>CM055116.1:988830581-989400581 GCA_029206835.1 Rana muscosa | reverse complement strand
ATCAGGTCCGCTCAGCCAATGACTAGGTGTAAGGCTAAGCGGACCAGATGCGGAACGTGAGAAGGTGCGGGTCTATTCATGTATTACACAGTGGAGGAAGTTCCCCTTTAGGTTCGCTCAGGCCAATGACGTAGGCGGGGTCTGACATACGAGGGGGCGGACCTGATGGGGAACTTCCTTCACTGTGTAATACATGAATAGACCTGCCCCTTCTAAAGTTCCCCATCAGGTCCGCTCAGCCAATGACTAGGTGTAAGGCTAAGCGGACCAGATGCGGAACATGAGAAGGGGCGGGTCTATTCATGAATTACACAGTGAAGGAAGTTCCCCATCAGGTCCGCCCCCTCGATATGTGAGACCCCGCCTACGTCATTGGCCTGAGCGGACCTGATGGGGAACTTCCTTCACTGTGTAATACATGAATAGACCCGTCCCTTTTCACGTTCCGCATCTGGTCCGCTTAGCCTTACACCTATTCATTGGCTGAGCGGACCTGATGGGGAACTTTAGAAGGGGCGGGTCTATACATTTAATAGACTGCGGAGGAAGTTCCCCATCAGGTCCGCTCAGGCTCAGCCAATGACGGACAGTGCTGGACATCGGATCGCCGCGGGACACTGGATTTCATCGCTGGAATGTTTTTTTTTTTTCATATTTTTTTTAATAAAGGACTTTTCCAAAGTGTTTGTGTGTTTTTTTTTTCATTTTTTTACACTTTCTTCGTGAAATGGTAGGGCACAATGTACCCCTTACCAATTCACATAGGGGGGGCGGGATCTGGGGGTCCCCTTTGTTAAAGGCGTCTTCCAGATTCCGATAAGCCCCCCGCCCGCAGACCCCCACAACCACCGGGCAAGGGTTGTGGGGATGAGGCCCTTGTCCCCATCAACATGGGGACATCCTCCCCATGTTGAGGGCATGTGGCCTGGTACGGTTCAGGAGGGGGGGGGCGCGCTCTCGTCCCCCCCTCTTTTCTTGCGGCCTGCCAGGTTGCATGCTCGGATAAGGGTCTGGTATGGATTTTTGGGGGGACTCCATGCCATTTTTTTTATTTGGGGTGGAGTTCCCCTTAAAATCCATGCCAGATCTGAAGGGCCTGGTATGGATATTTGGGGGGAACCGCACGCATTTTTTTTTTTAATTTGCGGCGGGGTTCCCCTTAATATCTATACCAGACCTGAAGGGCCTGGTAATTGATTTTGGGGGGACCCCCACGCTTTTTTTTTATTTTTTATCAATGACTTTTCTATGTATTGCCGGGAGCCGACAATTCATTAATAGCCGCGAGTGAATTTTAAATGTCTTTTTTTCCTTCAGAAATGACACTTTGTGCAGGGACAGTTCGAAGCACGGGAAACAAGCGCGACTTTACATGCATATTATACACACCTCCCAGGTACGAAATTTAAAGGAATATTTCACTTTTATTGTTTCACTTTAGGCATTATTAAAATCACTGCTCCCAAAAAAACGGCCGTTTTTAAAACTTTTTTTTGCATTGATACATGTCCCCTGGGGCAGGACCCGGGTCCCCAAACACTTTTTAGGACAATACCTTGCATATACGCCTTTGTAATTAGCACTTTAGATTTCTCCCATAGACTTTTCGAATTTGCCGCGAACACCCCAATTTGTTCGCTGTTCGGCGAACGGGCAAACAGGCAATGTTCGAGTCGAACATGAGTTCGACTCGAAATCGAAGCTCATCCCTACCAAAAAGTCAAATTTTAGTCTCATCAGACCAGAGCACCTTCCTCCATACATTTTGAGAGTCTCCCACATGCCTTTTCCCAAACTCAAAACGTGCCATTTTGTTTTTTGCTGAAAGTAATGACTTTCTTCTGCCACTCTGTCATAAAGCCCAACTCTATGGAGCGTACGGGTTATTGTCGTCCTATGTACAGATACTCCAGTCTCTGCTGTGGAACTCTGCAGCTCCTCCAGGGTTACCTTAGGTCACTGTTCTGCCTCTCTGATTAATGCCCTCCTTGCCCGGTCCTCGAGTTTTGGTGTGCGGCCGTCTCTTGGCAGGTTTGCTGTTGTGCCATGTTCTTTCCATTTGGTTAGGATAGATTTGATGGTGCTCCTAGGGATTATCAAAGATTTGGATATTTTTTTATAACCTAACCCTGACTTGTACTTCTCAACAACATTCTCCCTTACTTGTTTGGAGAGTTCCTTGGTCTTCATGGCCATGTTTGGTTAGTGGTGCCTCTTGCTTAGGTGTTGCAGCCTCTGGGGCCTTTCAAAAAGGTGTGTATATGTAATGACAGATCATGTGACACTAATGCCGTGTACACACAACCGTTTTTAATGACGAGAAAAATGAATTTTTTTTAAATGGTCATTAAAAATGATCGTGTGTGGGCTTCAGAGCATTTTTCACGACGTGAAAAACGGCCATGAAAAAATTGCTACATGCTCTCATTTTTCACGTCGTTTTTTACATCGTCGTTTTTCTCGTCATTAAAAACAGCCGTGTGTGGGCTTTAACGACGTGAAAAAAAATGCGCATGATCAGAATCAAGTGTAGCGGGTGTCAATTTAGCCTGTTTGCACTAAAAGGAACAGGATAAACTTTATTCATTGTGTTCTGCCTGGACCTACTCTTCCCTACACCTTGTCTGTTCTTTTAAAGTTCAACCAGCCTACCTTTTGATCAAAGCAATAAAACAGAGTTGGGCTTTTTATTGGTGTGGAACTCGTGTTACTGGAAGCTAAGTGTCCCTGTCAGTGACAGTGGCAATCATCCTCCATGGAGAAGCTGAGGCTCCAGCCTAAAACGCAGACCCGAAGGTAAACGGTTTAGCTCATATCTGTGCATACTACATCAGAGAGTGGTGTGCATCTTTCCCCCTTCTCCCAGATACCCCTAGACGAGTAAAACCAGCCATAAAGAGAGGGGAGAAGGTGGGGGAAGACCGCTACACAAGTATGAGACGGGAGCGCTCGTTCTGGTAAAACTAGCATTCGTAATGGAGATGGCACATTCATCACGCTGTAACGGACTGAAAAGCACGAGGCTGAAAAGCGCGAATCGTCGCTCAACAAACTTTACTAACATGAAGGGTGGCGCCATCCGAATGGAACTTCCCCTTCATAGTGCCGTTGTACACGTTGTACGTCACCGCGCTTTACTCAAGCATTTTTTTCCACGATAGTGTGTAGGCAAGGCAGGCTTGAGAAGAATCACGTTGAGAAAAATGCAGTTTTTTTCAATGACATTAAAAACGATCGTGTGTACGCGGCATTAGAGTGCACACAGGTGGACATCATTTCACTAATTATGTGACTTCTGAAGGTATTTGGTTGCACCAGAGCTTTTTATGGGCTTCATAACAAAAGGGGTGAATACATACGCACATACCAATTATCCGTTTTTCATTTCTGAAAAATAGTTTTATGTATATATTTTTCTAATTTTACTTCACCAACTTAGACTATTGTGTTCTGACCCACAACATATAATTCAGATTAAAAAAAACATTGAACTAAAGGCTGTAATGTAACAAAATAGGTAAAAAGCCAAGGGTGAATACTTTTGAAAGGCACTGTATATATATATATATATATATATATATATATATATATATATATATTTTTTTTTATAATTTTATGTTTTCTGAATTAGTCTTCTACACCTGAAAACACTAAAGCCTCGTACACACGGCCGAGAATCCCGTCGTAAAAAAAAAAACTTTTTCTCGACGAAATTCTTGTCAAGCTTGACGAGATTCTTGTCAAGCTTTCCTTGCATACACACTTTCAATTAAAAATCTCGTTGTTGTAAAGCGCGGTGACGTACAACACGTACGACGGCAGTATAAAGGGGAAGTTCGATTCCAATGGCGCCACCCCTTGGGCTGCTTTTGCTGATCTCGTGTTAGTAAAAGTTTGGGGAGAGACGATTCGCGCTTTTCAGCCTTGTGCTCTTCAGTCCATTACAGTGTGACGAATGTGCTATTTCCATTACGAACGCTAGTTTTACCAGAAGGAGCGCTCCCGTCTCATACTTGATTCTGAGCCTGCGCCGTTTTTTAAGACTCGGAAAAGCATACACACGACCGGTTTTCTCGTCGGGAAACAGGCCGACGAGAATCCTGGCGAGAAAATAGAGAGCAGGTTCTCTATTTTTCTCGTCGAGATTCCCGGCAGTTTTCTCGACAAGAAACCATACACACAAACGGTTTTCTCTGCAAGAAAGCTCTCCCAGCAGTTTTCTTGTCGTTTCTTGCAGAGAAAACCGGTCGTGTGTACGAGGCATAAGACTGGGTTGCAGAAAAATGGCAGCAGGAAAGTCATAATAACGCTGGAGCACTTACAAATTGCAGCAGGCATTAACAAAGAGTATTGAAGGTTCCCTGTAGTTTTGGGGCTGCTTTTCTGCAAATGAAAGTGATTGTAAAGTTTTTTTTTTTTTTTTAATAAAAATAACAAACAAGTTATACTTACCTGCCTAGTGGAGTTGGCTTTACACAGATCTGCGCAGATCCTCATTTTTCTCGGATCCCTCTTCGGTGCTCCTAGCCCCTCCTCCCTGGTGAGTGCCCCCACAGTAAGCAGGTTGCTATGAGGGCACCTGAGCCGAGCCACAGCTCCCTGTGTCTAGTGATGAGCCGAACACCCCCGGGTTCGGTTCGCACCAGAACCCGCGAACGGACCGAAAGTTCGCGCGAACATTAGAACCCTATTAAATACAATGGATGCGAACGTTCAGATTCTAAAGTGCTAATTATAACGACTATTATCCATGTTATTGTCCGAAATAGAGTTTGGGAACCCGGGTTCTGCACCAGGGGACATGTATCAATGCAAAAAGAAGTTTTAAAAACGGACGTTTTCCGGGAGCAGTCATTTTAATGATGCATAAAGTGAAAAAAAAAAAGTCAAATATTCCTTTAAATATTGTACCTGGGGGGTGTCTAAAGTATGCCTGTGAAGTGCCACGTGTTTCCCGTGTTTAGAACTGTCCTTGCACAAAATAACATTTCTAAAGAAAAAAAAGCCATTTAAAACTGCTTGCGGCTTTAATGCAATGTCTGGTCCCGGTAATATGGATGAAAATCTTTAGGAAAAATGGCATAGCTACCCCATCAACCCCCCCCCCCCCCCTACCCCAGCCCATTACCAGCCCCTTTGGGTCTTGTATGGATATTAAGGGGAACCCCGCACACAAAATAAAAAAGCCCCTATATACTCTGAACAGCCGTATACAGGCGGTGCATACAAGACAGGGACTGTAGGTTTGTTCTTATGTAGAATCTGTTTGTAATTTTGAACAGCTGCATTGTTTAAGTGTAGCTCCATGCCAAATTCCTTTTTTTTAGCTTTTTGGAAAACATAGGGAACGGTTATCACCCCTGTCACATTTTTTTTGCTGTCTGTGCCCCTGTTCAGAACATTTCACCTCACTTTGCGTCCCAATGACAACTGTTTTTGAAATGTGGTGTTTGTATTGAAACAAGGATTGGTGATAAAGCATCAGTAGAGAGGAGACACCTTTCTCCCATATTAATTCTTACAGGAGAGAATTTTCCTTCCAAGGGGTAGATTTCCTCTCACTTCCTGTTGTCTTCTTCTGTTTGCAAGTAGTAGTAGTTTGTAAGTTGGATGTTTGAAAGTAGGGACCTTCCGTATATACTCTGCAGAAATTGGCCCCTTAGGTGTTGGTGTTGGCACAACACTGAAAGCACTCACAGTTATTCTTGGTGGGTGCTGGAACGCCCTGCTGTCAAGTATAATATCAGGAATTGCAATAACATATAATTGTTGATCAGTGGTAGTAAAAATTGGGCCTTTGATGGTGGTGCTGGTGCCACAACACTGTAAGGCCTGACAGTTACTCTTGGTGGGCGCAGCAATGGTCCCTGCTGTGAATTATTAGATCAATAATTATAATTGCATGCCCCTGTTGAACAGGGGCTGAAAAATTGGGCCTTTGGTGGTGGTGGTGGTGGTGATGGTGGTGCTGGTGCCACAACACTGTAAGGCCTGACAGTTACTCTTGGTGGGCGCAGCAATGGGCCCTGCTGTGAATTATTAGATCAATAATTATAATTGCATGCCCCTGTTGAACAGGGGCTGAAAAATTGGGCCTTTGGTGGTGGTGGTGGTGGTGATGGTGTTGCTGGTGCCACAACACTGTAAGGCCTGACAGTTACTCTTGGTGGGCGCAGCAATGGGCCCTGCTGTGAATTATTAGATCAATAATTATAATTGCATGCCCCTGTTGAACAGGGGCTGAAAAATTGGGCCTTAGGCACTGGTGGCACAACACTGCAACCCCTCACAGATACTGTACTTGGAGCACAGCAATGAGGCCTGTTGCAAAGTATTGCATCAAAAATTTTAATTACACGCCCCTGTTAAACAGGGGCTGAAAAATTGGGCCTTAGCCACTGGTGGCGTCACCCATAAACCAAAATGATCTTCCAAGCTATCATTGTTAATCGTATCATTGAGGAGGAGGAGGAGGATAGCCAGACAACATAACAGCACAGGCACTCAGCATCAGCATCAGTCTTGAAGGGATGTGACATTTTAAAATCAATTAGTCTGTTATATCAGCATCTGGTGTGTGGTAGCTGGTGGTGATCCAAGACTGGTTCATCTTGATGAAAGTCAGTCGATCAACCGAGTCGGTGGACAGGCGCACCCTGTGATCCGTGACAAATCCTCCAGCAGCACTGAATGTGCGTTCTGAAAGAACGCTGGATGCAGGACAGGCCAGTAGCTCAATTGCATACTGTGCAAGCTCTGGCCAGTGATCCATCCTCAAGACCCAGTAAGCCAGAGGATTTTCGGTGGGGAAGGTGTCCAAGTCTGACCTTGCCCCTAGGTATTCCTGCACCATGTATATCAGACGCTGGCGATGGTTGCTGGAACCGATCATACTTTGGGGCTGCGGACTAAAGAATTGTCTGAACGCATCGGTCAGACGGCCACCTTCCCCACCGCTCCTTCTTTGACTGCCCGAAGCCTCAGCAACTCGTTGTCCAGGACCAGGAGTTTGTAACCTCCCAGTCTCTGGGAATGCGTTGCACAGACCTTTCTGCAAGGCCTCCCGGAGTTGTCTCATCCTCTGCTCCCTCTGCGACGGTACGATAAGGTCCGCAACCTTACCCTTGTACCGTGGATCAAGGAGAGTGGCCAGCCAGTAATGGTCCCTCTCCTTGATCCGAAGAATACGAGGATCCTTCTGCAGACTTTGCAGGATCAGGGAGGCCATGCAGCGTAGGTTAGCTGAGGCATTCAGTCCGGAGTCCTCTGGGTCACTAAGGACGACATGATCCGCAGCCACCTCCTCCCAGCCACGTACAAGTCCACTGGTTTCTTGGGACTGTAAATCATCCCTAAAAGACTGCTGCTGATGATGCTGAGTGCCAGCCTCCACCTCCATGCTGACACAATCCTCCTCCTCCTCCTCCTCTTCCTGTGCGATGGGTGGGACAGAAGGAACACAGTCTGGGTAAAGGGGGCCTTGAGAGGCAAGGAAGTCCTCCTCTTCCTGCCTCTGTTCTGCCTCAAGTGCCCTGTCCATTATTCCACGCAGCGTGTGCTCCAACAGGTGGACAAGAGGTACAGTGTCACTGATGCATGCACTGTCACTGCTCACCATCCTCGTGGCCTCCTCAAATGGTGCCAGGACAGTGCATGCATCCCTGATCATGCCCCACTGGCGTGGTGAAAAAAACCTGAGCTCCCCTGACCCTGTCCTGGTGCCGTAGTCGCACAGGTACTCATTGATGGCCCTCTGCTGCGTGTGCAGCCGCTGCAGCATGGCCAACATTGAGTTCCACCTGGTGGGCATGTCACATATAAGGCGGTTCTTGGGCAGGTTCAACTCCTTTTGAAGCTCAGCCAGGCGAGCACTGGCATTATAAGATCTGCGGAAATGCACACAGACTTTCCTGGCCTGCCTCAGGACATCCTGTAAGCCCGGGTACCTGCCCAAGAGCCGCTGCACCACCAGGTTAAGGACGTGAGCCATACAGGGCACATGGGTCAGTTGTCCCTGTCGGAGGGCGGAGAGGAGGTTGGTGCCATTGTCGCAAACCACCATTCCTGGCTTAAGCTGGCGTGGCGTCAACCACCTCTCGGCCTGCCCCTGCAGAGCAGACAGGACCTCTGCCCCAGTGTGGCTCCTGTCCCCCAAACACACCAGCGCAAGCACGGCATGGCATCTTTTTGCCTGCGTACTTGCGTAGCCCCTTGAACGCCTACGGAGCACCGCTGGTTCCGAGGACAAACCACAGGAAGAGGCCATGGAGGAAGAAGAAGAGGAGGGGGTGGAGGAGAGAGGTGTGTCACAACCAGTAGTAGCATTTTGGAGGCGTGGGGGTGGAACAACCTCCAACACTACTGCACCTTGTCCTGCATCCTTCCCAGCTGCCAAAAGAATGACCCAATGGGCCGTGAAGGAAAGGTAACGTCCCTGTCCATGCCTGCTGGACCATGAGTCAGCGGTAATATGCACCTTACCGCTGACCGCCCTGTCCAGCGAGGCCAAGACATTGCCTTCCACATGCCTGTAGAGAGCCGGAATAGCCTTCCGTGCGAAAAAGTGTCGTTTGGGAACCTGCCACTGAGGAACCGCACATTGCACAAACTCACGGAAGGGGGCCGAGTCTACCAACTGAAAAGGCAGCAGTTGAAGCGCTAGCAATTTAGCCAAACTAGCATTCAACCGCTGGGCATGTGGATGGCTGGGAGTGAACTTCTTTCGACGGTCCAGCAGCTGGGGCAGGGAAATTTGCCTGCTAGAATCGGAGTTGGTGTACTGCTAGCAGAGTGCCCGCAAGTACTTGCCTGTGACACACCTAATTCTACACCTTCATTCCTCTCAGAGCAGGTTTCAGAGAGGAGTGAAGGTATAGTGGGGTTGGAGATCCCAGCTGATGCGGTGCAAGAAGAGGTCAGCTTTGTTCTTTGGTGTGGGTCTTTAAGGTAGGCTTGCCAACGAGCTGCATGGCAGGTCAACATATGTCTGATCAAGCATGTGGTGCCCAAGCGGCTGATGTTTTGGCCACGCGATATACGCTTGAGACATATGTTGCAAACAGCAGCTGTGCGATCTGATGCACTCGCCTCAAAAAAGGCCCACACCAAAGAACTTTTTGAATGACGGGCAGAGGCAGCGCCCTGCACAGGCGGAGCTCTGCGGTGTGATTCCGTCGGTGTGCTGCCCATACGCTGGCCACTCAAGGGCATCCTGCCTCGTTGGAGATGTGCCTCCTCCTCATCCTCCTCCTCCTCCTCTCTCCTATTAGGCACCCACGTGGAGTCAGTGACCTCATCATCCCCTCCCTCCTCATCACTGGAGCCAATCTGGCAGTATGCTGCAGCTGCTGGAACATGACTGCCAGATTGGTGTCCTTCTTGAGCATCCCCTCTCTCTGCTCTCACGCTGCTGCCTTCCTCTAGCTGGGTATCATCATCAGATCCTTCCAAACGCTGGGCATCCTCCTGGAGCATGTACCCAACACTGTGCTCAAACAGTTCGGGGGACTCCTCAGGAGGAGGGCATGGTGGGTCTAGGGAAGGATTGACTAATGAAGATAATGATACCAGAGAAGAGGACGCTTTGGCAGCTGCTTTGCCACTACCCTGAGCCTGGGTGAGAGAGGATGAGGAGGATGAGGTGGGCTTGGTCATCCACTCTACCAAGTCTTCGGCATGATGTGGCTCAACATGTCCAGCTGCCGAAAACAAGGACAAGCGTGTCCCATGGCCATGTGCTGATGACAATGCACCGCGTACACGACCAGCACTGTTGCCCCCAGACACAGAGCCTGCTTGCCCTCTTTTTTTGCCTCCTGACTGTCTGCCTCTCCTTGGTTGCCTTCCAGACATTTTAATGGATGGCCTGCAGGGAGATGGGAAAAACAGCAATAAGGGCTACCTTCAGGTGTATATTGTGCAGGAGGCTTAGCAACAATGACACTGACACTGTCCCCTGCCTATCCTTCTCTGTCCCTAAACACAAGGATTGAAAATATGGTTCAGCAAAAAAGTTTTAGAACAGAATAGCACACTGACACTTTCCCTCACTGTCCTACTCTGTCCCTCCCTACAAACAAGATTTAGCACAGAATAGCACACTGATAATTTCTACGAGTGTCCTTCTCTGTCCCTCAACTCAGGGATTGAAAATATGGAACAGCAAAATAGTTTTAGAACAGAATAGCACACTGTCAGTTTCCCTCACTGTACCTCTCTGTCCCTCAACTCAAGGATTGAAAATATGGAACAGCAAAATTGATTTAGAACAGAATAGCACACTGTCAGTTTCACTCACTGTAGCTCTCTGTCCCTCAACTCAAGGATTGAAAATATGGTTCAGCAAAATAGTTTTAGAGCACAATAGCACACTGACACTTTCCCTCACTGTACCTCTCTGTCCCTCAACTCAAGGATTGAAAATATGGAACAGCAAAATAGTTTTAGAACAGAATAGCACACTGTCAGTTTCACTCACTGTACCTCTCTGTCCCTCAACTCAAGGATTGAAAATATGGTTCAGCAAAATAGTTTTAGAACAGAATAGCACACTGTCAGTTTCCCTCACTGTACCTCTCTGTCCCTCAACTCAAGGATTGAAAATATGGAACAGCAAAATTGATTTAGAACAGAATAGCACACTGTCAGTTTCACTCACTGTACCTCTCTGTCCCTCAACTCAAGGATTGAAAATATGGTTCAGCAAAATAGTTTTATAACACAATAGCACACTGACACTTTCCCTCACTGTAGCTCTCTGTCCCTCAACTCAAGGATTGAAAATATGGTTCAGCAAAATAGTTTTAGAACACAATAGCACACTGACACTTTCCCTCACTGTAGCTCTCTGTCCCTCAACTCAAGGATTGAAAATATGGAACAGCAAAATAGATTTAGAACAGAATAGCACACTGTCAGTTTCACTCACTGTACCTCTCTGTCCCTCAACTCAAGGATTGAAAATATGGTTCAGCAAAATAGTTTTATAACACAATAGCACACTGACACTTTCCCTCACTGTAGCTCTCTGTCCCTCAACTCAAGGATTGAAAATATGGTTCAGCAAAATAGTTTTAGAACACAATAGCACAATGACACTTTCCCTCACTGTAGCTCTCTGTCCCTCAACTCAAGGATTGAAAATATGGAACAGCAAAATTGATTTAGAACAGAATAGCACACTGTCAGTTTCACTCACTGTACCTCTCTGTCCCTCAACTCAAGGATTGAAAATATGGTTCAGCAAAATAGTTTTAGAACACAATAGCACACTGACACTTTCCCTCACTGTAGCTCTCTGTCCCTCAACTCAAGGATTGAAAATATGGTTCAGCAAAATAGTTTTAGAACACAATAGCACACTGACACTTTCCCTCACTGTAGCTCTCTGTCCCTCAACTCAAGGATTGAAAATATGGAACAGCAAAATTGATTTAGAACAGAATAGCACACTGTCAGTTTCACTCACTGTACCTCTCTGTCCCTCAACTCAAGGATTGAAAATATGGAACAGCAAAATAGTTTTAGAACAGAATAGCACACTGTCAGTTTCACTCACTGTACCTCTCTGTCCCTCAACTCAAGGATTGAAAATATGGAACAGCAAAATAGTTTTAGAACAGAATAGCACACTGTCAGTTTCACTCACTGTACCTCTCTGTCCCTCAACTCAAGGATTGAAAATATGGTTCAGCAAAATAGTTTTACAACAGAATAGCACACTGTCAGTTTCCCTCACTGTACCTCTCTGTCCCTCAACTCAAGGATTGAAAATATGGAACAGCAAAATTGATTTAGAACAGAATAGCACACTGTCAGTTTCACTCACTGTACCTCTCTGTCCCTCAACTCAAGGATTGAAAATATGGTTCAGCAAAATAGTTTTAGAACACAATAGCACACTGACACTTTCCCTCACTGTAGCTCTCTGTCCCTCAACTCAAGGATTGAAAATATGGTTCAGCAAAATAGTTTTAGAACACAATAGCACACTGACACTTTCCCTCACTGTAGCTCTCTGTCCCTCAACTCAAGGATTGAAAATATGGTTCAGCAAAATAGTTTTAGAACACAATAGCACACTGACACTTTCCCTCACTGTAGCTCTCTGTCCCTCAACTCAAGGATTGAAAATATGGAACAGCAAAATAGTTTTAGAACAGAATAGCACACTGTCAGTTTCACTCACTGTAGCTCTCTGTCCCTCAACTCAAGGATTGAAAATATTGAACAGCAAAATTGATTTAGAACAGAATAGCACACTGTCAGTTTCACTCACTGTACCTCTCTGTCCCTCAACTCAAGGATTGAAAATATGGTTCAGCAAAATAGTTTTAGAACACAATAGCACACTGACACTTTCCCTCACTGTAGCTCTCTGTCCCTCAACTCAAGGATTGAAAATATGGTTCAGCAAAATAGTTTTAGAACACAATAGCACACTGACACTTTCCCTCACTGTAGCTCTCTGTCCCTCAACTCAAGGATTGAAAATATGGTTCAGCAAAATAGTTTTAGAACGCAATAGCACACTGACACTTTCCCTCACTGTAGCTCTCTGTCCCTCAACTCAAGGATTGAAAATATGGTTCAGCAAAATAGTTTTAGAACAGAATAGCACACTGTCAGTTTCCCTCACTGTACCTCTCTGTCCCTACAAACAAGGATTAGCACAGAATAGCACACTGTCACTGACACTCTCCCTACCTATCCTTATTTGTCCCTAAACACAAGGAATCCAGGATTAGTAAAGGAAAAAAATGACACTGTCCCTGCCTATGCTTCTCTTTCCCTGCTCCGGAACACACTACACAAGGCCGCCGCGCTGGCGGCCTTTTATAGTGTGGGGCGTGTACTAAACCCCATCAGCAATAATTGGCCACAGGCATCCTGCCTGTGGCCAATCATTGCTCTCCTCGCTGCCGGCGCTGTGATTGGCCAAGCATGCGGGGTCACAGTGCATGCTTGGCCAATCACAGCGCCTGGATGACACTGCGATGGCGTAGTGCATTGTGGGCCGTTTGCGTCACTCGAATTTGGCGCGAACGGCCCAAATCGTTCGATCTTCGTCGAACGATCGAACAGCCGATGTTCGAGTCGAACGTATGTTCGACTCGAACACGAAGCTCATCCCTACCTGTGTCCATTCAGATACTGAGCCGTGACCTGGCCCTGCACCCTTTCTCTCCTCATTGGCTGACTGACTATGATTTACAGTAGCAGGAGCCAATGACACCGCTGCTGTGTCTCAACCAATTATGAGGGAGGCCAAGGCACTCGTGGACATCTCTGGATAGAAACAAATACCAAAAAATTCCGCGCTGCCTAGTAATATAGCAGCTCACACAACCAGTTGAAAATGGTGGAAAACAAACTAAACAAAAAAGTGTAGCGCTAAACTAGATAAGGACTGTACTCGGATAGAGTGCAGTATGTGACAATAATGTGTGACCATAGTACGTGATCAAAACAAACAATGTAACATCTAACAAACAGATAAAAATTTACAAATAGTCCACAGTGATGTAAATTGTGTGACTTTAAGGTCACCAAAAAGAATTAAGTTCATGGATAAAAATAAAAATAAATCTTGGTGAGAAATAACAAATAACAATCAAGGTGTTGGTGCTCCCAAATGAACTTCACATGAAACAAGTGCACTTAAAGTGACCACCACCAATCAGTTGTAGAGAAGGCTTACCAGAGAGAGTGGACCCCAAAAACATACGTTCAGAGGGTCAATCAGGCATAGGTAAGCCGCTATGGACAGCGAATCTCCAGAAGCAATTCAAACAGGAACCTCAAACTTCAATCCAAAAAAGATGGGAAGAAGTGTCTCTCGTATCCGGATGGCGATGAGACTTGCGGATAGTGCCCGATTAGAGCCAGATGGTGTTACCAGATGAATTGCAAAAATATAAGGAAAGAAAAAGGCACATAGTGTGATACTGTGTAAAAAGGGTGTTTAATGTAGGTAGGAACACTTACATTTGGAAGAGTGTAACAGCGCTTTATCAAATGATCAGTTGGCAACAGTGGGATCTCCCGATGCGTTTCTCATCCAAATGCATCGTCTCAACCAATTATGAGGGAGGCCAAGGCACTCGTGGACATCTCTGGATAGAAATGGGCTCAGGTAAGTATCAGGGGGGCTGAGGGGGGCTGCTACACACAGAAGGCATTTATTTTAATGCATACAATGCATTTGGATAAAAAACCTTCTGACTTTACAACCCCTTTAAGTTAGCAATCTGGCCAAAATTGATGGTACCCTTAATGCTGAGAAATATAGCAGATTGAACTTCATAGTCAACATGAAAAAATTAATCATCTGCAGTGAACAGATTAATCATCAAGGCAGTCTCTGAATTCTTCCAGAGAAGTTTGTAGCGCAACTGTTTCAAGTTATCAAGAATGCATAGAGTGCATTGGACCGAGTCACGTGCTGACGCCATTGTGCCCCACGTGACCCTGAAAGTGCAGGTGATAGGATTTGTTTGCCGACAAATGATTTTAATTCATGCGCAATAGTTTTTTGCCCACTGTAAGTAGCCATTTGGCTTTTTTCAATAAACGTTACTTAAACAGAATTACACTATTGGAGTTCTCTATTGTATGGTTTACCTCCTGGTATTGGCTGATTTGGATACCCCGCTGTAAGTGTGACCACAACAGAGGATTCATCTTACCATTGGAGGGTCCCAGAGGCTTCCTGGTTTCTAATGCCGCGTACACACGACCATTTTTCTCGTCGGGAAAAAATAATTTTTTTCTCTTTGACGAGAAAAAACGACCGTGTGTGGGCTTTTGGTCATTTTTCCCGACAAGAAAAACGGCATTAATCATGACGAGAAAAATTAGAACATGCTCTAATTTTTCTCGTCGTGATTCACTGCATTTTTTTCCGCGGCAGTTTTCCCATAGGGAAACACTGCCGGGGAGCCTACACACGGTCTTTTTTCTCGACCACGAGAAAAAATGATGGGAAAAACGGTCGTGTGTAGGGGAACAAGCCGTTCCTCGTTTTTCCCGTCGATTTTCTCGACAGTGTTTTCACCGTCGAGAAAATCGATCGTGTGTACGCGGCATTATACCCTACAGAGTTTGTTCTGCCTGCCTGTTTGACCATCCTAGTGATAGGTGTCGCTACCATCTGGTAAACATCCCTTAGACAGATATTCTACACCACCAAGCAGTCATGCAGAGCCTTCTGTGGCACCCCACACCCGTGATATGACCTTTGGACTCCCATATATCAACTATAAGAAATCACTTTTAGCACAAACTTTGAACTGTTTATTTATTATTTTTACACTTGCAAATTTAGGATGTTATTTATGCACTGAGTGTATTATATCACATTAACCACAGCCCCGGACCATTTTGGCTGGTTAAAGACCAGGCCCCTTTTTGCGATTCGGCACTGCGTCGCTTTAGCTGACAATTGCGCGGTCGTGAGACGTGGCTCCCAAACAAAATTGACGTCCTTTTTTCCCACAAATAGAGCTTTCTTTTGGTGGTATTTGATCACCTCTGTGGTTTTCCTTTTTTGCGCTATAAACAAAAATAGAGCAGCAATTTTGAAAAAAATTACATATTTTTTACTTTTTGCTATAATAAATATCCCCAAAAAATATATAAAAAAACATTATTTTTCCTCAGTTTAGGCCGATAAGTATTCTTCTACAAATTTTTGGTAAAAAAAATCGCAATAAGCATTTATTGATTGGTTTGCGCAAAAGTTATAGTATCTACAAAATAGGGGGTAGTTTTATGGCATTTTTTTTTTTACTAGTAATGGCGGTGATCAGTGATTTTTATCGTGACTGCGACATTATGGCGGACACATCGGACACTTTTGACACATTTTTGGGACCATTGTCATTTTTACAGCGATCAGTGCTATAAAAATGCACTGATTACTGTGAAAATGACACTTGCAGTGAAGGGTTTAACCTCTAGGTGGCACTGTAGGGGTTAAGTGTGACCTAATGAGTGATTCTAACTGAAGGGGGGTGTGGCTTGGCGTGTGACATCACTGATCATCGTTCCCTATAACAGGGAACAGACGATCAGTGACACTGCCACTAGGAATAATGGGGAAAGGTTTGTTTACACTTACCTCTCCCCGTTCTTCAGCTCTGTGACCCGATCGCGGGACACCGTCAGCGATCGGGTCCGCGGGTCCCGCGGGCACAGTCATGGAGCTTCGGACCAGGTCACGAGCGTGCCGCCGGCGGGTCGCGAGCGCACCACCGGCGGGGCGCACGTGACCCACGGACAGGTTCTTAAAGGGCACGTACCTGTACGCCCTTGTGCCTGTCCGTACCATTCTGTCAACGTACATCGTCGTGCGGCAGTCCTTAAGTGGCTAAGAAATGAATTTAGAATTAGTGATGAGCCGAACACCCCCGAGTTCGGTTCGCACCAGAACCCACGAACGGACCGAAAGTTCGCACGAACTTTAGAACCCTATTAAATACAATGGATGCGAACGTTCGAAATCTAAAGTGCTAATTATAACGACTATTATGCATGTTATTGTCCTAAAAAGGGTTTGGGAACCCGGGTTCTGCACCAGGGGACATGTATCAATGCAAAAAGAAGTTTTAAAAACGGCCGTTTTTCGGGAGCAGTCATTTTAATGATGCATAAAGTGAAAAAAAAAAAGTCAAATATTCCTTTAAATATCGTAACCGGGGGGTGTCTAAAGTATGCCTGTGAAGTGCCACGTGTTTCCCGTGTTTAGAACTGTCCCTGCACAAAATTACATTTCTAAAGGAAAAAAAAAACTGCTTGCGGCTTTAATGTAATGTCTGGTCCCGGTAATATGGATGAAAATCTTTAAGAAAAATGGCATAGCTACCCCCCACCCCAGCCCATTACCAGCCCCTTTGGGTCTTGTATGGATATTAAGGGGAACCCCGCACACAAAATAAAAAAGGCCCTATATACTCTGAACAGTCGTATACAGGCGGTGCATACAAGACAGGGACTGTAGGTTTGTTCTTATGTAGAATCTGTTTGTAATTTTGAACAGGTACATTGTTTAAGTGTAGCTCCAGCCAAAAAATCTATTTTTAAGCTTTTTGGAAAACATAGGGAAGGGTTATCACCCCTGTAACATTTGTTTTGCTGTCTGTGCAGTGTGCACCTGTTCAGAACAGTTCACCTCACTTTCCGTCCTAATGACAAATGTTTTTTGAAAATTTGGGGTTTTTATTGAAACAAGAATTGGTGATAAAGCATCAGTGGAGAGGAGACACTTTTTTTCCCATATTAACTCTTACAGGAGAGAATTTGCCTTCCTAGGGGTAGATTTCCTCTCACTTCCTGTTGTCTCCTTCCGTTTGCAAGGAGGAGTCGTTTGTAAGTTGGATGTTTGAAAGTAGGGGCCTGCCGTATATACTCAGCTGAAATTTGCCCCTTACATGTTGGTGTTGCCACAACACTGTGAGCCCTCACAGTTACTCTTGGTGGGCGCATGAATGGGCCCTGCTGTGAATTATTAGATCAAGAATTGTAATTGCATGCCCCTGTTGAACAGGGGCTGAAAAATTGGGCCTTTGGTGGTGGTGGTGGTGGTGTTGACACAACACTGTAAGGCCTCACAGTTACTCTTGGTGGGCGCAGGAATGGGCCCTGCTGTGAATTATTAGATCAAAAATTGTAATTACATGCCCCTGTTAAACAGGGGCAGAAAAATTGGGCCTTAGGCACTGGTGCCACAACACTGCAACCCCTCACAGATACTGTACTTGGAGCACAGCAATGAGCCCTGTTGCAAAGTATTGCATCAAAAATTGTAATTACACACCCCTGTTAAACAGGGGCTAAAAAATTGGGCCTTAGGCACTGGTGCTGGTACCACGACACTGCAACCTCTCCCAGATACTCTAGTTGGAGTGCAGGAATGAGCCCTGCTGCAAAGCATTGCATAAAAAATTGTAATTACATGCCCCTGTTAAACAGGGGCTGAAAAATTGGGCCTTAGCCACTGGTGGCGGCACCCAGAAACAAAAATGTTCTTCCAAGCTATCATCATCAATCGGATCATTGAGGAGGAGGAGGATAGTCAGTCAACATAACAGGACAGTCTCTCAGCATCAGCATCAGTCTTGAAGGGATGTGACATTTGAAAATAAATTAGTCTGTTATATCAGCTTCAGGTGTTTGGTAGCTGGTGGTGATCCAAGACTGGTTCATCTTTATGAAGGTGTCAGGAAAGGCTTCACCCGCTGGTAGTGCTGTTGGTCCTTTGGACTGCAGTGCTAGTGTCCGCCAGCAGGTGTCCTCCTGCAGCCAATATCTCTGTTGGAGGATCTCCCCTGCTGGTGGTAACACATGATACGTGGACTGCAGTACCGGCATCCACCAGCGGGTGTATTCTGGCAGTATGGGGCAGGCAGCACTTCCTGTGGTCAGCTGTGACCTGAAGCTCAATCACTGGACTTCCTTATATACCCGGCAAATGCAAACACTCGTTGCCCTGGTATCTCTCTCCCTGACCTAGGACCTGTGGCCCTATATCTGACCCGATCCCTAACCTGCACCCTGCTCGACCCGATCCCTACCTGGAACCTGCATCCTGCTTTACCCGATCCCTACCTTGCGCCTATCCTGCAGCTTTCCGTTCTGTTACCCGGATCCCTGCTCTGCAGCCTATCCATCCGTCCCCTCCCTGTTCCTGCTTCCTCCCATCCATACCCATCTGCTTGATTCCCTTGTGTATGACCTCGGCCTGGCTTTCACTACGATTCTGGTATTTCCCATACTTGTATATATTGTTTGTAGTCACTGTTGATTTATTGCACTGCATTCTATTGGTTGTTGTATGTTGGTCACTCACCATAATAAATTATATATTTTCACCTACACCCGTTTGGTTTCCTTTTATGAGGTCACACAGTCTGGTCAATTATCAATCCTTGACAGTATACCAGGGCGATTCCTGATCAGACGTGACTTCATTGAGGAACCATCCTGTGGTGTGTTTGGCTGATATGGATCACGATGAGATCCTTTACTATTCTCTGCTGGCGTCAGAGGATGGTGAATATTGTCGCCAGATGTTAAAGGGATGGACGAGTGACCAGCTGAGGGAAACGATCCGATCAGCTAATTTCTGGGGGATCAGGGTTACATGCAGCCTGAGGATGTACTGCCGTTGACCCGGTTATGTGTAGAACCAGCTCTGTCATTTTGTTCCCGAAGGAAGGGATGACTTCTCCCCCCCTTTCAGTAGTGATCAGGTTGAGTCCCTGGTTTGGCTATTAGAGGATGATCCAGCTTCTTTTGATGAGCATTATTCCCTCTGTTCCCAGCAGGTATTATCTGAATGTTAGTTCTGTGCAGTGTCTGATTAGACAGGGTGTGTGCGAATCAGCTTTTGTTCAGCCTTTGCTGCAGGCATGGTCGGATCCAGTGGCGGCTGGTGCTCAAATTTTTTAGGGGGGCGCAAACAAACTGAAAAAAAAATCAATTGCCGCCACTGTGCCCATTAAACGCAGCCACTGTGCCCAAACGCCACCAGTTTGCCCCCTCAAATACAGCCAGTTTGTTTCCATATACAGCCAGTTTGTCTATATATATATATATATATATATATATAACCAGTGTGCCCCCCATATGCAGCCAGTGTGCCCCCATATGCAGCCAGTGTGCCCCCATATGCAGCCAGTGTGCCCCCATATGCAGCCAGTGTGCCCCCATATGCAGCCAGTTCCCCCCCATATACAGCCGTTTGTCCCCATATACAGCCGTTTGTCCCCATATACAGCCAGTTCGCCCCCATATACAGCCAGTTTGTCCCCATAATACAGCCAGCGTGCCCCCATATACAGCCAGTTCCCACCAAATGCAGCCAGTGTGCCCCCATAATACAGCCAGTTTGTCCCCCAAATGCAGCCAGTGTGCCCCCATATGCAGCCAGTTCCCCACATATGCAGCCAGTTCCCCCCAAATGCAACCAGTTTGTCCCCATATACAGCCAGTTCCCCCCATATACAGCCAGTTCCCCCCCAAATGCAGCCAGTTCCCCCCCAAATGCAGCCAGTTCCCCCCCAAATGCAGCCAGTTTGTTCCCCCCCAAATGCAGCCAGTTGTTCCCCCCCCAAATGCAGCCAGTTGTTCCCCCCCAAATGCAGCCAGTTGTTCCCCCCCATATGCAGCCAGTGTGCCCCCATATGCAGCCAGTGTGCCCCCATATGCAGCCAGTGTGCCCCCATATGCAGCCAGTTCCCCCCATATACAGCCGTTTGTCCCCATATACAGCCAGTTCGCCCCCATATACAGCCAGTTTGTCCCCATAATACAGCCAGCGTGCCCCCATATACAGCCAGTTCCCACCAAATGCAGCCAGTGTGCCCCCATAATACAGCCAGTTTGTCCCCCAAATGCAGCCAGTGTGCCCCCATATGCAGCCAGTTCCCCACATATGCAGCCAGTTCCCCCCAAATGCAACCAGTTTGTCCCCATATACAGCCAGTTCCCCCCATATACAGCCAGTTCCCCCCCAAATGCAGCCAGTTCCCCCCCAAATGCAGCCAGTTGTTCCCCCCCAAATGCAGCCAGTTGTTCCCCCCCAAATGCAGCCAGTTGTTCCCCCCCAAATGCAGCCAGTTGTTCCCCCCCCAAATGCAGCCAGTTGTTCCCCCCCAAATGCAGCCAGTTTGTCCCCCATATACAGCCAGTTCCCCCCAAATGCAGCCAGTGTGCCCCCATATACAGCCAGTTCCCCCCAAATGCAGCCAGTTTGTCCCCCATATACAGTCAGTTCCCCCCCAAATGCAGCCTGTCCCCCCAGCCCTGCACTTACCTTCCTCGTTCCGCGCCGTCCTCGATATGTTCTCCCGCCCTCGATGTCGCTTCAGCCAATCAGGTCACTGGTAACCAGATCCAGTGAACCTGATTGGCTGAAACCTCCACAGTCTTCTCCCAGGAACACACCCCCGTGTGTACCTGGGAGGAGTTTTTGGAAGCCGAATACAGCGTGAGAGCTGTATTCGGAAAGCCTATCAGAGCCACTGGCTCTGATAGGCACTTCCAAGCCACACCCACCGCCGGCCGCCGCTCTAATTCATATGGCCGGCGCTCACCAGGAGGCCGGCCATATGAATAGTGGGCAGCGGTGACAATACACAGATTCATGCAATGCATGAATCTGTGTATTGTCTTTCAGTGGCGGTGCGGGAGCGAAAGGGGGCGGCGCTCCGGCGCCCTCTATGGACGCACCGCCACTGGTCGGATCTCCTCCCGAATTCAGCCAAGCCACAACATCCCGGCCCCTCCATCAAACACCTGCCTTCCCAAGGATATATCCGTCCATTGCCTATGGCAACCCCAGCTACCGTCCAGTGTGTTCAGCCCCCCAAATACTACTACCCCGTCTCTACCTGTTGCACCTACCCTGCCTTCAATCCACCTGCTTCTTCCCTCCTATCCGTAGCCAATCCACAAGAACCTCCTCCAGCCATTGTCCCTGCACCTCTGCCACTTTCTTCCATTTGTCCAATCCCAACCTTTTCATATATTCCCCCGGTTACTTGCAAACCTGCAGTGACAAAATCTAAGAAAAAGCGGATGTACTTCCCAACCCACACAATCCAACCTACCTCCACACCCACCAACCTGCTCCAGCCTGCGGTTCTCGAGCCAGCCTTCCAGCCTGCGGTTCTCGAGCCAGCCTTCCAGCCTGCGGTTCTCGAGCCAGCCTTCCAGCCTGCGGTTCTCGAGCCAGCCTTCCAGCCTGCGGTTCTCGAGCCAGCCTTCCAGCCTGCGGTTCTCGAGCCAGCCTTCCAGCCTGCAGTCCCAGAGCCAGCCTTCAAGCCAGCCTTCCAGCCTGCGGTTCTCGTGCCAGCCTTCCAGCCTGCGGTTCTCGTGCCAGCCTTCCAGCCTGCGGTTCTCGTGCCAGCCTTCCAGCCTGCGGTTCTCGTGCCAGCCTTCCAGCCTGCGGTTCTTGTGCCAGCCTTCCAGCCTGCAGTCCCAGAGCCAGCCTTCAAGCCAGCCTTCCAGCTTGCAGTTCTCGAGCCAGCCTTCCAGCTTGCAGTTCTCGAGCCAGCCTTCCAGCTTGCAGTTCTCGAGCCAGCCTTCCAGCTTGCAGTTCTCGAGCCGGCCTTCCAGCCTGTAGTTCCAGAACCAGCCTGCCAGCCTGAAGACCCTGTACCAGCCTGCCAGCCTGAAGACCCTGTACCAGCCTGTCGACCTGAAGTTCTTATGCCAGTCTGAAGACCCTGTACCAGCCTGCCAGCCTGAAGACCCTGTGCCAGCCTGAAGACCCTGTGCCAGCCTGCCAGCATGAAGTTCCCGTGCCAGCCTGCCAGCTTGCAGTTCATGTACCTGCCTTCCAAACTGAAGTCCTGATGAGTGTCCCAGGCGGAAGATCCGGTGCCCGTTTCCCGGCCTGAGATTGTGGTGCCCGTTTCCCGGCCTGAGATTGTGGTGCCCGTTTCCCGGCCTGAGGTTGTGGTGCCCGCTGCGGTGCCCGTTCCCTGGCTCGAGGTTGTGGTGCCCGTTTCCCGGCTCGAGGTTGTGGTGCCCGTTTTCCGGCTTGAGGGTATGAGGCCCGCATCCCAGTCTGTGGAGCCTGCAGCCCAGCTCGATGACCCGGAGCTTGCTGCCCGGCCTGAGGTGTTCCCGTCTGCTGCCCGGCCTGAGGTGTTCCCGTCTGCTGCCCGGCCTGAGGTGTTCCCGTCTGCTGCCCGGCCTGAGGTGTTCCCGTCTGCTGCCCGGCCTGAGGTGTTCCCGTCTGCTGCCCGGCCTGAGGTGTTCCCGTCTGCTGCCCCGCCTGAGGTGTTCCCGTCTGCTGCCCAGCCTGAGGTGTTCTCGTCTGCTGCCCAGCTTGATATGACTATTTCCTGCCCGGATGTGCCCGCTGTCAGCCCGGATGTGACCTTGCCTGTTGCCCAGCTTGTTGTTATGAACTTCCCCCAGCAGCAGGTCGTTGGAGCGTCCGGAGGCCGCTCCTTTGAGGGGGGGTACTGTCAGGAAAGGCTTCACCCGCTGGTGGTGCTGTTGGTCCTTTGGACTGCAGTGCTAGTGTCCGCCAGCAGGTGTCCTCCTGCAGCCAATATCTCTGTTGGAGGATCTCCCCTGCTGGTGGTAACACATGATACATGGACTTCAGTACCGGCATCCACCAGCGGGTGTATTCTGGCAGTATGGGGCAGGCAGCACTTCCTGTGGTCAGCTGTGACCTGAAGCTCAATCACTGGACTTCCTTATATACCCGGCAAATGCAAACACTCGTTGCCCTGGTATCTCCTCTCCCTGACCTAGGACCTGTGACCCTGTCTTGAGCCTGTATCTGACCCGATCCCTAACCTGCACCCTGCTCGACCCGATCCCTACCTGGAACCTGCATCCTGCTTTACCCAATCATACCTGATCCCTACCTTGCGCCTATCCTGCAGCTTTCCCTTCTGTTACCCGGATTCCTGCTCTGCAGCCTATCAATCCGTCCCCTCCCTGTTCCTGCTTCCTCCCATCCATACCCATCTGCTTGATTCCCTTGTGTATGACCTCAGCCCGGCTTTCACTACGATTCTGGTATTTCCCATACTTGTATATATTGTTTGTAGTCACTGTTGATTTATTGCACTGCGTTCTATTAGTTGTTGTATGTTGGTCACTCACCATAATAAATTATATATTTTCACCTACACCCGTTTGGTTTCCTTTTATGAGGTCACACAGTCTGGTCAATTATCAATCCTTGACAGAAGGTCAGTCGATTAACCGAGTCGGTGGACAGGCGCACCCTGTGATCCGTGACAAATCCTCCAGCAGCACTGAATGTGCGTTCTGAAAGAACGCTGGATGCAGGACAGGCCAGTAGCTCAATTGCATACTGTGCAAGCTCTGGCCAGTGATCCATCCTCAAGACCCAGTAAGCCAGAGGATTTTCGGTGGGGAAGGTGTCCAAGTCTGACCTTGCCCCTAGGTATTCCTGCACCATGTATATCAGACGCTGGCGATGGTTGCTGGAACCGATCATACCTTGGGGCTGCGGACTAAAGAATTGTCTGAACGCATCGGTCAGACGGCCACCTTCCCCACCGCTCCTTCTTTGACTGACCGAAGCCTCAGCAACTCGTTGTCCAGGACCAGGAGTTTGTAACCTTCCAGTCTCTGGGAACGCGTTGCACAGACCTTTCTGCAAGGCCTCCCGGAGTTGTCTCATCCTCTGCTCCCTCTGCGACGGTAAGATAAGGTCCGCAACCTTACCCTTGTACCGTGGATCAAGGAGAGTGGCCAGCCAGTAATGGTCCCTCTCCTTGATCCGAAGAATACGAGGATCCTTCCGCAGACTTTGCAGGATCAGGGAGGCCATGCAGCGTAGGTTAGCTGAGGCATTCGGTCTGGAGTCCTCTGGGTCACTAAGGACGACATGATCCGCAGCCACCTCCTCCCAGCCACGTACAAGTCCACTGGTTTCTTGGGACTGTAAATCATCCCTAAAAGACTGCTGCTGATGATGCTGAGTGCCAGGCTCCACCTCCATGCTGACACAATCCTCCTCCTCCTCCTCCTCCTCCTTCCTGTGCGATGGGTGGGACAGAAGGAACACTGTCTGTGTAAAGGGGGCCTTGAGAGGCAAGGAAGTCCTCCTCTTCCTGCCTCAAGTGCCCTGTCCATTATTCCACGCAGCGTATGTTCCAACAGGTGGACAAGAGGTACAGTGTCACTGATGCATGCACTGTCACTGCTCACCATCCTCGTGGCCTCCTCAAATGGTGCCAGGACAGTGCATGCATCCCTGATCATGCCCCACTGGCGTGGTGAAAAAAAACCTGAGCTCCCCTGACCCTGTCCTGGTGCCGTAGTCGCACAGGTACTCATTGATGGCCCTCTGCTGCGTGTGCAGCTGCTGCAGCATGGCCAACGTTGAGTTCCACCTGGTGGGCATGTTACATATAAGGCGCTTCTTGGGCAGGTTCAACTCTTTTTGCAGCTCAGCCAGGCGAGCACTGGCATTATAAGATCTGAGGAAATGCACACAGACTTTCCTGGCCTGCCTCAGGACATCCTGTAAGCCCGGGTACCTGCCCAAGAACCGCTGCACCACCAGGTTAAGGACGTGAGCCACACAGGGCATATGGGTCAGTTGTCCCTGTCGGAGAGCGGAGAGGAGGTTGGTGCCATTGTCGCAAACCACCATTCCTGGCTTAAGCTGGCGTGGCGTCAACCACCTCTCGGCCTGCCCCTGCAGAGCAGACAGAACCTCTGCCCCAGTGTGGCTCCTGTCCCCCAAACACACCAGCGCAAGCACGGCATGGCATCTTTTTGCCTGCGTACTTGCGTAGCCCCTTGAACGCCTATGGAGCACCGCTGGTTCCGAGGACAAAGCACAGGAAGAGGCCATGGGGGAAGAAGAAGAGGAGGGGGTGGAGGAGAGAGGTGTGTCACAACCAGTAGTAGCATTTTGGAGGCGTGGCGGTGGAACAACCTCCAACACTACTGCACCTTGTCCTGCATCCTTCCCAGCTGCCAAAAGAGTGACCCAATGGGCCGTGAAAGAAAGGTAACGTCCCTGTCCATGCCTGCTGGACCATGAGTCAGCGGTAATATGCACCTGACCGCCCTGTCCAGCGAGGCCAAGACATTGCCTTCCACATGCCGGTAGAGAGCCGGAATCGCCTTCTGTGAGAAAAAGTGGCGTTTGGGAACCTGCCACTGAGGAACCGCACATTGCACAAACTCACGGAAGGGGGCCGAGTCTACCAATTGAAAGGCAGCAGTTGAAGCGCTAGCAATTTAGCCAAGCTAGCATTCAACCGCTGGGCATGTGGATGGCTGGGAGTGAACTTCTTTCGACGGTCCAGCAGCTGGGGCAGGGAAATTTGCCTGCTAGAATCGGACGTCGGTGTACTGCTAGCAGAGTGCCCGCAAGTACTTGGCTGTGACACACCTAATTCTACACCTTCATTCCTCTCAGTGCAGGTTTCAGAGAGGACTGAAGGTATAGTGGGGTTGGAGATCTCAGCTGTTGCGGTACAAGGAGAGGTCCGCTTTGTTCTTTGGTGTGGGTCTTTAAGGTAGGCTTGCCAATGAGCTGCATGACAGGTCAACATATGTCTAGTCAAGCATGTGGTGCCCAAGCGGGTGATGTTTTGGCCACGCGATATACGCTTGAGACATATGTTGCAAACAGCAGCTGTGCGATCTGATGCACTCGACTCAAAAAAAGGCCCACACCAAAGAACTTTTTGAATAACGGGCAGAGGCAGCGCCCTGCACAGGCGGAGCTCTGCGGTGTGATTCCGTCGGTGTGCTGCCCTTACGCTGGCCCCCCGAGGGCATCCTGCCTCGTTGGAGATGTGCCTCCTCCTCATCCTCCTCTCTCCTATTAGGCACCCACGTGGAGTCAGTGACCTCATCATCCCCTCCCTCCTCATCACTGGAGCAAATCTGGCAGTATGCTGCAGCTGCTGGAACATGACTGCCAGATTGGTGTCCTTCTTGAGCATCCCCTCTCTCTGCTCTCACGCTACTGCTTTCCTCTAGCTGGGTATCATCATCAGACCCTTCGAAACGCTGGGCATCCTCCTGGAGCATATACCCAACACTGTGCTCAAACAGTTCGGGGGACTCCTCAGGAGGACATGGTTGGTCTAGGGAAGGAGTGACTGGTGAAAACATTGATACCAGGGAAGAGGACGCTTTGGCAGCTGCTTTGCCAGTACCCTGAGCCTGGGTGAGAGAGGATGAGGAGGATGAGGAGGGCTTGGTCATCCACTCTACCAAGTCTTCGGCATGATGCGGCTCAACACATCCAGCTGCCGAAAAGAAGGACAAGCGTGTCCCATGGCCACGTGCTGATGGCGATGCACCGCGTCCACGACCAGCACTGTTGTCTCTAGACACAGAGCCTGCTTGCCCTCTTTTATTGGCTCCTGACTGTCTGCCTCTCCTTGTTTGCCTTCCAGACATTCTAATGGCCTGCAGGGAGATGGGAAAACCAGCAATAAGGCGTAACTTCAGGAGTATATTTTGCAGGAATCACACTACGCCTGCTGTAAGTCCTGCAAATGCTTGTTGGTGTAACACAATAGGAAAACACAGCAATACGGGCTAACTTCAGGTGTAATATGATCAGGAGGCACACTCCGCCCGCTGTAAGTGCTGCAAATGCCTGTTGGTGTAACACACCAGGAAAACACAGCAATACAGGCTAACTTCAGGTGTATAATGTGCAGGAGGCACACTCCGCCCGCTATAAGTGCTGCAAATGCCTGTTGGTGTAACACACCAGGAAAACACAGCAATACGGGCTAACTTCAGGTGTATAATGTGCAGGAGGCACACTCCGCCCGCTGTAAGTGCTGCAAATGCCTGTTGGTGTAACACACCAGGAAAACACAGCAATACGGGCTAACTTCAGGTGTATAATGTGCAGGAGGCACACTCCGCCCGCTGTAAGTGCTGCAAATGCCTGTTGGTGTAACACACCAGGAAAACACAGCAATACGGGCTAACTTCAGGTGTAATATGATCAGGAGGCACACTCCGCCCGCTGTAAGTGCTGCAAATGCCTGTTGGTGTAACACACCAGGAAAACACAGCAATACAGGCTAACTTCAGGTGTATAATGTGCAGGAGGCACACTCCGCCCGCTGTAAGTGCTGCAAATGCCTGTTGGTGGAACACACCAGGAAAACACAGCAATACGGGCTAACTTCAGGTGTATAATGTGCAGGAGGCACACTCCGCCCGCTGTAAGTGCTGCAAATGCCTGTTGGTGTAACACACCAGGAAAACACAGCAATACGGGCTAACTTCAGGTGTATAATGTGCAGGAGGCACACTCCGCCCGCTGTAAGTGCTGCAAATGCCTGTTGGTGTAACACACCAGGAAAACACAGCAATACAGGCTAACTTCAGGTGTATAATGTGCAGGAGGCACACTCCGCCCGCTGTAAGTGCTGCAAATGCCTGTTGGTGTAACACACCAGGAAAACACAGCAATACGGGCTAACTTCAGGTGTATAATGTGCAGGAGGCACACTCCGCCCGCTGTAAGTGCTGCAAATGCCTGTTGGTGTAACACACCAGGAAAACACAGCAATACGGGCTAACTTCAGGTGTATAATGTGCAGGAGGCACACTCCGCCCGCTGTAAGTGCTGCAAATGCCTGTTGGTGTAACACACCAGGAAAACACAGCAATACAGGCTAACTTCAGGTGTATAATGTGCAGGAGGCACACTCCGCCCGCTGTAAGTGCTGCAAATGCCTGTTGGTGTAACACACCAGGAAAACACAGCAATACGGGCTAACTTCAGGTGTATAATGTGCAGGAGGCACACTCCGCCCGCTGTAAGTGCTGCAAATGCCTGTTGGTGTAACACACCAGGAAAACACAGCAATACGGGCTAACTTCAGGTGTATAATGTGCAGGAGGCTTAGCAACAATGACACTGACACTGTCCCCTGCCTATCCTTCTCTCTCCCTGCACACAAGGTTTATCAAAGAATATGACACTGACACTCTCCCTGCCTATCCTTCTCTCTCCCTGCACACAAGGTTTAGTAAAGAATATGACACTGACACTGTCCCCTGCCTCTCCTTCTCTCTCCCTGCACACAAGGTTTAGCAAAGAATATGACACTGACACTGTCCCCTGCCTATCCTTCTCTCTCCTTGCACACAAGGTTTTTCAAAGAATATGACACTGACACTCTCCCTGCCTATCCTTCTCTCTCCCTGCACACAAGAATAGCACAAAGAATATCAACACTGTCCCTGCCTATCCTCAATTCATCACTGGTTTTCTACGCAAACAAAATGCAATGACCTAAACATAGAATGTATGCAAGTAAGCCATATACTGCAAACCACTAGCTGACAGTATGCACTGTGCAGTGGATGGATGGATGTCAGTGCTTGCAGAGAGAGTGGAGCCTACTGAGATATTGTAGCTCAGGTGGGACTAGGAAGGAGTATAGGCAGTGTGTGGGGGAGCATGTCAGGGCTTTGGTGTGGGGGGATATCCCAGATCCCTCAAGGGGGGCAGTCTTTTTCTTTGGGGGTTTGGGTGTCTGGGGGTGGTGCAGGGGTACTGGGTGGCAGTTGTGTGGGAAGGTTGGGTCTGGCAGGGGAAGGTGTAGGACTTGCGATGTTTACTGTTTGGGATTTTATATAATAAACTATGTTTAGTGGTAGCTGATTGGGTGCTCGTACTCCTTTTCTTTTCTTTTTTTGTTATACATATGGGTTGGTTATACCCACCTTGTATTGAATTAGGAAGCACCACTTATTTGTAATATGTTGGTTGGACTCCCAAGACCAACCTATACTTTTTGGTTAACTAATAAAGCCAACAAGTGTTCATGCTGATAAGAATGCATATTATGGCTTTTAATCTGAGTAAATTATAATATTGTTCATAATTTGTAATTTAAAGCGGGATTCCACCCGCGATTTTTTTTTTTTAAAGTCAGCAGCTACAAATACTGTAGCTACTGACTTTTAAAAAGGACACTTACCTGTCCTAGGCGCCCGCGATGTCAGCCCCCCCGAGGCCGACACCTCGATCGTGGAGGGTCCCGGCACCGCCATCCTCAGTAAGGAAAACAGGCAGTGAAGCCTTGCGGCTTTACTGCCCGTTTCCTACTGCGCATGCACGAGGCTCGCGCCGCTTTTTGAATGGGCGGCTGCTTTCTGGGATACACACAGTTCCCAGAAGGCAGTACGCCACATTCCCCAGAAGACACCGCGAGGAGGAGGAGGAAGAAGACCTGCCGAGGTGGAGGAAGAGGCAGATTAGCAAGTTCTGCATAGCAACCGCCCTTTCTGTTGAGTACATTTTTATTTATTTATTTCAATATTTTTTTTTAAAGTATTTTGGTGTATTTTTCTTTTTTTCTTTTAGGGTGGAACACCACTTTAAGTGGTTTAGCTGCACTTCAAAATGGAAATGAAAAGAAAAACAATATACAGTAAGTACATCACTTTGATCAAGTTCTAATGCATGCCATCAATTCTGGTCTTTCACTAAGTTGGTGGGATGCTTGTATGGTTGAGAAGGTGTCATCTGACCTCCTGACTGAGGGGGAGGCAAAGCAAAAAGCTGGGGAATGTAGAAGTAGTGCAGGGGTAGAGATAGAGCTTAGGCAACATATGAGGAGAGGGAAAGTCAGGCCTCGTACACACGACCGAGTTTCTCAGCAAGAACCAGCAAGAAACTTGCTGGCAGAGATGTCTTGCCGAGAAATTCGTTCGTGTGTATGGTTTCTCGTCGAGAAAACCGACAAGTAACCTCGACGAGAAAATAGAGAACCTGCTCTCTATTTTCTCGACGAGAAAAGTGAGTGTGTGTACACTTACCTGTCCTCCCGGAAGCCCGCGCATGTTCGAAATGAATTTGACGCATGCGCGGTAGCTTCCTAGGCATACGTAGGGTATACCAAGATGGCGGCGACGGCATCGAATGTGACGAGCGCATGCTCGTCGCAGTCGATGACGTCACCGCATACGCTCCATTCAAAGAACCGCGGGTTCTTTGAATCGAGCGTGTGTACACTCGGCCGGGACAATTTTCTTGTCCAAGAATCTCGTCGAAAAAAACGACATGTTTTTTTCGACGAGAATCTCGGCCGTGTGTACGAGGCCATAGGGGCAGCACATGAGGAAAGCAGGAGCTGTGCAAGGTTTAAAGAGACTGGTAAACCGCAGGATAGGAGGGTAGCAGAGCGTGTCATGAGTCTGATCATGCTGAATAATATGGGGTATGGATGACACACAATATGAACCTAATCTTAAGGGCTTGTTTAGATGTGTTTCAACATTTTAGATACCATGAGCATCCATTAATGTGCCTTTTGCATAACCATGTGTAAGGCCCCATGTACACTGCTGCTGCTAAACAGACGTTCAGAGGCAGTTGGACACTTTTTTCAACTGCCCCTGAACTCATTCAATGTTATCTTATGTGTACATGTACAAAGTCTCGTTTACTGTCGTTTTTAGGCAGTTGCGTTTATAGGCCTTTTTTTTGAAGGCAGAAAAATGAGTTCAGATGTCGATGTTTCCAACGTTTCAGACGCCAAACGCTTCTAAACGCGGCAAAACGCAGCTAAACACGGCAACCAGCGTTTAGCAGCATTTCGTTTATAGGCGTTTTTCCCCATTTAAAAAAAATATATATATATTTTTACCACGTTTGCATTTAGAAGAGTTTAAAAAAAAATATATATATATATATATATTTTTTTTTTTTAAACTCTTCTAAATGCAAACGCAGCAAAACGCCGCTAAACGCGGCATGTAAACGCGGCAAAGCGGGAGTTTTAAACATGGGTTACTATCTGTCAAAATCGTTCAGGAGCAGTTGTAAAAACCTAAAGCCCCATACACATGGTCTGACTTTTGGCCAACAAACTTCATTTTGAGCAAGTTGGACCAACAATCCGACCGTGTGTACGCTCCATCGGACTTTTTTATTTTCATCGGACAAAAGTTGGGTCTGCAAACGGACAAACTTTTGGCCAGCAAAAGTCAGATGGAGCAAAGTCCGACCGTGTGTACAGAAAACCATCAGACTTCTGTCCGATGGACAAAACAATCAATGTTAAAATCAACCAACAATAGCAGAAGTTGACCAAAGGGTGGCGGTAAAGAGCAGAAAAGAGCAGAAAAAACACGTGATGTTGCAAAAAGTTTTGGGAAAGTTTGCAGAAAAGTCCCGTGGTGTGTATGCTATGGGTGTGCCCGGCCAACTCCGTTCGGACAAAAATCCACGGAAAAGTCCGATGGAAGTCCGACTGTGTATATGGGGCTTTACTGACACATTTTTGATGCTCTTGTGTCATGTTAAATAACATTTGCCAGGTGTCTCCTCTGTTTTGGTTTTCTATTGTATGATATATTGGGCTATCGTCTTGGCTAGTAATACTTTCTAAACGCATCTCAAACATGCATTGACATGAACAGAGGCATTTAGCGATTGGTAAAGTCAGCCAAAGGCTAGAAGCTGCATACATTTTGTCATGATGCAGTGGGAAGCATCGTGAACATGACCATGTGAACTACACTGGCAGCTGCAATGCACATAATTAAATAATTGGTACACAGGGTTGACAGCTGTTCATAAGTCTTTAAAAAACGCAGATTAAATGCCTGTTCTTGGTGCATGTGTAAACTTGGTGCATATGTAAGCCTTATTTTAGGAGCTAGTTTGTTTCAGTGGTGGAGTGACCTGTCAATGACTAGAAAAAACTTTGGGACAAAAAAGAGCAGATAAGCTTTGCCTTCTGTTTATGGTCCAGGTGTTAGTAAAACAACTGAGTAAAGCTGGATATAAATAGTTCAGGTTTTTTTATTCAGCCAGCAGACTGAATAGAAAAAAACGGAACCGATTCCCTCATCCACACATTCATGGTGGATAAGGGAGTCCTCCCCACTGCACTATTGTATTCTGACATTGGGGAGACTACCCCACTATCAGAATACATAGATCCTTGCTGCAGATATTCCTCGCAGCTACTGATTGAGTGGCTTTCATCTGACAGGTTGGTTGAACAAAAGTTGATTGGTAGATCAACTTCTGTTTAACTGCAGTGGCCAAACATGAATCAAAATTCAGCTGGCCCCTGCTAAACTGGCCAAAATTGTATCCATCTATGGCCATGTTTAGACCAGAGGTTCCATGTTTATTGTTACCCAAATCATGATGAAACCATGGGAGGAGATTTGCTAAAACTGGTGTACACAGAATCTGGTGAAACTGTGCATAGTAACCAATCAGCTTCTAACTTTAGCTTGTTCAGTTAAGCTTTGACAATACAACTTATGCTGGCCATACACTATACGAAAAATCGTCCGAACGAACTTTCGAAAAACGAAAGTTCATTCGTGAGCGCAAATGATAGTGCCATCATGTAATGACCGATAAATCGTTTAGTGGACATAAATAAAAATTTTATTTTTTTTCCTACATATACCTAGTGCAGAAAGTTCGGACGGGAAACACATTAACCTTCCGATTTATCGTTCGTTCTGCAGAAAATTTCCAAACTTGTCCTTCGTTTTTTCGGCTCAAAAACGTCCCAAAGATTATCGATTTTGTGCCCATTAACTGTCCGAAAAACGAAAGAACTGTCTGAACGACCGATTTTCGCCCGATTTTTCGTATAGTGTATGGCCAGCATTAGAAGCTGATTGGTTACTATGCACAGCTGCGCCAGCTTCTGTGTGCACAAGTTTTAGCAAATATCAAGTATATAAGTGATATAACTGTCCTCTCTTTTCCAAGTTTCACCACATCTGAGAGACGGCAACCCGTTTTACAGTAATGTAGCCCATATGTAGATGACTTACCAATTTTTGGACTTCCCCAAATTGTTTAAAAATCCTAAGAAGGTCGTCTAAAAGAGAACTACTTTCTCTCCTAAAAAATATAAGGTTAAGCCACAAGTGTTTCACAAATTGAAAAATTACCAAATTTGTATTTCTGCATATGTGTTGCTAAAGCTGTTCTTGGCTACACATGGAAGGTAACTATCCAACAACCATCATGAGTATACATGCAAGCCATAACCCTACTAGTATGCATAAACAGGGCCGCAGATAGGGGGTACCACTGGTCCTCCTGTAAGGGGCCCAGGCCCACAGGGGAGCCTGGACAGCAGGGGGATTGGTGCAGTGGGATGGGAGGATAATTACAGAACTATGCGCTGTATCTGTGTCTCTCCCTCCAGCAGCTTAAAGATGGTTTCTCCCCCTCTCCCTGCTGACGACTTTCAGCTGCTGTTGTCCTCCTGACCCGCCACACTGATCCCCCTCCCTGTGTTGCCCACATCTGATTCCCCCTGTGTGCCCGGGCAGATGGAGAGTGGGGGAAGGGCTCGGTAAACATGTCCTTTTCTGAATTGGACACAGTGAGCAATTGGGAAGGATTGTATCTGTGTCCATTGATAACTGAGCATAGTTATCAATGGATGTACAGCCTACCTGACAGGACCCCCCCCCCCCCCTTACCGAATTACTAAAATTAAAAATATATATATATATATATATATTTTCCAATTTATAAAAAACATTTATATTTATTTATTACATTTTTAAAATTATGTTTTACAATTTTTTTTACAACACTGTTGGGGGGGGGGGGCTGTCAGGTAGGCTTTACGGGGCCCCGTGATTTCTAACGGCAGCCCTGTGCATAAATGTGTGAACTGCACTGATAAATGGTGTTAGCTCTTACATCTACCGTGAAAGAGATAACAGAACAGAATTACATCAGCCACAATTTTCCAACATAGCAAATAAATGTATCACTAAATAGATGTGCATTGATGCTATATATTGCGTATTGGAGTGTTCTATAGGAAAGCATATCAACTTCGAAATCAAAATCACAGGCAACAGGGGGCACCATAAGAAGCACATACTAGTTTGCATAACCTATAATCTAATCATGTACAGCTGATTAACCAGCAGTTGGTTTGGGACCTTCCCAGTAACAGAGTGATGGAAACAAACAGCACTAGATGCCTATGCACCAAAATGAACACTGCAAACTTAAACCAGAGGGCAAACCCAGTGGTATGTACAGGGAGTACTGACGATCAATTTAATCTCTGTAATAATTTATAGACTAGTTTTACACTCCTGTACATCCTTGCCAAAAAAGGAAGACTTTTTTTTAATAAATTACTTTTTAACTACATAGCCATAAAGACTTTGAGTGCTGCCCTGGTAGGTAGCATAGGAGCACAATTGCTTAATGGGGTAGAAACAATTTCATTTAAAGCCAGACCCTTTTTGTCTAGCTTGCACATTTTGTCCATAAGGTGGACTTTACATCTAAATAACGTTATTGTTCATTACTATCATACATCATACTGTATTATAGCATTGTTGAGGTGTATATTATGGGCTAGGTCACTTTGAGGTTACATACAAATCAGCATGAACTTTTCAGGAATAGAGTTTCCTGGATGTGTGCCTTATTTATTTATCCATGAAGTAATCCATCTGTCTGCAAAGGCACAACACTGAATTATACATGTGTATTCCAAGTCATTGTTTTTGCAGTTACCATGGAAGTATGTGTTTACTTTTTCCCTTTAAAAGGAAAGGGATTTAGTACTTTTTTTCTTTAGTGTTTCCCAATAAATCACAAAATTGTATACAGAAAGACACTAGACTTTAACAGCTCTGTTTAAAATCACGTGGAGGAACATTTACAAAGATAGCACACCAATTAGAACAACGGTTCATAATAAGATCAAACTTAAAAGTAGAAATAAATGGTTTGCTTTTACGTTCCCTTTAATTATTGCCTTTTTAAAACATATGTTTATGGTTTTTTTTTAATATATATATATATATATATATATATATATATATAATTAGCTGTTATACCTAAATCATTAATTCGTTCCTTACATTAACAATGTTGATTGGAAAAGATCACATATACCCTCAATCACCTAATTGGAGCCATTCAAAGAGGATTCCATCTGGGTACTTTTCAAACATGTATTTACGATTATTAAAGTGCTCCTTATATTTCCTACCTGATCTTAGGGATATTAGGGGTCATGATTTGCAGTGTCATGCTAGTGCACAAAAGGTAATCATAATTTAATTCAGAATATAAGATTCAACACCACAACAGCAGCTCTTTAAAAGTGTTGGCTAGTTGTAGTTCTAGTCATAAGAAAGCATCAACAGGTTTACCTACAGTAGGTGTCCGCGATATAGTGTCAATCTCACCAATATAGCGGCGAGATTGACACCCTACGAGCCCCGTCGTGAGAGCCAGCGCTGAGCTGGCTCCAAATCGGGAAAGGAAAAATTTTGTTTTTACTTTCGCAATAAGCGACAAGCATTGCTGACATTGAGGCCGGTGGACGGAGATCTGACGTGGATTCCCGCCAATACCAGGCACTGTGTTTGGTATAAATCCTGAGGGGGAACTCCATGTCAAATTTTAAATAAAAAACTGGCATGGGTTCCCTTCCAGGAGCATACCAGGCCCTTCGGTCTGGTATGGATTTTAAGGGAAACCCCCTAAGCCGATAAAACGGCGTGGGGGTCCCCCTCAAAATCCAAACCAGACCCTTATCCGAGCACGCAGCCCGGTCAGTCAGGAAAGGGGATGGGGACGAATGAGCGCCCCCCCCTCCTGAACCGTACCAGGCCGCATGCCCTCAACATGGGGGGTTCGGTGCTTTAGGGCAGGGGGGTGCCCTGCGGCCCTCTCACCCCAAAGCACCTTGCCCACATGTTGATGTGGACAAGGGCCTCTTCCTGACAACCCTGGCCGTTGGTTGTCAGGGTCTGTGGGCGGGGGGCTTATCGGAATCCGGGAGCCCCCTTTAATATCCCGGCCCCCCACCCTTTGTGAATGAGTATGGGGTACATCGTACCCCTACCCATTCACCTGGTGGAAAAAATGTCAATAAAAAAACACTACACAGGTTTTTAAAGTAATTTATTAGGCAGCTCTGGGGGTCTTCTTCCGACTTCGGGGGTCTTCCAACTTCGGGGGTCTCTTCTTCCCGACTTCGGGGGTCTTCTTCTGAGTTCGGGGGTCTCTTCTGCTCTCTGGTGCCTTTTTCCTTCTGCCGGGCTTCTCCGCTATCTTCTTCCAGCTCTTTTTTTCTAGCGGAGGGGCCCGATCTTCTCCGTCGTCTCCTCCCGCTCTCTGTTGTCCTTCTGCCGGGCTCCTCCACTATTTTCTTCCAGCTCTTTTGCTATCGGAGGGGCCCGGTCTTCCCAACGCCATCTTCTTCCCTCTTCTCCTCTTCGATGTTGACACGTCGCTTCCTCTCGCTGTAATGCTGGGTGCGCGGTGCACAACGATTTATATAGGCCTCTTATGACGTCACAGTCTCATCATGCTCCGGGTGGCTTTCTCCTGAGCCGGCTCTTTGCATCCATAAGACACAGAGAGCGCGGCTCAGCCCTGCCCCCTGATCACTGGCTGTAATTGACAGCAGTGGGAGCCAATGTTTTCTGCTGCTGCATCTCAGACAATTAGGAGGGAGAGACCGGGGAGAGCCTCAGGTCTTGTGCACATCATTGTATCTGTTGGATCCATCAAAGTCTGCACATGGTCAATTACATTAATTTTTAGCTTTCCACAATAGTTTACCTAGAATCGATGTTTACATTTTTGCTAGATGTTTGAATGTTAAGTCAAACATCTGTTTGGGAGAGAGGCTTGTGAAATCTCTTCATTTGATAACCCAAGTTTGTGCCTCAGCTATTGAAGGCTGAACATGTCTTACTTTGATTATTATTCATTTTGTTATGTGAAGAATGCAACAGGAGTTGTTTGGACCCCCAGAAACTGCTTTGATGTAGCAGGAGGAACTAAACCTCAAAAGTGGGAAGGTAAAGAGCCAGGAAATATGGTTCCCTTAAAAAACAAAAGAAGCCAGTAGATGACTCAATCTATCAAAATCCATTTAAAAGACATATAGATGTGCTAATGCTTTCTTAATTATTAAAACGTTCTTTATGTGAATTGTATTAACAATGCTGTTGTGTTCTCTAACTACGATAGATTGGTCATCTAACATATATTTTTATCTAAAAGCTATAAAATCTTACCTGTCTTACTGTCCTGTAATTTACATCACTTGTAAAGCACTCAAGTAAAAGCAGAAATGCCATGCTCAATGCCATCTCAGTGGACAGACTAGTTATCTTGGGTTGGGAAAATCTTTTTCAGGCAATATATTTATTATATAGCTTTTAATTCTTGCTAAATAATGTTATAGTTTTGTGAACTGCACATCTTTATATTTGTAGAGAGGAGATCAACTAAAACATGGGAAAATAGCAGTGTTAGAAATTAAATTGTTCTCTAAAACGAAGTCAGGTCCCTAATGGACAGCCAGCACGGTCATTATCTTAATCCAAATGGAATGTAGATCTAGCTAGAGCCCTACAAGATGACTGTTAATTCTAAAGTGTTGCTTATGAAAAAAATATAAAATTACCTCATTACAATGCAGTCGATACAGAAAGGGTGATTCTATCTGCAGTTTTATGTAACTAACGATTGTGCATATTTTTCTTTCATCTAATAACAGGGAACTCTTTCTTAAATCATATGATTGTTTAGCACTTTTCTTTCATTTATAAATGGTCTAAAACAGTGTTTACACTGGACAGTCATCTATAATCACCATATACACTGCAGGGTATTAAATCATTTCCCATTGGGTGATTTCAATCTGTGCCTTCCATGATACTGTAAAATAACAATCATGATGTTTACTTACTAATATTTTGCTGTAGTACATTCTACAGGCAGGTTTAGGGCATCCCCCGTGCATGTAATTTAATGTTTTAATGTTTCATTCTGCCTTTTTAATGTTTCATTCTAAGCATTAAAAAAAGAGCCTCTACCCACTGAATATAACTAGTACTAGTATAGTACCCAGGTCCCCATGCCCTTTGTTTTTACAATCCCTTGCCTAGTAGCCTTGAATATTGCTGGAGTTGATTTTTAAAATTTGTCTCCCAATGACTTCAGATTAACTTTTTTTATTTGTTTTATTTAAAGATAAGACACAGACACAAATATAAAGACAACTTCGCATTACATATAGAGTGTAATGAGCATATTAAGTATAATAAACATACAAAAAATTAGACACTCACTGAAGTCTAATATAGGGTAAACATAAACATCTGTGCTCATCACATTTTGTTACTTTTTTATTGAAAAAAATAAGTAGAAAAGGGAAAGATAGAGAAAACAAAAGAAAAAGAGCAGAAAAAGAGAGAGAGAGAGAAAAAACACACAAGGGAGGGGGAGGGGCAATTACCCCCAGGGAGCCCAGATCGGTAACGCTGAACTGGCAATGGGGACCCTAAAAGGTGGATCCTGCCATGTATTGGGGGAATTCGTCAGAGAAGCGAAAGAGGTTCCAGTGAATCCATCTGGACTTATGTTCCTCCGACTTATCTCACAGCGCAGAGGTCAGATCTTCCATTTGCTCAATGCCCTTCACTCTTGGCGCAGTCTGTTGCTTCCAAAGAGGCGGGATTCTGGCCCAAGCAGCATTAAGCAGATGCTTGAGGAGGGATTTATGGTAACGTTTCCTTGATAGGGGAGTAAGGTTAAGGAGAACCGCAGCTGGGTTATCCTGAAGGGAGATGTCCGTGAGTTTCTGTATCAGCTTAAGTACCGGCTGCCAAAAAGTTTGGAGCACAGGGAAGTCTCAAAAAATATGCAATAGGGTTCCTGGGTGTAGGCCGCATCGTCAACATCGGTCAGTTTGTAGGGGGAATATCTTAGCTAGCACGGAAGGAGTTCTGTACCACGTGTCACTATTTTATAGGCGGTCTCTTGATATTTGCTGCATAGAGAGGATTTCTGTGCGAAAAAGAGTATGCCTTCTTTTTGGGGTTCTGTGAAGGTGACTTGCAAGTCTCTCTCCCATTTTGCTAAGAATGGGGGGGTCTTCAGTGGCGTGAATGTCTAGCAAGGATTTGTAGGAGGTAGATAAGGACTTCCGGATCGGTCCCTCCCCCAAGCAGAGTTCCTCAAAAGAGTAGAGCTTTCTGACGACGTGGGCTGGTTTGGGCAGTGAGCTGAGAAAGTGAGATAGTTGGTTGATCCTCCAGCAGTCTAATGAAAGTGGGGCCTGACCTGAGAGCAAGTTCTCCATAGTGAGCCAACCGGCGGAACGCAAGAATGAGGAGGCCCTCATGAGTCCCTGTGGGGCTTGCGAGAGAGAGGACGGGTCGATAAGGCCAGGTACAAAATCCGGATGACCAATAAGTGGCATCAGTGGGGATGGAAAATTTTGCAGTAAGGCTAAACGGAAAAACCTTTTCAGTTCCATAAGAGTTGGCCCAATCAGTGGGTGAGTAGTCAGGTGGGTGGCAGGAGTATTCCCTGCCCAAGGAAGACCCGCCAGGGGGGCCCTGGCTGCCTCCTGCTCCAGCGACACCAAGAGCTTCAAATCACTGTGATGGCACCAGTCCATGACCCTGGTCATATGTGCCGCAGTGTAGTACAGGGCTGGGTCTGGGAATCCAAGACCGCCTTTAATCTTTGGTCATAGTAGGACTGCTCTGCCGAGAGGCGGATGTTTACCACGCCATATGAATCTGATGAATATGGAACATACGGCGTGAAAGAATGTCTGAGGTATCTTCAGAATAACTTTTGAACTTAAAAGAAGTACAGTGAAATACCACAAACCAAATCCAGGTACATTTGACTCATCGCTATTCTTAGCAAGCAATAAATAAGCTTTATAGCAAGCCCTTATTGAGCACTGTAGCTGCAGCCACTGCAAAGCAATTCATTCTCAACATTTACTGCAGAAGCTTTTAAGTTTCACTTTCTGTAAACACAGAGTAGTTGCACAGGAAGAGGGGAGCATGCAAAGTGCTGGGACTGGACTTGAAGCTTATCTTGTGAATTTAGAAGATTGAGTCACAGCTACAAGGATTAGTAAGGGCTTTTTAATGCCTATTTACTGTTTCTTAAGATTTTGTGAATGTTTAAATGCCCATAAAAAATTCTGAGAAAGGAAGTAAGTTGACAGTTAATTGGGGATGGTTAGGGTTAACTAAGGATCAATAGGAGGCTAAAAAGGACGCATTGACCATTGTCACAACTGACAATGGTGGACAGGAGAAATAGAGAGTTCATATAGAATTTATCACCCTAAGGGGGGCACAGTCAGTAAGGAAAAACCTGAAAGGGGCACCACTCTTAAGAAACTAAAAAATAATTTGTGGGGTTAAGATTAATTTTAAATCTTTCTGTAGCAAAGAGAAGCCAATAACTGACTAAAAGTAAGACTAAATTAACATTGAAGTCTAAGGCTGCATTGGTGATTATGTTTCTATTGCTAATTAGCAAAGATTAATAAATCTGCTTGGGTTTGATCTGCTGAGGGTTCGATGAATCCTGCGAGGGGTGGGGTTTGAGGATAAGGGAAATCTCTTAGCACATTTTGGCCATTTTGTTGGACTGAAAGGCAACTCACTTAAAAAAGGGGGCTAAGAAGCTGGGGAATGCCATGGAGGACATGTAATAATGCCAAACATATTTTTGAAAAAATACAGTTGGGAGAGGGTTCTTTTTATGCAGATTCAAAAGCATTATGGGAAAAGCACAAATTCTCTACATTTCAAGCTTATGGAATGCCTTAAAACTGTACTTTATTCTCAGCAGCATGCTCCGGCATTGGGCTGTGGAATTGATATTTTTTTCATTTACAATTAGCTTGTCTGCCATACAGATGATTAATTAAAAATGGCCATATCGGAGGCGCATGCGCGGCAGCCTGAGTGAACGGTAATGCCGGCTTAGAGCTCCGCTCCTGAGTGATTCGCGCCCGGGAACTACAGGTCACAGTGAAGCCTACGACCGGTAAAAACACTAGCCACTCACTCCTAAAGCTCTCAGGCACTATCACAATGGTTTTGAGAGGCACAAAAACTAAGTTTAAAACCGGCATTGTTAAAGAAACGCTGACCAAGCAGTCATCCAAGATGGCGGCGGCAGTCTCCTCACAACCCTGTATTCCACACACCGCTAAGCCTAAGACATTACAACATAGCCTGAAGTCTCTGGATTTCACTGGTGAGTCTGATTCAGACACAGGTGGTTCACAGTCTGTACTTCAACATGACATGTTTAAAAAGTTTGAACGTATGCTGCAGAAAGCTCTCAAACAGACATCCGACCACATTACAGACAAATTGACAAGAGAAATCAGAGAGCTTGGACAGAGAACAGCAGAGCTAGAAATGAGGGTTGATGAAATTGACACACAAACACAGCACTATGACTCTGAACTCATAAATCTTAGAGAAGAAAATATTGTTTTACAGTCCCGCTTAGAGGACCGAAGAGCCAATTTGTGGATCAGGGGTATCCCTGAAACTGTCACTGATGTTCAGGCTACTATTACCACAATGTTTCAGGAATTACAACCTGGTATTCCAGTGGAGAGGTTAGAAATAGACAGAGTGCACAGAGCCTTAGCTCCACGCAAACCAAATGGCCCCCCGGGACACGTATACCAGCTCTTTGCAGATCTCTCCCCCCTCACAGTGGCCAGAAGACGTGCACTCAAACCACAGCTGCAAGTGCTTCAACGCCATCAAATTATATATCATTGGGGCTTTCCCTTCTCCCTCAAATTTACGCATCTCGAAACCAGATATGTGTGTTACTCTTCAGAGGACTTACAGTCAGCCCTTATTGAAATGGGCTTAGTGGACCACACTCCATCAAAAGATCAAACTCATAGGAGATTAGCTTCAGGGTCACCTCAACAAAATGCAGCAGCAGACCCCAACTTATCTACCCATTCACTCTAGAACCAGAATAAACGTGGACGCTTTGACAATCTGACACCTAATAATGAAGACACCATGGACTGATCCTCTTGAATTGTTTGGTTTCTCCCTATTTTTCTCTTTCAGGTCTCCAGCAATACTCTCTGGCTGCAGCGCTAATTACTAATAAATTCAAAACATCCATAAATATAAAGGAATATTGTCCCAAATTCAGCTTAGAACAATAATTGATGAAAGGAAAGTTGCTAGATGCAAAAAAGTTCCTCATAAGTGATCAGGGTGCTTGAAAACAATATAATCAATAGTGCTTCTATAAACGTGTTTCCGTCACCAAATGCACAGGCCGCTCACCTCAGCAATTGGGTCTCTGAACTAACAGAAGACCAAGACACACATTCCCCAAAGGGGTGTTAATAAAGATGAATCCTGTCTTCAGATGATCATTAATAATGGTGATGCTTCTCCAAACATTAATTTTCAGCAGCATTCATGTAAAACATAATGAAACAACCATAGTGCTCTCTGTTTCATTTAAAATAATCACATTTATTAAAAAGTTGTCACACTTACATAAAAAGCATTGAACCCAGTGCTAGGAACATGAGCCTCCTGTTTTATAGACACAGCGTCTTAGGTTGCAAGCTTCTAGGTATTGTTCAATATGATGTCACATAATGGTCCCCTCCGCACGCGTATAGTTCCTTAGGGCGGAACTTCCTCAGCGTATTATAGGGACCCCCTGTATGAACCATCATTTATATACCCTTTCCTTCCATCTCTTATAAGCCACACCCCCTATGGTCACATGATCACTGTAAGGAAAATCCCCATCACATGACTCACCATAGCCAATTAGTGGTCATCATGATGCAGGACCTCCTATCAAAGTTCAAATACCACACCCCCTCGTCCTCATCTTATCAAACTTTACTTATAGGCGTAAGTTACATCATAAAGGGACCAGTACTGCGGGAAGCTAAAAAACAGTACAAGCACCATACACAGGTGCTCAATGGTAGTTTGTGGTCCACTACGGCCATGATCATATAGTACTGAACCTGTATGGTAACTCACCCAGGGATAACTAGGAAACAGAGAAACACACCTCTTCAACCGAAACGTTCTCCATTGGCTGGCACTACGTCTAACCGTGACGGCGCCATGCGCGATCACGTGATGTGCGTCGGCCAATCTGTATACATACAGCAGACACATCACCATGGAGACAACGCTCCAGTCTTAGAGAACACTGTCATTCCCCCACTGGCCGACACTACGTCTACCGCGATATCATCGTGCATAATCACGTGACGTGCGTCAGCCAATTGATACATGCACAGCATGAAAATCATTGCCATAGCAGCGCAGATGCCTTATTATCGTAGGTGACAGCATATTAGTGTAACAGTCACAATTCATGTATCGTGCAATCCCCATATTGCTATCCCGAGAGGACTGAGGTAATGATAAGTATTAAACTCAGGACCTTAATGTGTTGACACAGGGGTATTGGCTAATCAAATTTCCATTTCAATACCATTAATCGGCATCAAAATAAATTAATACAATTTTAAACATCTTAGATTGGCTATTATAAACTATATGGGAAGACTGATCCGACCCATTGGGGTCAATCATAATGGGGCATCAAACCCGATACAGAATTATTTTTTAAAACCAACTAGATGTTAGTATAATAATTGGATAGGGTGAGAATCCTATTAACAGAGCAAAATACTCCTAATATTACAGGACTCTACTCTTCAAGTGACCCCTTAAACAATAATATATAGAGACATCAGATTGTTCCACACCCAAAACCTCGCAACCATATAATTAAATAAATATACAATACATAATAAAATTAAGTAATCAATTACAAAGGACTATCCTATCCCCTTATAGGTCAGAGATAAAGCAGTTGAGATCAAACTCCACATTTAGCCCCAAAGGGACCCCCACCTTCGTCTCATAAACCCAGAATGATTCTCATTTACTAAGCTGTCTTACAAAATGTACTCCTCTCCAGTGCTTGGTGACTTTTTCAATCCTCCAAAATTTTAGTTTTGCAGGACTTCGATTGTGAAACATTCGAAAATGCTTGGAGACATTGTGTGTAATAAGGCCATTTTTTATGTTCGTCACATGTTCCCCTATCCTCACATGAAGGGGCTTGGAAGTTCTTCCCACATATTGCAAACCACATCCACACTCCAACATATATACCACACCTTCTGTGTTGCATGTTATTAATTGCTTAATTTGGTATTTTTTATTGGTAGCAGATGCAATGAATTATTTTCTCTTCTTAACATTACACTTGGCCTGCCTACACGCAGGGCATTTCCCACAGGCATGAAATCCTGTGAGAAAATTAAAAATCCTGTTTTCAAACAGAACAGGGGGGTCGATGACCCCTGGAGCCAACTTGTCTCGCAGTGAGGGTGACTTTTTATAAACAAATTGGGGGCGTTCAGGCAACACTGGGCCCAAAACCCTGTCCTGCTTCAGGATCGGCCAGTGTTTTTGTATAATTTTTTCAAACTTTCTATATTGGACACTAAATTCAAGAAACATTCTCATACTGGTACTTGTGTTTGAATTAGACTTGGGAATATTGGCAACCAAGCTCTTTCTATCTATTTTTCGTACGTTTTCCATCTCATTCTGTAAAATGGTTTCATCATACCCCTTTTGCAAAAAGCTGGCAGATAAAACTTTAGATTGAGACAAAAAATCTTTTTCATAGGTGCAATTCCGTCTAAGGCGTATAAACTGCCCTTTGGGAATATTGCACAGCCATTTGCTGTGATGGCAAATTTCTATTGGAATAAACGCATTACTATCGGTGGCTTTAAAATGGTTGGTCATTTTGACATGATCTCCGTCCTTCGATATATTCAAATCAAGGAAAACCATATGCTCTGTGCTGACATTCCAAGTCAGAACTATATTTTGATTATTAGCATCTAGCTTCCTCATGAACCCATCCAAGAACGGCCTGTCACCATCCCAAACCATTAGGATATCGTCTATATAACGGTGGTAACATACCAGCTCCGATGGTCTATTCCTAAATACAGTCGCCTCCTCCCAGTGTGCCATAAAAACATTGGCTACACTGGGAGCAAATTGGGCTCCCATAGCCACTCCTCTCGTTTGAATATAGAATTGCTTATTGTACCAGAAGTAGTTCCTGGCTGAACAGAATCTCAAACTGTCCGTCAGGAAGTTTTTATGCCGTCTTGACAGATTGAAAGATTTAAAGGCCCAGGTTATCGATGAAATGGCATCCTCATGGCTGATAATGGTGTAGAGGGAACTTACGTCTGCCGTAATTAAAAAAGTAGACGAGGATATTGTCAAGGATTCCAGGATCTGAATTGCATGTTTAGTATCTTTTAAAAATGCATCAGTTTCTCGGACCAAAGGCTGTAAAAACGTATCTATATATTGGCCTAACCTGGAGGTAACAGAATCAATCCCGTTAACTATTGGCCTTCCAGGCGGATTGATACTAATTTTAGGCAAAAAATAAATAATAGGAGTACGGCAAAATAAAGGGTCTAAAAAAGATGCTTCTTTGGTATTGAGAACACCTATATGTTTACCCCTTTCGATATGGAAATGCAACTCACTTTTGTATTCCAACAATGGGTCTTTAGTCATGACTAGTGATGAGCCGAACACCCCCGGGTTCGGTTCGCACCAGAACCCGCGAACGGACCGAAAGTTCGAACGAACATTAGAACCCTATTAAATACAATGGATGCGAACGTTCGAATTCTAAAGTGCTAATTATAACAACTATTATGCATGTTATTGTCCTAAAAAGGGTTTGGGAACCCGGGTTCTGCACCAGGGGACATGTATCAATGCAAAAAGAAGTTTTAAAAACGGTCGTTTTTCGGGAGCAGTCATTTTAATGATGCATAAAGTGAAAAAAAAAAAGTCAAATATTCCTTTAAATATCGTACCTGGGGGGTGTCTAAAGTATGCCTGTGAAGTGCCACGTGTTTCCCGTGTTTAGAACTGTCCCTGCACAAAATGACACTTCTAAAGGAAAAAAAAGCCATTTAAAACTGCTTGCGGCTTTAATGTAATGTCTGGTCCCGGTAATATGGATGAAATTCTTTAAGAAAAATGGCATAGCTACCCCATGACCCCCCCCCCCTACCCCAGCCCATTACCAGCCCCTTTGGGTCTTGTATGGATATTAAGGGGAACCCCGCACATAAAATAAAAAAGGCCCTATATACTCTGAACAGCCCTATACAGGCGGTGCATACAAGACAGGGACTGTAGGTTTGTTCTTATGTAGAATCTGTTTGTAATTTTGAACAGGTACATTGTTGAAGTGTAGCTCCAGACCAAAAATCTATTTTTAAACTTTTTGGAAAACATAGGTAAGGGTTATCACCCCTGTAACATTTGTTTTGCTGTCTGTGCCCCTGTTCAGAACATTTCACCTCACTTTCCGTCCCAATGACAACTGTTTTTGAAATGTGGTGTTTTTCTTGAAGCCAGGATTGCTGATAAAGCATCAGTACAGAGGAGACACCTTTCTCCCATATTTATTCTTACAGGAGAGAATTTTCCTTCCTAGTGGTAGATTTCCTCTCACTTCCTGTTGTCTTCTTGCGTTTGCAAGTAGGAGTCGTTTGTAAGTTGGATGTTTGAAAGTAGGGACCTGCCGTATATACTCTGCAGAAATAGGCCCCTTAGTTGTTGGTGTTGGCACAACACTGTAAGCACTCACAGTTACTCTTGGTTGGTGCTGGAACGCCCTGCTGTCAACTATTATATCAGGAATTTTAATTACATATAATTGTTGAACAGTGGTAGTAAAAATTGGGCCTTTGATGGTGGTGCTGGTGCCACAACACTGTAAGCCCTGACAGTTACTCTTGGTGGGTGCAGCAATGGGCCCTGCTGTGAATTATTAGATCAAGAATTGTAATTACATGCCCCTGTTGAACAGGGGCTGAAAAATTGGGCCTTAGGCACTGGTGGCACAACACTGCAACCCCTCACAGATACTGTACTTGGAGCACAGCAATGAGCCCTGTTGCAAAGTATTGCTTCAAAAATTGTAATGACACGCCCCTGTTAAACAGGGGCTGAAAAATTGGGCCTTAGGCACTGGTGGCACAACACTGCAACTCCTCACAGATACTGTACTTGGAGCACAGCAATGAGCCCTGTTGCAAAGTATTGCTTCAAAAATTGTAATGACACGCCCCTGTTAAACAGGGGCTGAAAAATTGGGCCTTAGGCACTGGTGGCACAACACTGCAACTCCTCACAGATACTGTACTTGGAGCACAGCAATGAGCCCTGTTGCAAAGTATTGCTTCAAAAATTGTAATTACACGCCCCTGTTAAACAGGGGCTGAAAAATTGGGCGTTAGGCACTGGTGGCGGCACCCATAAACAAAAATGATCTTACAAGCTATCATCATCAATCGTATCATTGAGGACTCAGAGGAGGAGGATAGCCAGTCAACATAACAGCACAGGCACTCAGCATCAGCATCAGTCTTGAAGGGATGTGACATGTTAAAATCAATTAGTCTGTTATATCAGCATCAGGTGTGTGGTAGCTGGTGGTGATCCAAGACTGGTTCATCTTGATGAAAGTCAGTCGATCAACCGAGTCGGTGGACAGGCGCACCCTGTGATCCGTGACAAATCCTCCAGCAGCACTGAATGTGCGTTCCGAAAGAACGCTGGATGCAGGACAGGCCAGTAGCTCAATTGCATACTGTGCAAGCTCTGGCCAGTGATCCATCCTCAAGACCCAGTAAGCCAGAGGATTTTCGGTGGGGAAGGTGTCCAAGTCTGACCTTGCCCCTAGATATTCCTGCACCATGTTTATCAGACGCTGGCGATGGTTGCTGGAACCGATCATACTTTGGGGCTGCGGACTAAAGAATTGTCTGAACGCATCGGTCAGACGGCCACCTTCCCCACCGCTCCTTCTTTGACTGGCCGAAGCCTCAGCAACTCGTTGTCCAGGACCAGGAGTTTGCAACCTCCCAGTCTCTGGGAACGCGTTGCACAGACCTTTCTGCAAGGCCTCCCGGAGTTGTCTCATCCTCTGCTCCCTCTGCGACGGTAACATAAGGTCCGCAACCTTACCCTTGTACCGTGGATCAAGGAGAGTGGCCAGCCAGTAATGGTCCCTCTCCTTGATCCGAAGAATACGAGGATCCTTCCGCAGACTTTGCAGGATCAGGGAGGCCATGCAGCGTAGGTTTGCTGAGGCATTCGCTCCGGAGTCCTCTGGGTCACTAAGGACGACATGATCCGCAGCCACCTCCTCCCAGCCACGTACAAGTCCACTGGTTTCTTGGGACTGTAAATCATCCCTAAAAGACTGCTGCTGATGATGCTGAGTGCCAGCCTCCACCTCCATGCTGACACAATCCTCCTCCTCCTCCTCCTCCTCCTCTTCCTGTGCGATGGGTGGGACAGAAGGAACACTGTCTGGGTAAAGGGGGCCTTGAGAGGCAAGGAAGTCCTCCTCTTCCTGCCTCTGTTCTGCCTCAAGTGCCCTGTCCATTATTCCACGCAGCGTGTGCTCCAACAGGTGGACAAGAGGTACAGTGTCACTGATGCATGCACTGTCACTGCTCACCATCCTCGTGGCCTCCTCAAATGGTGCCAGGACAGTGCATGCATCCCTGATCATGCCCCACTGGCGTGGAGAAAAAAAACCAAGCTCCCCTGACCCTGTCCTGGTGCCGTAGTCGCACAGGTACTCATTGATGGCCCTCTGCTGCGTGTGCAGCCGCTGCAGCATGGCCAACGTTGAGTTCCACCTGGTGGGCATGTCACATATAAGGCGGTTCTTGGGCAGGTTCAACTCCTTTTGCAGCTCAGCCAGGCGAGCACTGGCATTATAAGATCTGCGGAAATGCACACAGACTTTCCTGGCCTGCCTCAGGACATACTGTAAGCCCGGGTACCTGCCCAAGAAGCGCTGCACCACCAGGTTAAGGACGTGAGCCACACAGGGCACATGGGTCAGTTGTCCCTGTCGGAGGGCGGAGAGGAGGTTGGTGCCATTGTCGCAAACCACCATTCCTGGCTTAAGCTGGCGTGGCGTCAACCACCTCTCGGCCTGGCCCTGCAGAGCAGACAGGACCTCTGCCCCAGTGTGGCTTCTGTCCCCCAAACACACCAGCGCAAGCACGGCATGGCATCTTTTTGCCTGCGTACTTGCGTAGCCCCGTGAACGGCTACGGAGCACCGCTGGTTCATAGGACAAACCACAGGAAGAGGCCATGGAGGAAGAAGAAGAGGAGGGGGTGGAGGAGAGAGGTGTGTCACAACCAGTAGTAGCATTTTGGAGGCGTGGCGGTGGGACAACCTCCAACACTACTGCACCTTGTCCTGAATCCTTCCCAGCTGCCAAAAGAGTGACCCAATGGGCCGTGAAAGAAAGGTAACGTCCCTGTCCATGCCTGCTGGACCATGAGTCAGCGGTAATATGCACCTTACCGCTGACCGCCCTGTCCAGCGAGGCCAAGACATTGCCTTCCACATGCCGGTAGAGAGCCGGAATAGCCTTCCGTGAGAAAAAGTGGCGTTTGGGAACCTGCCACTGAGGAACCGCACATTGCACAAACTCACGGAAGGGGGCCGAGTCTACCAACTGAAAAGGCAGCAGTTGAAGCGCTAGCAATTTAGCCAAGCTAGCATTCAACCGCTGGGCATGTGGATGGCTGGGAGTGAACTTCTTTCGACGGTCCAGCAGCTGGGGCAGGGAAATTTGCCTGCTAGAATCGGACGTCGGTGTACTGCTAGCAGAGTGGGCGCAAGTACTTGGCTGTGACACACCTAATTCTACACCTTCATTCCTCTCAGTGCATGTTTCAGAGAGGACTGAAGTTATAGTGGGGTTGGAGATCCCAGCTGATGCGGTGCAAGGAGAGGTCCGCTTTGTTCTTTGGTGTGGGTCTTTGAGGTAGGCTTGCCAACGAGCTGCATGGCAGGTCAACATATGTCTGGTCAGGCATGTGGTACCCAAGCGGCTGATGTTTTGGCCACGCGATATACGCTTGTGACACATATGTTGCAAACAGCAGCTGTGCGATCTGATGCACTAGCCTCAAAAAAGGCCCACACCAAAGAACTTTTTGAATGACGGGCAGAGGCAGCGCCCTGCACAGGCGGAGCTCTGCGGTGTGATTCCGTCGGTGTACTGCCCTTACGCTGGCCACCAAAGGGCATCCTGCCTCGTTGGAGATGTGCCTCCTCCTCATCCTCCTCCTCCTCCTCTCTCCTATTAGGCACCCACGTGGAGTCAGTGACCTCATCATCCCCTCCCTCCTCATCACTGGAGCCAATCTGGCAGTATGCTGCAGCTGCTGGAACATGACTGCCAGATTGGTGTCCTTCTTGAGCATCCCCTCTGTCTGCTCTCACGCTACTGCCTTCCTCTAGCTGGGTTTCATCATCAGACCCTTCGAAACGCTGGGCATCCTCCTGGAGCATGTACCCAACACTGTGCTGAAACAGTTCGGGGGACTCCTCAGGAGGAGGACATGGTGGGTCTAGGGAAGGAGTGACTGATGATTTGTCTGACATTGATACCAGGGAAGACGACGCTTTGGCAGCTGCTTTTCCAGTACCCTGAGCCTGGGTGAGAGAGGATGAGGAGGAGGAGGAGGGCTTGGTCATCCACTCTACCAAGTCTTCGGCATGATGTGGCTCAACATGTCCAGCTGCCGAAAAGAAGGACAAGCGTGTCCCATGGCCATGTGCTGATGACAATGCACCGCGTCCACGACCAGCACTGTTGCCCCCAGACACAGAGCCTGCTTGCCCTCTTTTATTGCCTCCTGACTGTCTGCCTCTCCTTGTTTGCCTTCCAGACATTCTAATAGATGGGCTGCAGGGAGATGGGAAAAAAGCAATAAGGGCTACCTTCAGGTGTCCTTCTCTGTCCCTTGAAACAAGGACTTTCACAGTGAAAGAAACTGACACTCTCCCTACCTACAGTTTTCTGTCCCTAGAAAAAATATTTTTTTTAAGCACAATATAGCACAAGGACAATTCACTCACTGTCCTTACAGGTCCCTGGAAACAAGGACTTGCAGAGTGAAAGAAAAAAAACACTCTCCCTACCTACAGTTTTCTGTCCCTAGAAAAAATGTTTTTTTTAATCACAATATAGCACAAGGACAATTCACTCACTGTCCTTCCAGGTCCCTGGAAACAAGGACTTGCAGAGTGAAATAAACTGACACTCTCCCTACCTACAGTTTTCTGTCCCTAGAATAAATGTTTTTTTTAAGCACAATATAGCACAAGGACAATTCACTCACTGTCCTTACAGGTCCCTGGAAACAAGGACTTGCAGAGTGAAAGAAAAAAAACACTCTCCCTACCTACAGTTTTCTGTCCCTAGAATAAATGTTTTTTTTAAGCACAATATAGCACAAGGACAATTCACTCACTGTCCTTACAGGTCCCTGGAAACAAGGACTTGCAGAGTGAAAGAAAAAAAACACTCTCCCTACCTACAGTTTTCTGTCCCTAGAATAAATGTTTTTTTTAATCACAATATAGCACAAGGACAATTCACTCACTGTCCTTACAGGTCCCTGGAAACAAGGACTTGCAGAGTGAAAGAAAAAAAACACTCTCCCTACCTACAGTTTTCTGTCCCTAGAAAAAATGTTTTTTTTAATCACAATATAGCACAAGGACAATTCACTCACTGTCCTTCCAGGTCCCTGGAAACAAGGACTTGCAGAGTGAAATAAACTGACACTCTCCCTACCTACAGTTTTCTGTCCCTAGAAAAAATGTTTTTTTTAATCACAATATAGCACAAGGACAATTCACTCACTGTCCTTCCAGGTCCCTGGAAACAAGGACTTGCAGAGTGAAATAAACTGACACTCTCCCTACCTACAGTTTTCTGTCCCTAGAATAAATGTTTTTTTAAGCACAATATAGCACAAGGACAATTCACTCACTGTCCTTACAGGTCCCTGGAAACAAGGACTTGCAGAGTGAAAGAAAAAAAACACTCTCCCTACCTACAGTTTTCTGTCCCTAGAAAAAATGTTTTTTTTAATCACAATATAGCACAAGGACAATTCACTCACTGTCCTTACAGGTCCCTGGAAACAAGGACTTGCAGAGTGAAAGAAAAAAAACACTCTCCCTACCTACAGTTTTCTGTCCCTAGAAAAAAATGTTTTTTTTTAATCACAATATAGCACAAGGACAATTCACTCACTGTCCTTACAGGTCCCTGGAAACAAGGACTTGCAGAGTGAAATAAACTGACACTCTCCCTACCTACAGTTTTCTGTCCCTAGAATAAATGTTTTTTTAAGCACAATATAGCACAAGGACAATTCACTCACTGTCCTTACAGGTCCCTGGAAACAAGGACTTGCAGAGTGAAAGAAAAAAAACACTCTCCCTACCTACAGTTTTCTGTCCCTAGAAAAAATGTTTTTTTTAATCACAATATAGCACAAGGACAATTCACTCACTGTCCTTCCAGGTCCCTGGAAACAAGGACTTGCAGAGTGAAATAAACTGACACTCTCCCTACCTACAGTTTTCTGTCCCTAGAATAAATGTTTTTTTTAAGCACAATATAGCACAAGGACAATTCACTCACTGTCCTTACAGGTCCCTGGAAACAAGGACTTGCAGAGTGAAAGAAAAAAAACACTCTCCCTACCTACAGTTTTCTGTCCCTAGAAAAAATGTTTTTTTTAATCACAATATAGCACAAGGACAATTCACTCACTGTCCTTACAGGTCCCTGGAAACAAGGACTTGCAGAGTGAAAGAAAAAAAACACTCTCCCTACCTACAGTTTTCTGTCCCTAGAAAAAATGTTTTTTTTAATCACAATATAGCACAAGGACAATTCACTCACTGTCCTTACAGGTCCCTGGAAACAAGGACTTGCAGAGTGAAATAAACTGACACTCTCCCTACCTACAGTTTTCTGTCCCTAGAATAAATGTTTTTTTAAGCACAATATAGCACAAGGACAATTCACTCACTGTCCTTACAGGTCCCTGGAAACAAGGACTTGCAGAGTGAAAGAAAAAAAACACTCTCCCTACCTACAGTTTTCTGTCCCTAGAAAAAATGTTTTTTTTTAATCACAATATAGCACAAGGACAATTCACTCACTGTCCTTACAGGTCCCTGGAAACAAGGACTTGCAGAGTGAAATAAACTGACACTCTCCCTACCTACAGTTTTCTGTCCCTAGAATAAATGTTTTTTTTAAGCACAATATAGCACAAGGACAATTCACTCACTGTCCTTACAGGTCCCTGGAAACAAGGACTTGCAGAGTGAAAGAAAAAAAACACTCTCCCTACCTACAGTTTTCTGTCCCTAGAAAAAATGTTTTTTTTAATCACAATATAGCACAAGGACAATTCACTCACTGTCCTTACAGGTCCCTGGAAACAAGGACTTGCAGAGTGAAATAAACTGACACTCTCCCTACCTACAGTTTTCTGTCCCTAGAATAGATGTTTTTTTTAATCACAATATAGCACAAGGACAATTCACTCACTGTCCTTCCAGGTCCCTGGAAACAAGGACTTGCAGAGTGAAATAAACTGACACTCTCCCTACCTACAGTTTTCTGTCCCTAGAATAAATGTTTTTTTTAAGCACAATATAGCACAAGGACAATTCACTCACTGTCCTTAGAGGTCCCTGGAAACAAGGACTTGCAGAGTGAAAGAAAAAAAACACTCTCCCTACCTACAGTTTTCTGTCCCTAGAAAAAATGTTTTTTTTTAAGCACAATATAGCACAAGGACAATTCACTCACTGTCCTTCCAGGTCCCTGGAAACAAGGACTTGCAGAGTGAAAGAAAAAAAACACTCTCCCTACCTACAGTTTTCTGTCCCTAGAAAAAATGTTTTTTTTAAGCACAATATAGCACAAGGACAATTCACTCACTGTCCTTCCAGGTCCCTGGAAACAAGGACTTGCAGAGTGAAAGAAAAAAAACACTCTCCCTACCTACAGTTTTCTGTCCCTAGAAAAAATGTTTTTTTTAATCACAATATAGCACAAGGACAATTCACTCACTGTCCTTACAGGTCCCTGGAAACAAGGACTTGCAGAGTGAAAGAAACTGACACTCTCCCTACCTACAGTTTTCTGTCCCTAGAATAAATGTTTTTTTTTAAGCACAATATAGCACAAGGACAATTCACTCACTGTCCTTCCAGGTCCCTGGAAACAAGGACTTGCAGAGTGAAATAAACTGACACTCTCCCTACCTACAGTTTTCTGTCCCTAGAATAAATGTTTTTTTAAGCACAATATAGCACAAGGACAATTCACTCACTGTCCTTCCAGGTCCCTGGAAACAAGGACTTGCAGAGTGAAAGAAACTGACACTGTCCCTACCTACAGTTTTCTGTCCCTAGAATAAATGTTTTTTTTAAGCACACTATAGCACAAGCACAAAACACACTGACACTCTCCCTACCTATCCTTCTCTTTCCCTAAACTAAAGGAATCCAGGTTAAGCAAGAAAGAAATAACAGTCACTGTCCCTGCCTATGCTGCTCTATCCCTGCTCCGGAACACACTACACTAGGCCGCCGTGCTGGCGGCCTTTTATAGTGTGGGGCGTGTACTAAACACCCTCAGCAATAATTGGCCACAGGCATCCTGCCTGTGGCCAATCATTGCTCTCCTCGCTGCCGGCGCTGTGATTGGCCAAGCATGCGGGGTCACAGTGCATGCTTGGCCAATCACAGCGCCTGGATGACACTGCGATGGCGTAGTGCATTGTGGGCCGTTCGCGTCACTCGAATTTGGCGCGAACGGCCCAAATCGTTCGATCTTCGTCGAACGATCGAACAGCCGATGTTCGAGTCGAACGTATGTTCGACTCGAACACGAAGCTCATCCCTAGTCATGACACAATATGTATTGGAATCACTAAGTAAGTTTTCCATCTCATTTCTATAATAAGATTTGCTAAGTACTACTAGGCCCCCACCTTTGTCCGCTGGGCGGATAACCAGATCTTTTCTCTCCAATAAAGAGTCAATTCCCTTCTTGATATATTCTGGGTCATTGACCTTCCGTACCTTAAGGGATTCTAAATCCTTTGCCACCATATTTTTGAAGACATCTATATTTTTTGTGTCTACTTTGGGAGGATTAAACACTGACTTATTCGGAAGATTAGAATATTGGTTGAAAGGGGTTTTAATGGTAGAGACATTATTTTTAATGACAGGGTTGGTCAAGAAATGTTTCTTCATATTCAAACTCCGTACATATTTTTGTAGGCTGATATAAGTTTGGAATTTGTTCAAATTCCTAGTGGGGGCCTATTTCAGATCTCTATCCAATGTCCTTATCTCATTATCATTAAGGGACGTGCCACTTAAATTATAGATCCCTGTCCCAATTGGGGCTTTATTCTTTTTATTTCGCCTTCCTCCTCTCCTTCCTCTCGTCCTTTTCTTTTTCTGATAAGTCCCCCCTCGTGGGTGGGTGGTGGGGGTATTGGCCCCTGCCAATCTCCTGGGTTGGGTGGTATAGAGGGCGCCCATCTCCCCGCCCCTCTTTGGGCTCTGGGAAAATCCCCTCCCCCTGGTACCTCGATTCGCCAAAGGGGAGAATCGGTTATAAGTGGCTAAATGATTTCCATATTGTTGGGGAATTCTCCCTCTATTGGAATAGGAATCATAACCCGAAGTTTGGTAATAGTCATTCTGATGGTAATTTGAATCATTGCCTCTGTTCATATACGGCCCATTTCTTTCTTGCGTATAATGGTAATTACCCTGTTGACTATAATCATTATATTGTCCACTATGCCCTGTAGGTGCCCCTATGGGGGGATTGATGTACACCACCTCTCTTTCCCCGTCCTCTCCTATTCTTACCCTTTTTCCCCCGTACAGTCTGATATTGACTCTCCTCATGGGGTGTCCCTGCATACGCATATTCAGAATGGTCATATGCATATACGTTATTACCACTGGTCATGGGTAATGGAGTAGTGGCTACCTCTACAGTGGAACATTCAGGTTGTGCTTGTGTCATAGCTACATCAACTGGACCGGTTTGCCATTTAAACACATTCCCTTTACTGAAATCCTCTAGATCCCTGATATATTTCCTCCTTTTCTTATTCTGAGACTCAGAATCCCATTTAACTAGTCTGTCCCCCCATGAGGAGAGTCAATATCAGACTGTACGGGGGAAAAAGGGTAAGAATAGGAGAGGACGGGGAAAGAGAGGTGGTGTACATCAATTCCCCCATAGGAATTATGACTATGGTGCACCTACAGGGCATAGTGGACAATATAATGATTATAGTCAACAGGGTAATTACCATTATACGCAAGAAAGAAATGGGCCGTATATGAACAGAGGCAATGATTCAAATTACCATCAGAATAACTATTACCAAACTTCGGGTTATGATTCCTATTCCAATAGAGGGAGAATTCCCCAACAATATGAAAATCATTTAGCCACTTATAACCGATTCTCCCCTTTGGCGAATCGAGGTACCAGGGGGGGAGGGGATTTTCCCAGAGCCCAAAGAGGGGCGGGGAGAGGGGCGCCCTCTATACCACCCAACCCAGGAGGTTGGCAGGGGCCAATCCCCCCACCACCCACCCACGAGGGGGGACTTATCAGAAAAAGAAAAGGACGAGAGGAAGGAGAGGAGGAAGACGAAATAAAAAGAATAAAGCCCCAATTGGGACAGGGATCTATAATTTAAGTGGCACGTCCCTTAATGATAATGAGAGAAGGACATTGGATAGAGGTCTGAAATACGCCCCCACTAGGAATTTGAACAAATTCCAAACTTATATCAGCCTACAAAAATATGTACGGAGTTTGAATATCAAGAAACGTTTCTTGACCAACCCTGACCATGTCTCTACCATTAAAACCCCTTTCAACCAATATTCTAATCTTCGGAATAAGTCAGTGTTTAATCCTCCCAAAGTAGACACAAAAAATATAGATGTCTTCAAAAATATGGTGGCAAATGATTTAGAATTAAGGTACGGAAGGTCAATGACCCAGAATATATCAAGAAGGGAATTGACTCTTTATTGGAGAGACAAGATCTGGTTATCCGCCCAGCGGACAAAGGTGGGGGCCTAGTAGTACTTAGCAAATCTTATTATAGAAATGAGATGGAAAACTTACTTAGTGATTCCAATACATATTGGGGCTGATTTACCAAACGTTTGCGCCATGAGTATTGGCGCATCTGCGTGCGCAATGGCTGTTTTGCTATTTACAAAACATTAGCGCCTGTAGCGCAGCCCTATTTCCCATTTACAATAGTGTTCTCTGCGCCCGGGAGGAGGCGCTCAGTGCGCTACTATGGACCTGGCGCACAGCATGCTAAAATCTAAATATAAAGAAGCTGGAAGTGAGAATATAATGGGGGTGACATGGGGTGATGTGAGGAAGTGTAGGGACACCTGCCCAAATAACAAACATGGCCAAAATAGAGAGAGAAAGTAAGTTTTTCAAAACCAGCCCGCTGCGCCGGCAAGTACGATTCGAGCTGCGGGAGGTTTTTTTGAGCTCAGCGCAGGAATTTCAATGGTTCAAATGCGCCGGTTCACTGCGCCGGCAAAATCTTAGTAAATGTCAAGTCACCTAAGTCAATTTGCATAAGTTGAACAGGCGCAGCCCTAAACTTCCCAGTGTGCCTGCAAAATGTGATTTCTAAAGGAAAAAAAACCCATTTAAAAGCACCGCGGCTATAATGAATTGTCGGCTCCCGGCAATACAGATAAAAGTCATTGAAAGTCTTTGCTAACCAAAAAAAAAAAGCGTGGGGGTCCCCCCAAATTCCATAACCAGGCCCTTCAGGTCTGGAATGGATATTAAGGGGAACCCCGCTGCAAATTTAAAAAAAAATGATGTGGGGTTCCCCCCAACTATCCAAACCAGGCCCTTCAGATCTGGCATGGATTTTAATGGGAACTCCACCCCAAATTTTCTAAAAAAATGGCGTGGAGTCCCCCCAAAAATCCACACCAGACCCTTATCCGAGCACATAACCTGGCCGGCCGCAGGGGAAGAGGGGGAACAAGAGCGGCCCCCCCTCCCTCCTGAACCGTACCAGGCCACATGCCCTCAACATGGGGAGGATGTCCCCATGTTGATGGGGACAAGGGCCTCATCCCCACAACCCTTGCCAAAATGTACCCCTACCATTTCACAAGGAAAGTGTTTCAAAATGTAAAAAATGACAAGAGCCGGTTTTTGACAATTCCTTTATTAATGTCTTCTCCTTTCTTGCATCTTCTTCTTCTTCCATCTTCTTCTTTTCTCCATTCGGGTTTCTTCCTCTTCATCTTCCTCTTCATCTTTATCTTCATCTTCATCTTCTTCTTCCTTCGGTGTTCTCGTCCGCATCTTGCTCCGGCGTCTTCCCTTCTTCTTTCTGCTCCGGCCGCTCCGTTTGAATTGGAGGTTCCCGCTGTGCGACGCTTCAGTTCTCCACTTGGTCCGCTTACACCAGGTGGCTCCGCCCCCCTCTGTCACCACGGGGAAAGTCCCAGTGAAATCCATGTGCATCAGAGGGGGGCGGGGTCACGGGTGTAAGCGGACCCAGAGGCGAACTGAAGCGTCGCACAGCGGGAACCTCCAATTCAAACGGAGCGGCCGGAGAAGAAAGAAGAAGGGAAGACGCCGGAGCAAGATGCTGGACGAGAACACCGAAGGAAGAAGGAAGATAATGATAAAGATGAAGATGAAGATGGAGGAAGAAACCCGAATGGAGAAAATAAGAAGATGGAAGAAGAAGAAGGAAGAAAAGAAAAGACATTAATAAAGGAATTGTCAAAAACCGGCTCTTGTCATTTTTTACATTTTGACACTTTCCTTGTGAAATGGTAGGGGTACATTTGTACCCCATTACCATTTCACACAGGGGGGGCCGGGATCTGGGGGTCCCCTTTGTTAAAGGGGTCTTCCAGATTCCGATAAGCCCCCCGCCCGCAGACCCCCACAACCACCGGGCAAGGGTTGTGGGGATGAGGTCCTTGTCCCCATCAACATGGGGACATCCTCCCCATGTTGAGGGCATGTGGCCTTGTACGGTTCAGGAGGGATGGGGGGCCGCTCTCTCGTCCCCCCCTCTTCCCCTGCGGCTGGCCAGGTTATGTGCTCGGATAAAGGGTCTGGTGTGGATTTTTAGGGGGACTCCACGCCATTTTTTTATTAAATTTGGGGTGGAGTTCCCCTTAAAATCCATGCCAGATCTGAAGGGCCTGGTTTGGATATTTGGGGGGAACCCCACGTCATTTTTTATTTTTTTTGCAGCGGGGTTCCCCTTAATATCCATTCCAGACCTGAAGGGCCTGGTTATGGAATTTGGGGGAACCCCCACGCATTTTTTTTTTGGTTAGCAAAGGCTTTCAATTACTTTTATCTGTATTGACAGGAACCAGCAATTCATTACAGCCGCAAGGACTTTTAAATGACTATTATTTTAATTTAGAAATGTAATTTTGCTCTCCAACTGTTATAAACATGGAAAACATGTGCTACTTTACAGGCATACTATAGACACCCCCCGGGGATGATATTTAGGGCCAGTTCACACCGGATGCAGTGCAGTGCGTTTTTTTGATGCCTGAAAAACGTAAAGAAAGTTGATCACATTAATGCCAATGGCATAGTTCACACCACTGCAGTCAGTTCCAGTGCATTTCAGAAAGCCAAAAAATAATTGGTCACGCTGCATTTTTTAGGTACAAAACTGTACTGGACCCCAGTAAAACACATCAAAAACGCAACGGAACGTACCAAAAATGCACTGGAATGCACCAAAGACGCACTGCAACACACTTGTCCTAAGTGAAAAGAGGTGGAAAAAAACACTGGACTGCATCAAAAACGCCTCAAAAATGCACTGGAATGTGTCAAAAACGCGCATGCAGAAAAGCACCTGGAACGCACCCAGACTGCGTTTCTATAGTGTGAACTAGGGCCAGTTCACACCATAGAAACACAATCCGGATGCGTTCCAGGTGCTTTTCTGCATGCACGTTTTTGATGCGTTCCAGTGCATTTTTGGTAAGTTTTTGATGCAGTCCAGTGCTTTGTTTTCACCCCTCTTTTTTATTAACCATAGATAAGGACAAGTGTGTTCCAGTGCGTTTTTGGTGCATTTAGGTGTGTTCCTGTGCGTTCCAGTGCGTTTATGATGCGTTTTGATGCGTTCCAGTACAGTCCAGTGCAGGTAAAATGCAGCATGTTCTACTTTTTTGGTGGAACTGGAACGCACTGGAACAAACACTGCCATTTAGAACCATATAACCAACTTTCCATGCATTTTGGATGCATAAAAACGCAATGGACTGCATGTGGTGTGAAATGGCCCTTAAGCAATTTGGCATATTTAAAGGCACTTCTCCTTGTTTTGTTTTTGGTGTTTTCCAAATTGGTGACATTGATGTATGTCCCTTAGGGTGGGACCTGGGCCCCCATTTTAAGGCCAATAACTAGAACAGTGTTTCTCAACTCCAGTCCTCAAGGCGCACCAACAGGTCATGTTTTTGGGATTTCCTGCAGATAAAACAGCTGTGATAATTACTAAGGCAGTGAAACTGCTCAAATCACCTGTGAAAATCAATGGAAATCCCAAAAACATGACCTGTTGGTGCGCCTTGAGGACTGGAGTTGAGAAACACTGAACTAGAAGATAAGCCAGCCAAGTGGGGACTAGCAAAATTAACAAGTCAGTTCCCATAGACTGCAATAGTATTTGTTGGTGGGGGGGGAGGGGTGATTGTCCCATCTCTAACTTTGTAGCATGCTGGATGATGTGCTTAATTTTGGACGGGGGGAGGGGGGGTTATTTTTTGCTAGCTGCATTGGTGTTGTTCTGCACATGCCCAGCCAGTTATTTTTTTTTTTGCCGTGCTTTTTGTGTGTGAACAGTGCCTGGATATTTCTGGGCATGCTCACTCAGAGAGTGTTTTTATGGGTTAGAAATTGAAGGACATCTTAACAGGTGTGCCCACTTTGAATTTCAGTCTCTACATTGGGAGAACTTGCATTCTGGGTGTTTCATGGACTGTGCATGTGTTTTCAATTGCCTCATTAGCACACAAACATATGTTATATAAAGCTCACAGAGCATTCGGTCGATTGCCTTAAGAAGGTGTGTGTGTGTGTGTGTGTGTGTGTGTGTGTGTGTGTGTGTGTGTGTGTGTGTGTGTGTGTGTGTGTGTGTGTGTGTGTGTGTGTGTGTGTGTGTGTGTGTGTGTGTGTGTGTGTGTGTGTGTGTGTGTGTGTGTGTGTGTGTGTGTGTGTGTGTGTGTGTGATGTACATGTTGGTGTCCTTATCGCGTTTGTAACACATGTATTTTATTTGTTATTTCTTTGAAAAACAAGTGATTGGTTAACTTATGTGGATTGTATATTTTTGGTGTGGGGGAGATATGTTCCCCTGAAATAATTCTGATGTTGTTAATGTGTGTTGTTTGTTCACTTTGATTTAATTGTCTGCTGCATTTTTTTGGCCAAAAATTGCTCAAGATGTTGAGTCTGTAACTGTTTCAAATTGACCATGTTTTTTATTTTGCCTTCCCTTTTGTTTTGTTGAACAATAAAATTAGATGGAAAGTTTTGATGTTTGTTTTGTGTTTTCTTTGCAACAAATGTGACAGCTGATTGTTATGTCAAAACAAAACTGGTGTGATTTGTCTACCCTGGTGCCTTCATGGTAGTATATGCATGGATTGTGTGCTGCCATGGAGCGTCACCAGGAAATGAAATACAGAGCGGTAAGTATTCAATTTTCCTTTTTTACTGCAGTGGTTCTCAGCCTCAGTCCTATAGTACCCCCAACAGGACATGTTTTGTGAATTTATCTTATCGAGAATTGCTGTCCAAAAATCAAAACCATTGACTGTGATTTAAAGCACATGTGCAAGATGAAGGAAAACCTGCAAACATGGCCTGTTGGGGGTACTTGAGAAGCACTGATTTAGAGCACTGCATTTAAAAATAGCTCAAGGCCATACAATTCTAATTGTGGGCATTTTGAGGGAAACAAAGTAAGTGTTAGAACCCCTGCGTGTGTTTTTTTTTTTATATTTTTTTTTTGTAGTTTGGCCTTTGTCTCCTTTTCTTAACATTGGCTTCACTTCCTGTCACACAGCTAAACAGGAAGTGAAGGTAAAACCCTACCAATGTCTTTTCTTGGGGACACATAGATCAATCTAACTAGTGTCCCCATTAAGCAAATTGCACTCTAGCACTTTGTTGTGTACACCCCAAATCATTGGTTAGTTTGGGGTTTAGTAAAGACAAATCCACTCTGCAGTAAAAGTGTAGCTGCTGAAAATCTGAGGGAAAGTACTGGTGATTGGATGTTACAATCATGTAAAAGCAAAGATGTTTTTTTGGCTTGCATGTCCCCCTCAGATATACAGCAAGTGCACTTGTAGTGCAAAGTAGATTTGCCTTTAGTAAATAAACCCCACAGTCCAAACTACCTAATAATAATTTGTGGTGTACCCCGCAATATGCTCGAGTGCAATGTGCATAATGGGGAAAGTATTTAGACTGACCTGTGTGTCCCCAAGGAAAGACATTGTTAGGGATTTTCCCTCACTTCCTGTGTGGCTATGTGACAGGAAGTGAATTATTTGGAAGGATAAAGTGGCCAAATTATTTAGTTTAACTTTTCAAAGACTCATTCCTAAGTTGAATTGTGATGCATGTCAATGGCCCATTTTGACCCTCTTTAATCACTTGAGATCAGCGCTATAACTGATCGACGGCCACAGCATGGTCCTCAATTGCCGGGAGTCCGTCAATAAACGTCCTCCCCTTTGCACGCGCTGTGGTCACAGAGTCACTGTGACTCGGGTGATGACAGATCCGAGTAAGGGGCTGATCCCTGCCCTTTACCATGTGATCAGCTGTCAGCAAATGACAGCTGATCACGTGATGTAAACAAAAGCTGGGTAATGGTTTTTGTTTTCTCCTTGTGCTGACAGCGTGAGCGTAAAAAAAAGGCAATCACCGGCTTATGTGCAAGGGACATGGGGCCCGAAGAGGAAGAGGCAATTCTGTATCATCTGTGACAATTAGTAGCCCCTGCCAGTGCAACCTATCAATGCCCACCACTGGTGCCAATCAGTGGCACCTAGCAGTGCTGCCAGTGCCTATCAGTGCCCATCACTGCCAACTATCATTGCCACCTAGCAGTGCCACTTCTCACTGCCCACCAGTGCTAAATAGCAATGCCACCTCTCAGTGCCCACCCTTGCCACCTTATCGGTGCCCATCAGTGCAGTCTCATCAGTGTACATCAATGAAGAAGAAAAATTACCTTTTTTTAAAATATTAACCAGTTTCCTACCGCCCACCGTCAAATGACATCCTTGGCTTTGGGCGGTGACATCTGAATGATGCCTGCAGTTGCAGGCATCATTCAGATATCATTCTTTTCAGCCGGCGATTCTGTGCACAATAAAAATGATCACAGTGGCAGTTCCGCCGCTTGATCATTCATATAGGCGGGGGGAGGGGACGTCCCCCCCACCTCTCTTGCCGCCATCCGGTGCTTCTCCGGGCTCTCCCGTGCCATCTGGGGCTCGGAGAACGATTTGGAGATGACTGGTGACCAGATGGTCATCAGTCATCTCTATGACCGTCGGAGGCGCGGGCACGACGTTATGACATCATGCCGTGTTCCCGTATGTTAACCAAGCCGTGATCTTGGCTGTCAGCATGAGATTGGTGATTTTTTTGGAACAATATCATGCTTTCCAGCCTGGAGGAGAGATGCGGGGTCTTATTGACCCTGCATCTCTCCATAAAGAGGACCTGTCACACACAATCCTATTACAAGGGATGTTTACATTCCTTGTAATAGGAATAAAAGAGATCCCAAATTTTTTTTTAAAATTTAAAAAGAGTAAGAAATACAAAAAAGTAAAAAAACAAAAACAAAAAAAAACAAAAATAAGAAAAAACGCCCATGTCCCCGGTAGCTCGCGCTCAGAAGCGAACACACATGTAAGTCCCGCCCACATATGTAAACGTCGTTCAAACCACACGTGAGTTATTGCTGCGTGCGTTAGAACGAGTGCAGCAATTCTAGCACTAGACCCCCTCTGTAATGCCAAAATGGTAACGTGTAAAAAAAATTTAAGCATCGCCTAGGGAGATTTTTAATTACTGAAGTTTGGTGTCATGCCATGTGTGTGCGCAATTTTAAAGCGTGACGTGTTAGGTATCTATTTACTCAGCATAACAACATCTTTCACATTATACCAAAAAATTGGCCGTAACTTTACTGTTTTGTAATATTTTTAGCAAACAAAAGGCGTTTGAAAATTTATTGCGCAAATACCGAGCGAGATAAAAATTTGCAATGACCGCCATCTTATTTGCTAGGGTGTCTGCTCCAAAAAAATATATAATGTTTGGTGTTTTGAAGTAACTTTATAGCCATAAATTTATGATTTTTACATGAAGGAGAGAAGTGCCAGAATAGGCCCAGTGCTGAAGTGGGTAAAATATCAATTTTTTTTTTTTAAAACTCGGTCTTTTGTATTCATAGAAAAAAAAAACAAAAAAAAACACAAAGGTGATCAAATAGCACCAAAAGCAAGCTCTATTTGTGTGCCAACAAATAAAACATTTTCATTGGGTTACAGTGTTGTATGAGCGAGCAATTGTCATTAAAAGTGCATCAGCGCTGAAATGTGAAACTTGGTCTGTGCAGTGCGCAAGTGGTTAATATAAGGCTACATACACACGGACGTTTTTCCAACCGCTTGTTTTAGCGTTTTTTGCAGCTTAAAAACATCTCTCCATGTTAGCCTATGGCCTCATGGCCACCATGGCGTTTTGGAGCTGTAAATGGCATAGGCGTTTTTAGGCCCCATGTAGACGGGACGCTGGTGCAAAGTGTTCTGAACTAAGGTTGAAAGTGGCGTTTAGAAAGGCGCGCTTTGTGGCGTTTGCATGCCGTGTTTTACCACATTTGCATGTATATGATAAGGAGCCGCCCTAAGCTCCAAAAACAGTATTATTTACGATTTTAGCTATTTAGTGAGACCAGAGTGATATGAGCAGCTGAGAGCAGCAGTGTAGTTGTATTTAGGCTGGGTTCACACTAGTGCGACACGACATCTGTCCTACTTTGGATCCGACTTTGCCCTGCGACATGAAGCCGACATATGTCCGACTTTCAATGAACGGGGATCCGACTTGGATCCCCGCCAATAGCAGGCACTGTGTTTGGTATGAATCTTGAGGGGGAACTCCAGGCCAAATTTTAAATAAAAAAACCGGCATGGGTTCCCCCTCCAGGAGCATACCAGGCCCTTGGGTCTGGTCTGGATTTGAAGAGGAACCCCTATGCCGAAAAAACGGCGTGGGGGTCCCCCCCAAAATCCAAACCAGACCCTTATCCGAGCACACAACCTGGCAGGCCGCAGGGGAAGAGGGGGGGGGGGACGAGAGAGCGGCCCCCCTCCCTCCTGAACCGTACCAGGCCGCATGCCCTCAACATGGGGGGTTTGGTGCTCTGGGGCAGGGGGGCGACCTGCGGCCCCCCCACCCCAGAGCACCCTGCCCCCATGTTGATGAGGACAAGGGCCTCTTCCCGACAACCCTGGCCGTTGGTTGTCGGGGTCTGCGGGCGGGGGGCTTATCGGAATCCGGGAGCCCCCTTTAATAAAGGGGCCCCCGGATCCCGCCCCCCCACCCTATGTGAATGAGTACATCGTACCCCTACCCATTCACCTGGTGAAAAAAATTGCAATAAAAAACCCACACAGCTTTTTAAAGTATTTTATTGCACAGCTCGGGGGTCTTCTTCCGACTTCGGGGGTCTCCGGTGTCGTCGCCGCGCTCTCCGGTTTTCTTCTGCCCACCACTGGTGCCAATAATATAGGCTTCTCATGACGTCACAGTCACATGTTCCCATGACGTCACACTCACATGCTCCGGGGCCATGTGCCCCGGAACATGTGACTGTGACGTCATGAGAAGCCTATATTAATCTCTGCGGACCGAAAATTTTGCATTACTGTGAGAGGAAGCGACGAGTCAACATCGAGGAGGAGAAGAGAGAAGAAGACGCCGACGGTGATGACGGAGAAGACCGGCCCCTCCACTAGCAAAAGAGCTAAAGAAGTTAGTGGAGGGGCCGGCAGAAGAAAGAAGCGGGAGAAGAACCAGGAGAAGAACCGGATAGCGGGAGAAGAAGAAGGCGACGGAGAAGACCGGGCCCTCCACTAGCAAAAGAGCCAAAAGAAGTTAGCGGAGGCCCGGCAGAAGAAAGGAAGAACCGGAGAGGAGAAGAGGGGAGAAGGCGACGGAGAAGACCGGGCCTCCGCTAGCAAAAGAGCTAAAGAAGTTAGCGGTGGCCCGGCAGAAGAAAACCGGAGAGCGGCGGCGTAGACACCGGAGACCCCCGAAGTCGGAAGAAGACCCCCGGAGCTGTGCAAGAAAATACTTTAAAAAGCTGTGTGGTTTTTTTATTGCAATTTTTTTCCACCATGTGAATGGGTAGGGGTACGATGTACCCCATACTCATTCACATAGGGTGGGGGGCCGGCATCTGGGGGCCCCCTTTTTAACGGGGGTGCCCTGATTCCGAAAAGCCCCCCGCCCGCATACCCCGACAACCAACGGCCAGGGTTGTCGGGAAGAGGCCCTTGTCCCCATCAACATGGGGGCAGGGTGCTTTGGGGTGGGGGGGCCGCAGGTCGCCCCCCTGCCCCGAAGCACCAAACCCCCCATGTTGAGGGCATGCGGCCTGGTACGGTTCAGGAGGGAGGGGGCCGCTCTCTCGCCCCCCCTTTTCCCTTGCGGCCTGCCAGGTTGCGTGCTCGGATAAGGGTCTGGTTTGGATTTTGGGGGGACCCCCACACCGTTTTTCAGCTTGAGGGGTTCACCTTAAAATCCAGACCAGACCTAAGGGTCTGGTTTGGATTTTGGGGGGACCCCCATGCCGTTTTTCGGCTTAGGGGGTTCACCTTAGCCGAAAAAAATAAAGAAGTTATATCTACAGCTCGCTGATCAGATCCAATGATCCGTGAGCTTTAGATCTGAATTTTTTTTCAGGGGTTCCCCGAGATCTCAAACTTTTTGCCAAGGGTTTCCCGAAGGCAAAAAGGTTGAGAAACACTGCTTTAGCAGATGCTCTACTCCGGGCACCCATTTTCATATATGGTGGCAATGCCCAATTGTGCAGGAATTTTGGAAACAAACATTTGTAATGGCCTCCAATCATTAGAAACATCTATAACCCAAGATCCGACTGTGGCACTCCTTAATCTTAAACCATCTACACTTTCCAGGACTTAATTTCAACTATTTATGCAGATAAACACTACAGCCAAACAAACCATAGCCAAAGCATGGAAATCCAATACTTTGATTGTGGCGGAAGTTAAACATAGATTGAACAAAGCTCTTATTTTTGCTAAAATGACAGCTATTGAAAATGACAACATTGATCAATTCCGTAAGATCTGGCAACCATGGGTTAAACATTTCCTTCCTCTTGATTTCGACCACTCTTTGTTGTTACCTGACTAAAATCCTTGTTTTCTTTGTGCAATGTACCAGTTTGTGTCTGGGGCCAGGTCACTACCTCGAGAGATCTCTTTCCTTTTTCTTTTCTCTTCTTGTTTTAGTTTCTATCCCTATCTCCAGAGCAAATTAATGTGATCCCTTTTTGATATTTCATATTAATACTAATATGCTCATGTGATTTTTTTATATTCTATTCTCCCTCTTCTCGACTCTTTTTCTTCCTTCTTTTTATGGTTTATCTTTATTTAATAGGCAAGTAATAATTCAGAGATATAATGAAGTACCCTTCAATGTTTCATATCTCAGTAGTCGTAAGAAACCCATATTTAAATAGTCAATCTATATAAAAAATTCTAATTAAATACGCATAGCTAATAGTCTGTTAGGAGAGTGTTATAACCCATGTTATGTGTCACATAATTTTCTTATGAATTGCTTTAACGACTTCAACATTTACTGACCATGCCCCCACCCATCCACAGATTGAGCCCATTTGGGGCGGATGGGTGGTCTAGAGGCATGCCTTAGGTAATTTATTTAAATAATCCTCGACTCTTAATTTGGTCTTTAAATATTTTATTCACCTATGTGACATTTATGGATTTTTCTTTTCACTCTCCTGTAAGTTTTGATATATTTTTGGCAATATAGATATGACTTTACTGAATATTTATATATCTCATATGATGCTTATTATACTTTTCTTTTCTATTGTAAAACTCAATAAAAAACATTGAACGAGAAATATGGCCATATCATCTTAAAATGAAAATCAATAAACCCCCAAAAGAAATGAAAACCCCAAAATATCACCCCACTTCATTTTTAATGAAAGCCTTTCAGCAGAAATAAAAAAATGGCAGTTTGTTATGAACAAGGGAGCAGCTAGTGACCCCTGCCTTTAAATCTACTAAAGATAAAAAAGACCCCAAAAAATAGGAATGTAAAATATGACAACGGGTGTGGTTATCCAAAGAACTAGCAGCAGAATTATAGCACAGACCTTTTCTCTCTAACACCAAAATGTGAACGACCATTTTTATACACGATTAACAATGTCGGACTGGTAATGGGCACTGGTCCTGCTTTGTAAATATTCATGTTAGTAAGCGGAGGTGGCAACAAGACTGGTTGTGGACTGGGAGGAATAATGACTGCAGGAGACCAGTGTCACGAATGTCACGTCTACCTCAATGCAGGTGGTCAGACACTATAGCTAGCTACTGTGTGCTTCACCGATAGCAGCCCCCTTTCCCTTAAGACAAGTAGGCCTACCGGTACTTGGTTGCCCCCAGTATTTATACACAATGCTATAGTGCCTGACCACCACACTAGGGCAGACGCAAAAAGAGCAAACAACAGACTACTTGCAGTTTAGCAGACAGATAGCGTGGTTCTACGATGGTACAGGTAATAAGGCAGGCTGAGTTCAGGGAATAGTCCAATATTCAATCCAATTACAGTCTAGGTAATAAGGCAGGCTGAGTTCATGGAATAGTCCAATATCTGATCCCAGTCATTAACAGGGAACTCCAACAGCAAAGCAAGACAGACAAACACGAGGTTTGATCACAAACAATGCAGGTAAGTGTCTCTATCACAAGCAAGTGATAGAGTGTTCGGTTTGCTTATATCAGGTGACTGATCAGATCAATCACCTTACAGGTGAACACAGACAGGGGAAAAGCAACAGCCAACGCTCGGGTGGAATGAGGAACAGGGGCACTAAGTGATCATGACAACCAGTTGTCACAAGCAGAACCAAGAGAGAGTAAATCATGGGACCCTGGACTAGTTTAGCTAGTGTAGCCCTATAAATAATCCCTTTGATGATGAAAGATTTACCTGTTTGTGAGCAGCTACCAATGAATGAACTAGATTTAAGCAGTTCGTTCTTTAGGTAGCAATGCAATTTAATCGCCAGTGTAGCCTTAGCTATCTTTTTCAATTATATTTCTTACACGATTTTCCCATCATTGATAAGAAAATTGTTATTTTTTAAAATAATATCCAACATGACTATCATTCAAACTTGGTGGCCTACGGCCCACTAATGGTGCGAAATTAGAATGAAAATTATTAGAAAAGATTTCCGAAAGACTATAATTAAGCCAACAATACTGATTAAATTCTTGTGACAGGTGAAGGAAATGCTGAAAACAAACATGATCTGTGGGGGATACTCAACGAATGCCATTGAAAAACACTGATATTCAGTTAGGGCCAGTTCACACCAGACTGCAGTGGCTTCCAGTGCCTTTTCCACACTGCATTTAAAATACACTGCCTTTGTGATTTGCTGTGGGTGCTAGTACGTGGTTAACAGCACCCCAAATTCAGATCTCAAAGGTAGTGTGCTTGCGGGCACCTCATTACATGATACAGCAGTACCATCAGTGCTGTATTATGGCCTAGGCCGACAAGGCCCAGGCCTAGGGCGGCACTTTGCGGGGGCGGCCGAAAAGCGCCCCCCCGCGAACGCCCCCCTCCTCCCGCACGGAGAGCCGCACAGCTGAATCCTGGAGCTCAGTGCCATGACAAGTTTCGGCACTGAGCTCCGGTAATTGGTCACTCTAGCTGGATGCGCTGCCGCGGTCACCCGGGACATCTGCCGCCCGGGGCCCCGCAGCGTCGATCAGCTGTACAGAGCAGCCGTCCCTCTCTCTCTCTCCACATCGCACAGTCAGTCTCCGGCTCCCCCCCCCTCTTGGCTCAATGTTCCTGTGTACACAGCCAGGAGGAGGAGCCGAGGAGAGACACAACTTCAGTCAGTGAGAGAGCCGAGAGCCGTGCTGCTGGTATGTGAGACGTCAGTGAGAGAGGACACAGACAGGGGGGAAGATAAGAGGTGAACTGAAGTGATGGGAGGGGAGAGGGGGTATTGGGGATATGTGCTGGGGAGTGATTTGAGAGGAAAGAAGATATGTGCTAGTGGGGGGGTCTGATCCCCCCCCACTAGCACATATCTTCTTTCCTCTCAAATCACTCCCCAGCACATATACCCAATACCCCCCTATCCCCCCAAATTAAAATATGCTCTGCCCCTCCCCACCCTGTCCTCATCCCACCCTGTCCCTCTGTCCCCATCCCACCCTGTCCCCCTGTCCTCATCCCACCCTGTCCCTCTGTCTTCATCCCACCCTGTCCCTCTGTCCTCATCCCACCCTGTCCCTCTGTCCTCATCCCACCCTGTCCCACTGTCCCCATCCCACCCTGTCCCTCTGTCCTCATCCCACCCTGTCCTGCTGTCCCCATCCCACCCTGTCCCTCTGTCCTCATCCCACCCTGTCCCGCTGTCCCCATCCCACCCTGTCCCTCTGTCCTCATCCCACCCTGTCCCGCTGTCCCCATCCCACCCTGTCCCTCTGTCCTCATCCCACCCTGTCCCGCTGTCCCCATCCCACCCTGTCCCTCTGTCCTCATCCCACTCTGTCCCTCTGTCCTCATCCCACCCTGTCCCTCTGTTCTCATCCCACCCTGTCCCTCTGTCCTCATCCCACCCTGTCCCTCTGTCCTCATCCCACCCTGTCCCTCTGTCCTTATCCCACCCTGTCCCGCTGTCCACATACCACCCTGTCCCTCTGTCCTCATCCCACTCTGTCCCTCTGTCCTCATCCCATCCTGTCCCTCTGTTCTCATCCCACCCTGTCCCTCTGTCCTCATCCCACCCTGTCCCCCTGTCCCCATCCCACCCTGTCCCTCTGTCCCCATCCCACCCTGTCCCTCTGTTCTCATCCCACCCTGTCCCTCTGTCCCCATCCCATCCTGTCCCTCTGTCCTCATCCGACCCTGTCCCTCTGTCCTCATCCCACCCTGCCCCCCTGTCCTCATCCCACCTGTCCCTCTGTCCTCATCCCACCCTGTCCCTCTGTCCTCATCCCACCCTGTCCCTCTGTCCCCATCCCACCCTGTCCCCCTGTCCTCATCCCACCCTGTCCCTCTGTCTTCATCCCACCCTGTCCCTCTGTCCTCATCCCACCCTGTCCCTCTGTCCTCATCCCACCCTGTCCCGCTGTCCCCATCCCACCCTGTCCCTCTGTCCTCATCCCACCCTGTCCTGCTGTCCCCATCCCACCCTGTCCCTCTGTCCTCATCCCACCCTGTCCTGCTGTCCCCATCCCACCCTGTCCCTCTGTCCTCATCCCACCCTGTCCCGCTGTCCCCATCCCACCCTTTCCCTCTGTCCTCATCCCACCCTGTCCCGCTGTCCCCATCCCACCCTGTCCCTCTGTCCTCATCCCACTCTGTCCCTCTGTCCTCATCCCACCCTGTCCCTCTGTTCTCATCCCACCCTGTCCCTCTGTCCTCATCCCACCCTGTCCCTCTGTCCTCATCCCACCCTGTCCCTCTGTCCTTATCCCACCCTGTCCCGCTGTCCACATCCCACCCTGTCCCTCTGTCCTCATCCCACTCTGTCCCTCTGTCCTCATCCCATCCTGTCCCTCTGTTCTCATCCCACCCTGTCCCTCTGTCCTCATCCCACCCTGTCCCCCTGTCCCCATCCCACCCTGTCCCTCTGTCCCCATCCCACCCTGTCCCTCTGTTCTCATCCCACCCTGTCCCTCTGTCCCCATCCCATCCTGTCCCTCTGTCCTCATCCGACCCTGTCCCTCTGTCCTCATCCCACCCTGCCCCCCTGTCCTCATCCCACCTGTCCCTCTGTCCTCATCCCACCCTGTCCCTCTGTCCTCATCCCACCCTGTCCCTCTGTCCTCATCCCACCCTGTCCCTCTGTCCTCATCCCACCCTGTCCCGTTGTCCCCATCCCACCCTGTCCCTCTGTCCCCATCCCACGCTGTCCCTCTGTCCTCATCCCACCCTGTCCCTCTGTTCTCATCCCACCCTGTCCCTCTGTCCTCATCCCACCCTGTGCCCCTGTCCCCATCCCACCCTGTCCCTCTGTTCTCATCTCACCCTGTCCCTCTGTCCCCATCCCACCCTGTCCCTCTCTCCTCATCCCACCCTGTCCCTCTGTCCTCATCCCACCCTGTCCCCCTGTCCTCATCCCACCTGTCCCTCTGTCCTCATCCCACCCTGTCCCTCTGTCCTCATCCCACCCTGTCCCTCTGTTCACATCCCACCCTGTCCCTCTGTCCCCATCCCACCCTGTCCCTCTGTCCTCATCCCACCCTGTCCCTCTGTTCTCATCCCACCCTGTCCCTCTGTTCTCATCCCACCCTGTCCCTCTGTCCCCATCCCACCCTGTCCCTCTGTCCCCATCCCACCCTGTCCCTCTGTCCTCATCCCACCTGTCCCTCTGTCCTCATCCCACCCTGTCCCTCTGTCCTCATCCCACCCTGTCCCTATGTTCTCATCCCACCCTGTCCCTCTGTCCTCATCCCACCTGTCCCTCTGTCCTCATCCCACCCTGTCCCTCTGTCCTCATCCCACCCTGTCCCTTTCTCCTCCTCCCATGAAAATGACAGGGCGGGTCTTAAAAGGGAAGGGGTGCGTCATATATAAAGTAGGGGGTGCGCGAGTTCCATCAGGCCTAGGGCAGCACAAAACCTAAATACACCACTGAGTACCATGCAATTTAGTGAGGTATGTTTTTCAAAAGTAGTGCACACACTACTTTTTTGTGCATTCCAGTGTGATTTGCAGCCCATTCAAATGAATGGGCTACCAAATCACACCGTAGAGGAATGCACAGGAATTGCGTTCCTGTGCGATTCTGGTGTGAATCGGTCCTAATACATGTATTCCCAGATCTCAGTGGGAATAGTATTTTTTCTTGTTGGTTTTGCAAAGAAACAAATTCATAATAACATGTCTTCATTCTTCCATGTGGAACATGTTTTAGGGATTTTCAATATGTTTTCTCAATTACCTCTAAGATGAAAGAGTAAGAAAAATAGGTTCCCTAGAGTTTAGGAACTGAAAAACAAATGAATTACTTCCCATAGAATTTCCCCGGTACAAAAATCATTCATCAATGCTAACAGCACCTATGATTAAGAAAAAATCTGAATGAACGTCTATGTTAGGGGGAAGGTTTGATTGATGCTTAGGTGCATGAAAATGCTTGTCATATGGAATTCCATACATGATTAGTTGGGACTTTGCTTGGCCAAATATGAACCAAGCAAATATATGACAACCTTTTATGTAGAGTTATAGCACTTCCTTCTTTTCCTAGAGTAAATATAATAAAATCTTTTATTATATCTCTGATTTCATACAATAAATGTAAAACATGAAATATACTGCAGGAATGATTTATAAAAGAACAGAGCCATCACAAAATCAAATACATTGCAGCTTTCCCTTTTCAGTGCAGGTTAGATGAGTTCATTACCATTGAAAGATGTTCTAATTTCCTTCCCTCTTTTTGGGGTAACTTCAAAAAGCTGTTTTCTTAAAAGTCTAAATATCTTTGTAGGCAGCAAAGAACCTTTCAGACGCGTGGTGTGTATATATCTGGCCTGTAGATGTTACTATTTAAAGTTGTTACATGTATAATAATTTATACTGTATACGCTATACATGTATAATATATCCTTTACTCTGTACAAGTTAGTTACAGTTTCTGTTCTTGTTATTATATACTTAGAAGGCTGTAAGTGTTTTGTCAATGCCTAAACCTGTTAATATAGCACTCTATAACCACTCTGCCTCCCAGACTACAGGGCAAAACAAGACTGGTAACAAGGATATCTCTTCTACTATCTCTTCAGCAGCCAGCACCTTTTCTTCAACACTATGGTTACATAGTTACATAATTGGTAAGGTTGAAAAAAGACACCAGTCCATCCAGTTCAACCTGTGGTGTATGATGCCGCGTACACACGCTCGGAATTTCTGACAACAAATGTTCGATGGGAGCTGTTTGTCGGAAATTCCAACCGTGTGTAGGCCCCATCGGACATTTTCTGTCCGAATTTCCGACAACAAAAATTTGAGAGCTGGTTTTTAAATTTTCCGACAACAAAACTTGTTGTCGGAAATTCCGACCGTGTGTACACAATTCTGACGCACAACATTCCATGCATGTTCGGAATCAAGCAGAAGAGCTGCACTGGCTATTGAACGTAATTTTTCTCGGCTCGTCGTACGTGTTGTATGTCACCGCGTTCTTGACGTTCAGAATTTCCGACAACATTTGTGTGACCGTGTGTATGCAAGACAAGTTTGAGCCAACATCCGTCCGAAATAAATCCACGGTTTTGTCGGAATGTCCGATCGTCTGTACGCGGCATTAGTGTGCTTGTGTTTATGTCAATAGTACATTGTATATACCTGTATGTTGTGTTCGTTGGGTGCCATCTAATAGTTTTTTTAAAACTATTGATGCTCCCTGCTGATACCACTGCTTATGGAAGAGAATTCCACATCCTTACTACTCTGACAGTAAAGAATCATCTACGCAGTTTAAGGTTAAACTACTTCTCTTCCAATTTCAGTGAACGGCCGCGTGTCTTTTTAAATTCCCTTTCACTGAAACGTTTTTTCGGTGGATACTTGTACCTCGCTATCATATCCCCTCTCAAGCGTCTCCTCTCCAGAGAGAATAAGTTAAAGTTTGTAGTCTTTGCCCACAGCTGAAATCCTCTAGTACCTTTATTAGCTTTGTTGCCCCTCTCTGAACTCTCTCCAGTTCCAGCACATCCTTCTTGAGGACTGGTGCCCAGAACTGGAGGGCAAACTCAAGATGTTACCGGACCAGAGTCTTGTAGAGTGGGAGAATTATCGGTTTATCTCTGGAGTGAATTCCTTTTTTAATGCATGCCAATATTCTGTTGGCATAGCTCGCAGCAGCTTGGCATTGCATGCATTGCTGAGCCTGTCATCTATTAGGACCCCCAGGTCCTTTTCCATCCTAGATTCCTCCAGAGGTTTCCCCCTTAGTGAGTAAGCCTGCAATTCCATTTACTGCTTAAATGTCAATGTTTTTGAGAATAAAAAACTTACTGTTAATCTGTTGGACTTACCTACTTATAGAATGTGTGTTATAATTATTTACTGCCAGGGAGCAGAAGGGCAGCGTATTTTCTTTTGTATGGACCCTCTTGTCTTAAACAGGAGTGTTCTTAGTCCAAATGTATTGTTTGTAGTTAGGCTGTAGCCACTCTGAGCTACAGGTATGTTTATGTTAGGGTTCTCTGAGGTTCAAGAACATTGTTTCAGGGGGATTGTTTTCCAGTAGAAATAGTCAAAAGATACATTGGGGTTGATTTATTAAAGTGGAAAGTGTGAAATCTGGTGCAACTCTGCATGGTAGCCAATCAGCTTCTAGCTTTAGCTTCAAGCTATATTAGTCTTTGAAAAAAAACCTGGACGCTAATTTGTTTCTTTGCAGTGCTGCACCAGATTTTGCACCTGCCCTGGCCAATTACATTGTGGGGGAGGGGAGGGGGGGTTATGCTAGTGATGTGGACTGGGAAAAAGTCTAAATATTTGGAGAAAGCTTCTAGAAGGGTCTTTCCCTGACAGCCTTTGCTTCAAGAGGATAGGGTAGTAAAGGGCCCAGTCCTTGCCTCTCAGGTCTGCCACCTGAGGAGATTTGGACTGTGAGGTGGTCTTTGCAGGGGCCTGAGCGTGGCCCTAGGAATCTGAGTTGGCCTGTGCTAGGCAAGAAAGTGACTTTCAGAAATGAACATCATCAGAGGAGTCTGCTATACAAATAATTGTCCAGGAAAGCCTAGGGCAGTGGCTCTCACCTTGGGGGTCCAATGATGATTTGCCAGGGGTCACTGAATCCTGGGCTGTTCCTGGAGCCCGCGGCCACCCACTCGGCCTCTTCGCAGCCACCCATTCATTCAGTTCACGGCATGGCTAGGGGGCAGAGACTAGAGGTCAGCTGACGTGAGGAATGTGAAGTGGGAAAGGCTGGAGGAGACCCTATCTCTTAATTTCGGTATAGGTGTCACTGCTGCGAGACACCACACAGTAGGAGACACCGTGAATCCAGAGAAACAGTGAGTAACACTACCTGTGATTATATTTGCCATTAAAAGTCCCCACTACAGTTCTCAAATCAGCAGATGACCTTGATCAAAAGCACCTAAGTTGACTGATCAGAACTCCCCGCCAGCACTCCCACTGATCCCACCCCCCACCAAGGAGTAAGAGAAGGAATAAAAATAGAGAATACATGGAAGGGAGAGAAAAAGAGGGGGAGGAACAAAGAAAAAGGGAGCGAAAGACGGCTAGAAAGAGGGATGGGGGTGAGGGAAAGAAAGGAGAACAAGAGGGGTACACCCTAAAATGTACCATAAGGGGTTTAAATATTGTACGAGTGGAAGGGACTCAGGGAGCGCTAAATGTCCGTGGGTTAGGGGCGCAAATTAATTGTCTTGCATTGGGTGCTGACAACCCACGCTACGAAAATAATTTTACTGTTAGGGGTCCCCACAACTTGGGAAATTTTATCAAGGGGTCACGGCCCTAGAAAGGTTGAGAACCACTGGCCATGGGGAAGCTGCTATTCACATGGAGTCTGATTAAATCAGTGAAGTTCCATCGGGAAATATGGGAGCTGTGTTTGAGACTGTCTCCGAGGACCCAGGAGACTGTTGCAAGTGTGCCTCTTAAAGTATAACTAAAGGCAATTTTTTTATTTTACATTTTGGATGGAGCGGGATTGGGACATCTGTCAGTTTTATTGCTGTCTGTGTCCCCGTTACCATTACCATTATTTATCCTGTTTACCATTATCATTGAAAGTGAAAGTAAAAAAAAACATACATTTTGGGTTGTCCCCAGAAAAATAATAGAGGGGAAATCTTCCATGGGGACACTTGTTCTGGTGACCTGGGGGTCCCCAAGTAAATCCCTTAATTTGCAGGGATTTCCTCTCACTTCCTGTTTGGCCATGGGACAAGAAGTGAAGGAAATCTCCACAATGGGACACAGATGGCGTAAACAAAATCTGACTGGGGATATAACCCTCCCTTGCTCTATCCAAAATGAAAAGAAAAGTTTTGCCTATAGTTCTACTTTAATGTAGGAAAAGTGTTTTTGTGTTTTGGGAGGGAAGATGACCGCCAGTCTCTGTTTCTGTACCTGGCAATCGTGAGGTTATCATTTTCTGGTTCCAGGTGGTTGCTGAGGGACCTGAGTGACAGGAAAGCTTGGTGTTTACATGAGGAGGAGCTATGTGACCAGAGAAGGAAGTGTGAGTTGTCGCTTCACTCTGCTGCTGGAGCCATCCTGTGAGCTTCCTAAAATATGTTTAGTACAGAAGAGCAACATGGCAAGCTTTCATCCCCCTGTTGCTGCTATTTCATCATTTTGTAGAATGGCAGTAAAGGTAAATGTGCCAAGCATAACAGACGGTGTTGTTGTACCTGGTGGCAGCCTGGCCCTGTACATCTTGTGTTAATATGAGATTGTGAGCATTGGTTGAGGAAAGTGGGAAAATATAATCTGCTATCAGACATTGGAGCCAATACAACCACTGCAGGGACTTTCTGCTAGCAGTGCTACAACCAACCTACCACCTAGCATGTTAAGAATGGATTGTCACCACAGAGGAGTTGGTGATTATACATATGGTCATTGTTACTTTCACCATTAGTGACCAGCTTGTAAAAGTTGAGCATTAATTGGGATATGCTTCGGCAGCTGCTTTTGGGGCTTGCAACTACAGCAGCTGTTGTTGGAAGGAAAACCAGAAAGATGCCCTGCATCTGGAAAAAATCTTGCTGCAGAGACTGTTGAGAAACCTTGAATTCTTAGCATCCCTAGTGCCTTAGGTCCTGCCCCGGCCCATATTCATTTTGTCCTGGCAGAGACTGTTGGAGACTCTACGTAAAGCCACCCACAGTGTCAGAAGAGGGGCATAGTCTTGACACTGTGTCCTTAGAAAGACCATTTGGAGAGAGGGAAGAAGGAGAGGAATACTGTCCTTGAACCCACAGAGACTTTATCAGTGACATTTTAAAGTGGATGTAAACCCTCACATATACCCAGTAAAGTGAACAGCCTCAGATAATACACAGAGATTAAACATATCTCCCCTTTACATATATATATGCTGTCTTCAGCTTGCTATATTCTTTAGAAAGTAAACATTGTGTTAGAGATTTTTTCTTCCTGTTCAGCACTGAGAGTGAAGTCTTGGCATACACTATGTGACAGCTGATTGGTGGAAAGGCACACACCCCACTCCACATAAGCAGAGGAAGGAAGGAATGTGCAGAGCTGTGGTGTGAATAGACCAGCTCTCTGCTAATCTATTTATAGCACCCACCCCGACACAAACTTCAGGATGGTTTTATCTCGGTTTTCGGAGAACTTGACAAAAGTTATCATGCTCATAACAGAAGAACGGAGCAGCAGAAAGACACAGGACTTAGGGGTTTGGAGAGAGATATGTAAACACTACAGATACATGTGCTTAGGTCAAATTCCATGAATCGGGTTTACATCCACTTTAATGTTGCCTTGGCTGTCACTGACTCAGTACCACAATCCTCCATAGATACAGATGGAGCGCCTCATGGTGATCCTCAAAGTGACTCTCCCCAAATGACTGTTACCAATCACAGACCTGGCAAGAGTGACTCTGAGTATTCCATCACTACCTTGGACAAGATGGAGAAGTCTGTCAAGCTGCCAGACCCAAGGTTTACTGCTATTTTGGTTACCAAGCAATAAACTGCTGGCTTCTGTTTTCTGCGCCAGTAGTGCTGGCCTTTGCTTGTTTCCCCAGTAATGCTGTTATATTTACTGGATAGAAAGACTAATTGTTCTTGATTGCCAGTAGTGCTATCATGTAGAATAAGAAGTCTGCTGGCCTTTCTGTTCCTGGTTGCCAATGGTAACATTATAGTGTGTTGAGGATCCTTGGTCACATCAGTTAGGGGGTCAGATAAAATGTGTATTGGCTGGGGCAACCTCCGTCAGGGGTTAAATATTTGGCAGTTAAGTAGGTGTTGTTTTCATTTCCCAAGACTGATCTTTGTAGTCAAGCCATTAACTACATTGTATAAACCATCTTTACAAAATCCACAGATATTGCTTAAATAATTTAATGTTGAAGGTGATATACTTTTTTGCCACTCTGTGGTGACTAAGTTCCAGATAGTGATGAACTTTTAAAGAAAGTCTCAGGAAAGTTTTAACATTTTATTTAATCCCCAAGGGGACCAATTGAGTCCTGTTTGCCACTGTCCCACTATCTGACCATGCTGCTAACATGGGGGTGAAATTGTTAGTTACAGAGCTGGTCTCCAGCAGCAGAGGTCACTCTGGGGACCAGCGTTGCCATTCACAATAGATCATTTAGTGTTATGGGGCTGTTTGTCTATCTGTGGCTGCTTGTAAATATATAACTCTGGCAGATAAATCACACAGCATCCCAGCGCTGAATGAACAGGAAGTGCTGCTGGGCTGTATCATACACGGCACTGACTTCTTGGGCTGTATGTTTTTACAAGCAGCTGCAGATAGGTCACAAAGCCCTGCAGCACTGAATGATCTTTTACTGCTATGAATGAACAAACAGCTTTATTGGGGCTGTGTGAAAGAGCTGCTGGTGCTCAGTATGTTTATTAGCAGATCGCAGCTCTATTACACAGCACTGCAACACTGATTGTTCATTCATACTAATAAAAGTAACAGTAAGCTTAGAGAAAAGATGGGGCTTAGTGCTAGCAGCCCCCCAGGGAACAGGAACATCCATAATTTGGGTAAGACTTACTATAAGCTTACACCTGAAGGTACAGTTTTAATTCAATAATTCACTGCTGCTGATGTGCCTCAATTCCATTTAGTTAGTGTAATATAACATTGCCCTTAAGCATCAAAGTACTTCACTGTTTGGCTGTTTGGGCCTAGTGACATTTATCCTTCACTTCTTTGTGATATGAATCTATCCAGTTCAACTTGAGTGTGTGTGTGTTCATATCACTACCATTTTCCATATCCCTATACATTGTTTTCACTAAGAAACACGTCTAAAAATTTTTGGGAATTTTTATCTATACTCCTCACTGGCACCACTAACTGTGGAAGGGAGTTCCAGCTCCTTATTGCTTTAACAGTATGGAACCCCTTACACAGTTTAAGACTGAACTGCCTCTCATCCAGCTTCATTGTTCATTAGAAACCTTAGGTAAACAGCTTCCTCTCAATGCTAGCGTCACCATTTAAAGATTTGTATATCGTGATTAAATCTCCACTGAAGCGCCACTTCCACAGGAAGAATACATTTAATTTTTGTAGTCGTTCATAATAACTAAGGTCCTCCCTCCCCCTTTTATAGATTTTCTGCCCTTCTCTGGACTCTCTCAAGTTCAAGGATATCCTTTCTGAGGATTGGTGACCAGAACTTGAGTGTATACTCATGATGTGACTGAACCAAAGCCATCAATTGCTGTGTGTTGAGTTAATTTTAGGGGACAGCAAATTTACACTGTTATACAAGCTGTACACTCACTACTATACATTGTAGAAAAGTGTAATTTCTTCAGTGTTGTCACATGAAAAGATATAATCAAATATTTACAAAAATGTGAGTGGTGTACTCACTTTTGTGAGATACTGTGTATATATATATATATATATATATATATATATATATATATATATATATATCATGGGAGTTATGTGTAAGTAAGTCATACATCAGGATATGCAAAAACTGAGTATGATATATTATAGATCAAACTATCATGTTGGGACCATGGGAAAATAAACAGTTAGACATAAAACCTACACATATGAATTATAATTTGGTAAGACATGAGCAATAATATACTCAAGTAACATTTTGCTGGTGGTACTGAAGCCCGCCACAAAAAAAAGTGGGGGCAGGAAACAAGGATATTCAAGTCCTGAGCATTAACAGCGTATAGTGTCATGTCGATGAAAGTGACAAAACAGGGTAGAGGAAGGAGAGGGGAAGAGGGAGGGGAGAGAGCCTTGGTAGAGAATAATCAAGTTATGGACGGGAAGTAGGGGAAAGGAGAAAAAAGAAAAGGGTACATCTAACTTAATAACTTTAAACATTCTGGTCCATGGTTTTGCCCGGAGTCCAATACCCCTCGCTCTCCTGTCTCTCTTGACTCAGCTCAGCCCTATGGGGTAGGGGGTGGAGGAAAGGAGAGAGTGGCAGAAGGGGGGGGGGGTGCATGAGGAAAAAATAAATGTAATAGGGAAAATCGCATGTTTTTTCCATAGGTAAATGTTGACTCTGAATATAGTATACAGGTGAGGAGAGAAATTCTTTTGAGCTTAGTTTTTGATTGCCTTGTATGATGGTGATCTACGAAATTTCTCCGATGCGTTCCCTGTGCAGTTAAATAGTTGCATTCTGTTAAGTTTGTAATGCATAATGGACTCCATCTCAAAAAAATTATTTACCTGATCTATCCAGTCTTTCACCGACGATACTGTTGGTGTCCACCATAATCGGTGCGTGCTGCATTATTGACAGATGACATTTATGATACAGCTCTAACTGCTTTAAAGAACATATTTGTGACTAAAATAAACGTGGTTACACAACAATATAAATTCAGGAACTGTGGACAGCATAATGGTGAGTACACAAAACCAGAAAACCAAACTCATCTTACCTTAGATCCCTTTCACACTGGGGCCGCTGCCGCGGTAAAGCGCCGCTCGTTTAAGCGGCGCTTTGCTGCTGTTTAAGCAGCGCTTTTCGGCCACTAGCGGGGAGCTTTTACTCCCAAAGAAGGGGTTAAAAACTCCCGTGTTGTGGCTCTTCCGAAGTGCTTTTCAGGCACTATGGAAGCGCTGCCCATTCATTCCAATGGGCAGGGCATTTTGGGAGTGCTAAATTTAGTGCTCCCAATCTGCCCCGAAGATGCTGCTTGCAGGACTTTTCAGGATGTCCCGCAAGAGCACCGCCCGAGTGTGAAAAGTCACACTTGAATGAATGGGAGGCGGTTTTCAGGTGCTTAGAAAAGGCTATTTCCAGTGCTAAAGTGCCAGAAAACCACCCCAGTGTGAAAGGGGTCCTAGTGAATGGTTTCTCTTGGAACATGATTTACCTTTAGCAAATTATATTTCAATTTCAAGCTATAGTACTTTTATGTGTGGTTCAACACAGCACATTGCAAACAATGCTACCTGATCCATCTGGCTTTCAGACCTTGCATGCTTTTTTAGGTCTTACTTCATAATTTTCCTAATTATGTCTCAGTGTGGAACCAATGATAGCAATACTATACAGAAATGCAAGCATGGTCTGTTCAGAGACTGTCAAGCACAGATTTGGGTCTTACACAGTGCCATGCAGACTAGGAAAAAATTGTTCCTTTTGTATCAATAACAGGGACAGAACAAACATATTATATTGCGTAAAAATAAGCCCTAGCATGTGTTTAGGCAACAAAAAAATGGAGAACAATTTTCTTTGCAGACTGACCATAGTTTGTCTGCAAGGTACAGTAAGCTAAACATTGCTTATGACAAAGGGACTAGGGTAAGCAGGATAGCATAAAGCCAGGGGGTCAGCACGGCTACCCAGTTTTAACTACACAATACAATACAAACTAGGTTTTAAGAATGTGATTGCTGATTGTTTGTCATGGCTACCCTTACTCCCCAGTTCCTAGAAAACAGGATGAGGATGTTGCATTTACTGATAAAGATGCAGCTATGGCATATGAGTTTAAAACAAGCTTGTTTTGCATGCCAAAAACAAGAACAATTGAGGGACAGTCTACAAAACAAATTCTTACTATTCTGCTTGGGAGAAACTTGCTATTGCTATTGTAGGCCCTTTCACAGAGGCACCTGTAGAATGGCAAGTTGCTAAAAGAATAATAGATTATCAAATTAAATTGCCAGAAGTTACATTTGTCTTGAATACACCATCTGCTACTGTAATTACTTTTGATCTCCACAGTCTTCAGCAGGAAAGGTAACCCAAAGGAGCTAGTGTCTGAAAGAGGACCACAATTTGTTTCATCTGAGTTTGAATCCTTCCTAAGAGAGATATATATTGTGCATAGGAAATTCTCAGTTTATTACCCTCAAGCAAATGGAAGGATTGAGAGATTCAACAGAAGCCTTAAAGAAGCTCTTCAGACTGGAAATCTTACAGAGTAATCTTGGAAAGTTTTTACTTCTCACATGTCTACAGAGTGACTAGAAATGCATCTATGCAAGTATCACCAGCTGAACTACTATATGGGAGACATCAACAGCTGAACTACATGTTGTACACATACAAATCCTACAAAGTCCAATGCTTTTGAAATCGTCAGTTGCTAAAACCATTAAAGATCAACAATATTAAAGCACAACATTTACTGACTGGAAAAGTGGTGTGAGAGAATTACATTTTCAGCCTGGATCTCTAGTTAAAGTTAAGAAACTTGGCTTATTGGAACAAGGACCATCCAAATTTTCCAATCCATTTAGAGTGACAAGTCAACATCTATGAACAGGGACCCAAACTGCCTAGAATGAAAAGGTCACCTTTGTGGACCAATGATTATGTGATATAATTATACTGCATAGTATTATACATTACTGTTGTCTGTGTTTTTCATTATTGTGGAAAAGGACTCTTTCGTACTATGTGGTGTTCATAGTTTGGCCTGCAGATGTGACTATTTATAGTTGTTGAAAATAAAATATAATGTGCCTGCACTTAAGATTAAGTGCAAGGGTGTGATGCCTCGCCATGAAGTAAATGTGAGATAAACAAATAAATGTGAAGAGCTGCTGCCCCCCTAATGGGACCTTTAAAAAAGATCCTAGCAATAAAGGTATAGGTTAAATTGGGGTAAGGCGCTGCTCACTAAGCCTAGTGAAAGGGTTAGTATTCCTAAGTATGCTATATATTTAAACAACAATTAGTGAACAATTGATCAACCCACCTTTCAACAGTGGTATTGGCACTCAGTGCATAAGACCAACATCAAAATCTCCCTGTAGTGAACATAAAAGCAACCAAAAACAAATATAAGTGTCAGACTAGCTCTGTGCTAACTGCAAAGATGCAATCAGCTACACAACCAGTACCACTAGAATGTGTACACAAAACTGTATCATCTAGACCACAGTTTAATGCAACACACCTATGCACAGTGATAGATCCAAATGTGATAAGTGCAAATTGGCTCAGACCAAGAGCACCAGTCTGCAGCTGCAGAACCTAGCTCTGCCAAAAAACAGCACAATCCAAAAATTGTATAAACACACAGAATAACAAGGCAAAGCTCAGAAAACAAAAACACAAAACAAAACAGTAAACAGTCCTCTTCTTTAAAGTTCAAAAAGTAAACTTTCTGCTCTTCACTTAGATGTCAGTGTCCCCCACATGTGTCCCCACTCACCAGATCCTTTCACCCCCACAGGGGTAAACAGCTTAAAGGGGTATCCGGGTCACACATCCAGAGGGGAGATGTCAGCTGGGCAAGTTCTTCATATAGGTTGTGGAAATCCGTGGGAGGGAAGATTCCCAATTACCTCATAGATGCAGACAGAAGAAGAGAGAGGCTTCCATAGTGCAGATGAAAAAACTTCCGACTTTATTAAAAATATATATTAAAAATGTACAACCTCTAGACGAAGTCCAATGACGAAACGCGTAAGGCGGAGCTACGTCATACGCACACCACGCCAACCCGGAAGTACTGCTGGAACGCATTTGGAACGCATGCAGCGTTATCAGCCGGTACTGACCGCTGCTCACATACGAGTTTGAGGACTGCTGTGCTGTCCGTTTTTGTTTGTTTCTTTTGCCATGTAGCTTGTCTATTTGTAGACTTGCTGCAGTGTACACTGACATCTAAGTGAAGAGCAGAAAGTTTGCTTTTTGAACTTTAAAGAACTTTAAAGAAGAGGACTGTTTACTGTTTTGTTTTGTGTTTTTGTTTTCTGAGCTTTGTCTTGTTATTCTGTGTGTTTATACAATTTTTGGATCGTGCTGTTTTTTGGCATGTAGTGGTCTCCTGAGTGTTATATTTAAAGTCCTATTTTTTTCTATATCAATTGTGTTACACAGTTGCAAGCCACTGCTACACTGCTTTCAATCTGTGGGACCAGAACCATGCTGCTAGGCAGGAGATCACTGTCAGGCAGCTTGACATTGGTTGGCATAATAGAGTCACTTGGCACTCAAAAGTGTTGCAAGTTTAAAGAGACCCTGACATGTGCTAAAATTCTTTCAGCAAATTATATAAAGAAAAAGCTTAGTTTTCACCTCTCCTCTTTCACACTCAAAAGTTTTTCATTGTCAATGAACTGATCCTCCGAAATCTGTTGGAAATCAGCACTTCTGGGAGTATCAATCTCTGTAGTGTTCTGCAGCTCTCCTGTTCTTCTTGTTTCCTGCTGTAGCGGTCTCCCCGACTTCCAAGGGCCTGATGGTGACCCCCAAAGCCAGGGAGAGCTGACATTCCTTTTTTAGAGTGCAGGTTACTAGGCATAGTGTGTGTAGTGCAAGCAGGGCCGGTGCTACCATTAGGAAAACTAGGCAGCTGCCCAGGGCGCACTGCTGCCTAGGGCACCCAGCCACTGGTGTTCCTACTGTCTTCTCTCTGCAGCAAGCAACTAAGTCTCAGCATCAGCAGGCAGCCGCCGCTCCGTTCGCACATAGTGTCAGAGGCGCAGCAGCGGCGAAGGACTGTGTCTGTGTCCCGACTCCCGAATGAATAGAAACAAGCAAACATTCATTGATGGGCTCTGGTATTGATTAGACATGTGCACACTGAAATATTTCGTTTCGGAATTTCGTTTTTGTCCGAAAAATTAATTTATTTAGTTACTCCCGAAATTCGTTTTTATTAATTTCGTTTTTCGTTAGAAATTGCATTCGTCCGAAAATCTGAATGAATTAAGGTCAAATCTGTCATTGAAGGCTTATGGTGTCTGTCGAATGTTCAAAGAAGATTCGACGGAGCAGCAAAACTGTACAACGCTGCAATCATACATTTCCGGTCAAATGTTCTGCCTAAAGCTATAGTAGAATTCTAATGTTGTATGACTAGTAATAATTATATTTATTAATTACTATTACTAGTCAACCAACATTAGAATTCTTCTATAGCCTATGGGCGGATGCATTTGACCGGAAATGTACGATTGCAGCGTCGTACAGTTTAACTGCACCGTCGAATCTTCTAACTTTCGACACACCATAAGCCTTCAATGACAGATTCGACGTTTGTATGTTTTTCGATGCTTTGTCGAATCTTCGTCGTTCACGTTGAATTGTCAAGTTAGTTCTAGCTATTTTACTGCTCCTCCTCTTTGGTTACAATCAGCCAATAACATTCATCATCATCATTATTTTTATTTTACTTCCCCCACCCAATTCCAGCAGTGATCTTTTCTCTCTATGTCGAATCTTTTCTCTCTATAATAACAAATCTTTTCTCTCTATAATGTCGAATCTTTTCTCTCTATGTTGAATCTTTTCTCTCTATGTAGAATAATCTTGGACTAATAGAGTTAAGGTTAGGCACATTCGACCGCAGGTTCGATAGACACAGATTGTTATTGTCAGCGTCACGTCGAATCTCCTATCTATATCGAACTATTGTCACAACGAAAATAAAGCATTTGTTTATGTCGGATCTTTCGGTTTTCGGATTCTGTGCTTTCGTTTTCGTTTGTTAAAACGATAACGAAAATAGCTGAAATTCAGACGAAAATGCATTCGGACGAAAACGAATGCACATGTCTAGTATTGATGGGCGCTGGTAGGCTGCATTTGATGGGTGCTGGTGAGGCTGCATTTGATGGGCACTGGTGGGCTGCATTTGATGAGACCTGGTAGGCTGAATTGATGGGCGCTGGTAGGCTGCATTTAATTGGTGCTTCATTAAAAAGGTGGGGTGTACATGGGCAGGGCAAAGGGGGTGGGGTCAGGGGTGGAGCCAAGGGGAGGCGGCAAAATTAGGTTTCGCCTAGGGTGTCAAAAATCCTTGCACCAGCCCTGAGTGCAAGGTGAAAAGATTGGGCGGCAGTCACTTTTTTAGTAAAATGAACAAAGAGAGTTTTATTTCTCTTAACAGAAATGGTGGGGAGAGAGGGTTTAGGACACAGGACACCCTTAGGCAAATGCAATAGCAATTAAGGAAAACTCTGCAGACAAAAACAGAACAAGGCAGACAGCAATACAGAAAGGGGGCTTTTAGGCTGAATGCAGCAATCTGTATCTTGTTGCAACAGCTGTCTCCTATAGCAACAACTTCTCACACAGTATCCTACTGTAGATCTTCCAGCTTAACTCACAGTATCCCACTGTAGATCCTTAAGCTCAGCTCGCCATCTCTCTCAGTAGACTTCTTGGACTCTCAGCCACCCGCTGGATTCCCCAAGCTTCACCCACAGCTAACCGCTGTACTTTATCTTCAAGCTTTACTTACAGCTACCCGCCGTACTCCTTCAAGCTTTACACACAGCTACCTGCTGTATTCCCAGATGAGTCTCCACTGAAGCTTTCCCACTTACTCCACTGTCCCTGGCTAGTGAAGCTTCTGCTCTTGTACTCCTTCAGAACTTCATCCCTTCCAAACTTGCCTCGGGCAATAGGAGTGTCATCCCTTTGTGGCAACTGCTTCCCCTTTACCTCTGGCAATGGTCAGGCTCCCCTTGGGCTGAGCTTCTAACACACGCGGTTCCACCTTAAGCTTCGGGCTTAACCTTGGCTGCGCCTCTTTTGCGGAACCCTGAAATACTGGATAGGCCTTAAGTGCAGCCAGCATGCCTCCTGGATAGGCCTCAGGCTTCCGGCATAGGAACCAGGAGCTTCTCAACACACACCCACCCAGGCCACAGCCTCAGGTGGGAAGAACCCTGATAACACTGGACTTCTCCCAAATAAATAGCCTATCCCAGCATACACAGCGGTTAAAGAATCTCCCACTGATTGGCTGAGACAACCTATTTACCCATCACCTGAATTTATGGTAATCCATCATTCAAATGCCAAAGGCAGCAGTGCCACCTATTGACAGAAGAGAGAGACTACACTAAAACTCAGGGTTAGGACAGAAATCAGTGGATCAACCTACCAATTAGCCAGGCTAATTACCACCTAGCACAACTAGATTTATTAGCAGCCCTGTTTAGGACCAGGGTGCTATACTACAAAGAATTGATGTCAGCAGGAAGAGCCAGCGAAAGCTGCATGGGACCATACATATCAACACTCCCAAAAGTAGCTGCTTCTCAGTGGACTTTAGGGAAACTAGTTCTCTAAATTGGAGTGGTGTTAGGTGAAAGGAGGGATGAGTATTCATCCTCTTCTTTAAAGTATGTCTTTTGTCCTTGAAAGAATTTCAAGGTCTTTTGGAGAGCTTTGGCAGGCCATTTAAAATGAACTGTCCTCCTAGCGCAGCACACATCAAACATTACAATATTTTTTTTTTACATTATGCAGCCTTACCTATATCTCAGATCAGACCCCTTCCCCCCACTTCTCCATTCACATAAGGCAAACAAAGCCTACTTACACCCCCTCCCCTTCCAAAGCAAGCTACAGGGATTAGCAATGAGAGGCTCTGGCAATATGCTGACAGCATGAGGAAGAATGAACACAGACCCCCACCCCCCAAATAAATTCATCAAGGCACCACAGACTCCCCTTTTTCCATGTAGCCACCCAAGCCAAAGGCTTGCCCCCACAAGGACCAAGCAACATACATCTTTTTGACAGAAAAGGATGCTCAGGAATGTCAAATCACTGCTTGCAGTCCAGGCCAACTTACAGAAGAAAAAGACAGGGCACCTCTTTGGACCCTTCTAAAGAAATGTGCATGATTGCTGTGGTGGGGGTAATAGTGAGGGAAGGGAGGGAGTGTGGTGGAGAAGAGGTGGTCTGCCAGAGGGACATAGATCTAATTTTTTCTTGTAAGTGCCAGCCACAAAAATTTGAATCCATTTTGAATTTGAAAGGAGGAAAGATTCACTGTGGGCTCGCAGTTGAGTGCCCCACCTACTGCATTCTGAGGGACAGGCTATGGGATATGGACACTAATGCCGCGTACACACGATCGATTTTCTCGACGGTGAAAACACCGTCGAGAAAATCGATGGGAAAAACGAGGGAACGGCTTGGTTCCCTACACACGGCTGTTTTTCCCGACATTTTTTTTTCTTGGTCGAGAAAAACAACCGTGTGTGGGCTCCGTGGCAGTGTTTCCCTATGGGAAAACTGCCGCGGGAAAAAATGACGGGAATCACGACGAGAAAAATTAGAGCATGTTCTAATTTTTCTCGTCGTGATTAATGCCGTTTTTCCCGTCGGGAAAAATGACAAAAAGCCCACACACGGTCGTTTTTCTTGTTAAAAAAAAATGTAATTTTTCCATACGGGAAAAATGATCGTGTGTACGCGGCATTAGGGGCGGTGTGCAAAAAAGTGGGTCAGGAACCAGGACACTTGAAAGTTATGGGGTAGGAAGTTAGGAAATCTCTCCAACAGGAACATAGACAATGTAGCGCTACCTAGGTAAAATGATATATGTGAGCAAATTAATACACAACATAAACATATGGTAATCATATATAGTGAACACGTGTAACACCCAAAAAATCGTGCGTGCTGAGTGTCTCTATTGCTAGAGTGGTCAAACAATAATATGATAACCCATAATAATAAACAGAATGAGAATTATAATCGAATAAAATCCATCAGATAGAATAAAGTCCATCAGACAAAAATCAATACAATGTCCAAATGGTGAAGATCAATCCAAAAAGAAAAGAAAACCTGTTCAATCAAGATGTGAACTTGCGATACAGAATATTCGGTGTATAGGACTAATGTGAAAACCACCACCAAGGATAAGTTGAAGGAGGCTTACCAAAGATCTCGGATTTGGAGAGGCATACGCCACCCAAATCGGAGAAAGCTTGAGGGTTAATGGAACCCAGTATGGATGGTCTTGAGTTGGAGGGTGGTCAGGAGTCAAAGCGGTTGATCAGCTTCAATCATACAGGGTATCCAACACACAGATCACCAATGCATATAAGAACTCGGTATCCAAGAAGCATATGTGTAGAGATGGAGAAAAATCCACATAGCATGATACCGTTTGTAAAAGGGTTTTAATGGCAAAACATAACAGTGGAACACTCACATTTAAGATGGTTTATAAAAGCATGGATGCAGGTACAGGAGCGATGTGTACGGACAAGTCCACCCGACTAGTTTCGACTAAATAGTCATCATCTGGGGTAAGGACTTTGTCCCACACACATCGCAATTAAATGGACCACTTGACCTCCCTGATCCCGGAAGTGAACCGCCAATACCTCACTTCCGGTTTGGATTTTGTATCCTGGATGGCCAAATGGCACACAAAATAATATGTATTATGACTATACACATTACATCTAAAACGCTATATTTATAAATTAAAAATAGACATGGAAATGGAAGAGGGCTATAGGTCACCTGTATAACAGTGTTGACCGAGCCTCTATATCATACATAAGGGTGTTTACATTGACTGAGCTGCGCTGGACGGGATCCAAGCCTCGCTATGAAAACGAGGCCTGGATCTAGCGCCTGCGCGTCACTTCCGTCATGGAAAAAACCGGAAGTGGCAGCCAAGCCTCGCTTCAGAAAGCGAGACGTAGGCCTGCCGCACAGCGCGGCCAGTAAGCACAATGATATGCCCCTAATGGAACCAGACCCCGCCCTGAAAACGAGGCCTGGATGTCAACTCCCACACGTGACATAAGCCAATAGAGATGCGCTGGAAGAAAACGGAAGTGGCAGCCACGCATCGTTCAGAAGAACGAGACCTAAGACTGCCTCATACCATAGCCACACCCCTCCATCGAGTTACACACCCAGCGCTCTAAGAGCCCATAATAATAGGGCCGCCCCTCTAAAGGACGCAACTCACAACTTCCCTGAAGGGAAGAAAAGTGTTTAACTGGCTGGAGGGCAGACTAGAAGCACGAAAAGGAGTTTATAAAAACTGTAATAAAAACATATATTAACGTTAGGATTAATAATGCCATTATATTGAAAGAATATATATAAAACATTATATACATGGATGCATGAAACGTAATAGGATGCAATGATGCATTCCTAAATATCTGTGTATGACTAACATACTATACTACGAACTCATATATACATGCACACATTATGACATATAATGTTAAATAAAAAAGTTAATAAAATATAAGAAATTAAAATTGAATTTTAATAAAAAGTATAAAAAATCTAAAAGAAGTCGTGTATTATTGTATAGTATTCATGACGCATTGATGAAGGCGTTAATGTCCCACTCGACATTCATTCCCTGTGGCTGATGAGTCTGAAGCTCGTATATCCAGAATGTTTCCAGTCTGGATACCCCCCTGGTAGTTGCTCCCCCCCTCCATGGGGCAACGAAATGGTCTATAACTAGAAATTGAGTGCCATCAGGGTTTCGGGCATGGTGTTGCCGATAATGTCTGGGGACAGTATGTTTGATGCTCCCAAATTTGATTAGACTCACGTGTTCGGATACCCTAGCGGTGAAAGATCTTATTGTTCTGCCCACATACTGTTTACCGCAAGGGCAGGTCAACAGATATACCACATGAGTTGTGGCACACGTACAAAAATGTTTTATAGGGTAGACTTTATTGGTCACTGTGGATCTAAATTCCTTTGTAGGTCTTCTTCCACTTGTATTGTGTTTGCAAACAATACATTTTTTGCAGGGATAGTATCCCATCCAATTATGAAAGAATGTGGGTTTTATGGGTGGGTTTATGATGTTGGGTGCAATTTTGCTTTGAAGGGAGGGTACTCCTTTATAGATAACCTTGGGCCTTTCTGGTATCAACGCACCCAACACCCTGTCATTTTTCAGTATCCCCCAATGTCTCTCAAAAATGGCCTTTATATGCTTATGTTGGGTAGAAAAGGTGGTAAGGAAAGACCATCTGAAGGTATCATCCTCTTCTTTAGGTGGTCTCTCTTCCAGCAAAGTGGATCTTTCTATATCTAACACCCTCTTCAAATTATTATCTATTTCTACCTTGTTATATCCCTTATCTAAGAATCTATTTTTAAGCACATTCGCTTGAAGTACGAAAGTATCTGTTTCTGTACAGTTCCGGCGAAGACGCAGGAACTGACTCTTAGGGACCGACTTCAGCCATGACTGGTGATGGCAACTGCCCATGGGTATGAAGCCATTTCTATCGGTAGGTTTGAAATAAGTACTGAACTTAAATTGGTGCTGTGATCTTACTATCTGCAAATCTAAGAAGTGTATCATGGACTGACTAGCTTCATACGTAAGGGTAATGCCTCTATCATTATCATTTAACGTAGAAAAAAAGGTTTGTAACGTTTGTGAAGTGCCGGCCCATAGGAGGAGGATGTCGTCTATATACCTGGCCCAAAGCAGAAGCCGAGGCTCCTGCAGGGCATAGACGACATCCTCCTCCCACTTGGCCATAAATAGATTGGCCAGACTTGGTGCGAATTTAGCACCCATTGCTACCCCTTTCTGTTGAAGGAAGTAATGTCCATCAAACCAAAAATAATTGTGCTGTGTCGCAAACTTTAATAGTTCCATAATGAAATTAACCTGTGGGGCGGCCAATGTAAGATCCCTATTCAAAAATTGCTGAGCAGCCTCCATCCCCCTATGATGCGGGATACAGGTGTATAGGGATGCCACGTCAGCTGTGGCCATAATAAAATCACTCTCAAAGGTCAGTGACGTAAGGCGTTGAATGACGTCTTTAGTGTCCTTCAAATAAGATGGTGTGGTCTTAACAGAGGGTTGTAGAAAGAAATCTATATATCTACCTATCCTCGACGTAATGGAATCTATCCCACTAATAATGGGACGCCCAGGGGGATGGAGGGGATTTTTGTGAATTTTAGGTAGATAGTATATAATTGGAATCCTGGGGGCCAAAGGGACAAGAAACGACTTCTCTTTAGAATTTAAAATTTTAGAATCAAAACCTCTAGTGATGAGATTAATCAACTTTTTCTTATATTGATGAGTGGGATTGTTAAATATCTCTTTGTAGGTATCTTGATCGCTCAGGATGTTATACATTTCTTGCATATAGCTTGCTTTATCCAACAGAACTATGCCTCCGCCTTTGTCTGCGGGGCGTATAATAAGATCTTTATTATCGCATAAGGTTTTGAGGCCCTGACTCGGCAAAGGATTGTTGGAAATCTTTTTAATAGGTAGTTTAGCAAGATCCTGAAGAACAAGATCTCTAAACATGTTGAGAGCTGGAGCAAGCTTGTTGGGAGGGTTGAAAAGCGAAGGATTTGCCAACCCTGAATGGACAGTACCTGACGTGGCTGCCCTGGCTATATTCCTGGTAGGATTTGAAGTGATGTAGCGTTGAATATTGATTTTTCTAACATATTTTTGTATATCCATGAAAGTGTTAAATTTATTAAGTTTTCGTGGAGGGGCAAATTTAAGGCCCTTATCTAAAACCACCTTTTCTTCATGAGACAGTGTAACACTGCTTAAGTTAAACACACCTTGACAGGCTATGTTCGACTTTTCTTTCCTCCTTTGTTTCCTCCTCCCTCCTCTGGTCCCTCTCTTGTTTCGGGACCCCTTTTTCCTCTTGGGGGGTCCTCCCGAAAACCCTGAGAGGGATGAGGATTGGGATATGGAGGTCGGTCGAACTTAGCATTGGGATATGGATATACTCTATCATCATATTGGTCTTGAAGAGGGAAATATCTATTGTGAGTAGATGTAGCTGGGTATCCATGATGGGAGGAATGAGAGTTGTCATAAAAGTTGGATGGTGAACCCCCTTGGTACGACTTTTCTCTCTCGTAATGCTGTTGATTGTAATCATAGTTGGAATGATTACCTCTATGATTCCCCCCACCTCTTCTATTGGAACTATGTCCCCTCCCCCTTTGAGAATTCTTAGGGGTATGGGTATTTTGGGGTACAACCCCTTGTGCACGATCACCAGGTTGTTGGTTCCTATTCATAGAAGGTTTGGGTTGATTAAAGTGTGTAGTAGGGAGTGCTGCCACCCCAGTGTCTGAAGAATTTACCTCCATAGCAGCATCTGGTGTAGGCGGCTTCTGCCAACTGTACACTTTCCCAGACTTATAATCACCAATATCTCGTGAGTATTTTTTATGTTTTTTCGTTCTCTGATCTTTATCTTCTTTGATAAGATATGTTTGAAGATTAGAGGACAAGGTGTTATATTCTACTGTATTTTTATATACAAGTAGACCATCTTTAAGTTCTTTGATTTCTCTATCTAAAATTAAGAGACGATTACGTTTCCTAGTAATAAGAAAGTTGAGAAATTTGGTCCCAGCATCGTTGAAGTATTTGGACCAAGAATCAAGGTCTGTTTCTCCTTGCTGGGGATGTACATCCCATCTGAGACTCCGGGGAACCATGTTCTCTGAAACATATTGCTCCAGAAAAACAAGGTCCCATTGGAGATGGAGTTCTGATACCATGATGTTTTTAAGTCTCAGAAATAGACCTGATAGTTCAGTGTCATTGCCTGTGACAACCAACACACCCTCAGTGCTCACTACCCGTGAGGCACGATAATCAAAAACATCCATACTTTGAACTACCAAATTATAAACAATTGGTAGTATATGGATAAGTAAGGATCTCCTGCGGCAATATAAATTCTGTGAAACTGGTAGTGAAAAGTAAAGGGGTATACTGCGCTGGGCTTGTGTATATACCAAAGGAAGCTGCCAACACTGCTAATAGAAAAAAAGCTGGAATAGTGTGAAAAATAAAAAATGTAGCGCTACCTAGGTAAAATGATATATGTGAGCAAATTAATACACAACATAAACATATGGTAATCATATATAGTGAACACGTGTAACACCCAAAAAATCGTGCGTGCTGAGTGTCTCTATTGCTAGAGTGGTCAAACAATAATATGATAACCCATAATAATAAACAGAATGAGAATTATAATCGAATAAAATCCATCAGATAGAATAAAGTCCATCAGACAAAAATCAATACAATGTCCAAATGGTGAAGATCAATCCAAAAAGAAAAGAAAACCTGTTCAATCAAGATGTGAACTTGCGATACAGAATATTCGGTGTATAGGACTAATGTGAAAACCACCACCAAGGATAAGTTGAAGGAGGCTTACCAAAGATCTCGGATTTGGAGAGGCATACGCCACCCAAATCGGAGAAAGCTTGAGGGTTAATGGAACCCAGTATGGATGGTCTTGAGTTGGAGGGTGGTCAGGAGTCAAAGCGGTTGATCAGCTTCAATCATACAGGGTATCCAACACACAGATCACCAATGCATATAAGAACTCGGTATCCAAGAAGCATATGTGTAGAGATGGAGAAAAATCCACATAGCATGATACCGTTTGTAAAAGGGTTTTAATGGCAAAACATAACAGTGGAACACTCACATTTAAGATGGTTTATAAAAGCATGGATGCAGGTACAGGAGCGATGTGTACGGACAAGTCCACCCGACTAGTTTCGACTAAATAGTCATCATCTGGGGTAAGGACTTTGTCCCACACACATCGCAATTAAATGGACCACTTGACCTCCCTGATCCCGGAAGTGAACCGCCAATACCTCACTTCCGGTTTGGATTTTGTATCCTGGATGGCCAAATGGCACACAAAATAATATGTATTATGACTATACACATTACATCTAAAACGCTATATTTATAAATTAAAAATAGACATGGAAATGGAAGAGGGCTATAGGTCACCTGTATAACAGTGTTGACCGAGCCTCTATATCATACATAAGGGTGTTTACATTGACTGAGCTGCGCTGGACGGGATCCAAGCCTCGCTATGAAAACGAGGCCTGGATCTAGCGCCTGCGCGTCACTTCCGTCATGGAAAAAACCGGAAGTGGCAGCCAAGCCTCGCTTCAGAAAGCGAGACGTAGGCCTGCCGCACAGCGCGGCCAGTAAGCACAATGATATGCCCCTAATGGAACCAGACCCCGCCCTGAAAACGAGGCCTGGATGTCAACTCCCACACGTGACATAAGCCAATAGAGATGCGCTGGAAGAAAACGGAAGTGGCAGCCACGCATCGTTCAGAAGAACGAGACCTAAGACTGCCTCATACCATAGCCACACCCCTCCATCGAGTTACACACCCAGCGCTCTAAGAGCCCATAATAATAGGGCCGCCCCTCTAAAGGACGCAACTCACAACTTCCCTGAAGGGAAGAAAAGTGTTTAACTGGCTGGAGGGCAGACTAGAAGCACGAAAAGGAGTTTATAAAAACTGTAATAAAAACATATATTAACGTTAGGATTAATAATGCCATTATATTGAAAGAATATATATAAAACATTATATACATGGATGCATGAAACGTAATAGGATGCAATGATGCATTCCTAAATATCTGTGTATGACTAACATACTATACTACGAACTCATATATACATGCACACATTATGACATATAATGTTAAATAAAAAAGTTAATAAAAGTTAATAAAATAGGATGCAACTTGTATTGTGTTTGCAAACAATACATTTTTTGCAGGGATAGTAAAAAAAAAAAATGTATTGTTTGCAAACACAATACAAGTGGAAGAAGACCTACAAAGGAATTTAGATCCACAGTGACCAATAAAGTCTACCCTATAAAACATTTTTGTACGTGTGCCACAACTCATGTGGTATATCTGTTGACCTGCCCTTGCGGTAAACAGTATGTGGGCAGAACAATAAGATCTTTCACCGCTAGGGTATCCGAACACGTGAGTCTAATCAAATTTGGGAGCATCAAACATACTGTCCCCAGACATTATCGGCAACACCATGCCCGAAACCCTGATGGCACTCAATTTCTAGTTATAGACCATTTCGTTGCCCCATGGAGGGGGGGAGCAACTACCAGGGGGGTATCCAGACTGGAAACATTCTGGATATACGAGCTTCAGACTCATCAGCCACAGGGAATGAATGTCGAGTGGGACATTAACGCCTTCATCAATGCGTCATGAATACTATACAATAATACACGACTTCTTTTAGATTTTTTATACTTTTTATTAAAATTCAATTTTAATTTCATATATTTTATTAACTTTTTTATTTAACATTATATGTCATAATGTGTGCATGTATATATGAGTTCGTAGTATAGTATGTTAGTCATACACAGATATTTAGGAATGCATCATTGCATCCTATTACGTTTCATGCATCCATGTATATAATGTTTTATATATATTCTTTCAATATAATGGCATTATTAATCCTAACGTTAATATATGTTTTTATTACAGTTTTTATAAACTCCTTTTCGTGCTTCTAGTCTGCCCTCCAGCCAGTTAAACACTTTTCTTCCCTTCAGGGAAGTTGTGAGTTGCGTCCTTTAGAGGGGCGGCCCTATTATTATGGGCTCTTAGAGCGCTGGGTGTGTAACTCGATGGAGGGGTGTGGCTATGGTATGAGGCAGTCTTAGGTCTCGTTCTTCTGAACGATGCGTGGCTGCCACTTCCGTTTTCTTCCAGCGCATCTCTATTGGCTTATGTCACGTGTGGGAGTTGACATCCAGGCCTCGTTTTCAGGGCGGGGTCTGGTTCCATTAGGGGCATATCATTGTGCTTACTGGCCGCGCTGTGCGGCAGGCCTACGTCTCGCTTTCTGAAGCGAGGCTTGGCTGCCACTTCCGGTTTTTTCCATGACGGAAGTGACGCGCAGGCGCTAGATCCAGGCCTCGTTTTCATAGCGAGGCTTGGATCCCGTCCAGCGCAGCTCAGTCAATGTAAACACCCTTATGTATGATATAGAGGCTCGGTCAACACTGTTATACAGGTGACCTACAGCCCTCTTCCATTTCCATGTCTATTTTTAATTTATAAATATAGCGTTTTAGATGTAATGTGTATAGTCATAATACATATTATTTTGTGTGCCATTTGGCCATCCAGGATACAAAATCCAAACCGGAAGTGAGGTATTGGCGGTTCACTTCCGGGATCAGGGAGGTCAAGTGGTCCATTTAATTGCGATGTGTGTGGGACAAAGTCCTTACCCCAGATGATGACTATTTAGTCGAAACTAGTCGGGTGGACTTGTCCGTACACATCGCTCCTGTACCTGCATCCATGCTTTTATAAACCATCTTAAATGTGAGTGTTCCACTGTTATGTTTTGCCATTAAAACCCTTTTACAAACGGTATCATGCTATGTGGATTTTTCTCCATCTCTACACATATGCTTCTTGGATACCGAGTTCTTATATGCATTGGTGATCTGTGTGTTGGATACCCTGTATGATTGAAGCTGATCAACCGCTTTGACTCCTGACCACCCTCCAACTCAAGACCATCCATACTGGGTTCCATTAACCCTCAAGCTTTCTCCGATTTGGGTGGCCTATGCCTCTCCAAATCCGAGATCTTTGGTAAGCCTCCTTCAACTTATCCTTGGTGGTGGTTTTCACATTAGTCCTATACACCGAATATTCTGTATCGCAAGTTCACATCTTGATTGAACACGTTTTCTTTTCTTTTTGGATTGATCTTCACCATTTGGACATTGTATTGATTTTTGTCTGATGGACTTTATTCTATCTGATGGATTTTATTCGATTATAATTCTCATTCTGTTTATTATTATGGGTTATCATATTATTGTTTGACCACTCTAGCAATAGAGACACTCAGCACGCACGATTTTTTGGGTGTTACACGTGTTCACTATATATGATTACCATATGTTTATGTTGTGTATTAATTTGCTCACATATATCATTTTACCTAGGTAGCGCTACATTTTTTATTTTTCACACTATTCCAGCTTTTTTTCTATTAGCAGTGTTGGCAGCTTCCTTTGGTATATACACAAGCCCAGCGCAGTATACCCCTTTACTTTTCACTACCAGTTTCACAGAATTTATATTGCTGCAGGAGATCCTTACTTATCCATATACTACCAATTGTTTATAATTTGGTAGTTCAAAGTATGGATGTTTTTGATTATCGTGCCTCACGGGTAGTGAGCACTGAGGGTGTGTTTGTTGTCACAGGCAATGACACTGAACTATCAGGTCTATTTCTGAGACTTAAAAACATCATGGTATCAGAACTCCATCTCCAATGGGACCTTGTTTTTCTGGAGCAATATGTTTCAGAGAACATGGTTCCCCGGAGTCTCAGATGGGATGTACATCCCCAGCAAGGAGAAACAGACCTTGATTCTTGGTCCAAATACTTCAACGATGCTGGGACCAAATTTCTCAACTTTCTTATTACTAGGAAACGTAATCGTCTCTTAATTTTAGATAGAGAAATCAAAGAACTTAAAGATGGTCTACTTGTATATAAAAATACAGTAGAATATAACACCTTGTCCTCTAATCTTCAAACATATCTTATCAAAGAAGATAAAGATCAGAGAACGAAAAAACATAAAAAATACTCACGAGATATTGGTGATTATAAGTCTGGGAAAGTGTACAGTTGGCAGAAGCCGCCTACACCAGATGCTGCTATGGAGGTAAATTCTTCAGACACTGGGGTGGCAGCACTCCCTACTACACACTTTAATCAACCCAAACCTTCTATGAATAGGAACCAACAACCTGGTGATCGTGCACAAGGGGTTGTACCCCAAAATACCCATACCCCTAAGAATTCTCAAAGGGGGAGGGGACATAGTTCCAATAGAAGAGGTGGGGGGAATCATAGAGGTAATCATTCCAACTATGATTACAATCAACAGCATTACGAGAGAGAAAAGTCGTACCAAGGGGGTTCACCATCCAACTTTTATGACAACTCTCATTCCTCCCATCATGGATACCCAGCTACATCTACTCACAATAGATATTTCCCTCTTCAAGACCAATATGATGATAGAGTATATCCATATCCCAATGCTAAGTTCGACCGACCTCCATATCCCAATCCTCATCCCTCTCAGGGTTTTCGGGAGGACCCCCCAAGAGGAAAAAGGGGTCCCGAAACAAGAGAGGGACCAGAGGAGGGAGGAGGAAACAAAGGAGGAAAGAAAAGTCGAACATAGCCTGTCAAGGTGTGTTTAACTTAAGCAGTGTTACACTGTCTCATGAAGAAAAGGTGGTTTTAGATAAGGGCCTTAAATTTGCCCCTCCACGAAAACTTAATAAATTTAACACTTTCGTGGATATACAAAAATATGTTAGAAAAATCAATATTCAACGCTACATCACTTCAAATCCTACCAGGAATATAGCCAGGGCAGCCACGTCAGGTACTGTCCATTCAGGGTTGGCAAATCCTTCGCTTTTCAACCCTCCCAACAAGCTTGCTCCAGCTCTCAACATGTTTAGAGATCTTGTTCTTCAGGATCTTGCTAAACTACCTATTAAAAAGATTTCCAACAATCCTTTGCCGAGTCAGGGCCTCAAAACCTTATGCGATAATAAAGATCTTATTATACGCCCCGCAGACAAAGGCGGAGGCATAGTTCTGTTGGATAAAGCAAGCTATATGCAAGAAATGTATAACATCCTGAGCGATCAAGATACCTACAAAGAGATATTTAACAATCCCACTCATCAATATAAGAAAAAGTTGATTAATCTCATCACTAGAGGTTTTGATTCTAAAATTTTAAATTCTAAAGAGAAGTCGTTTCTTGTCCCTTTGGCCCCCAGGATTCCAATTATATACTATCTACCTAAAATTCACAAAAATCCCCTCCATCCCCCTGGGCGTCCCATTATTAGTGGGATAGATTCCATTACGTCGAGGATAGGTAGATATATAGATTTCTTTCTACAACCCTCTGTTAAGACCACACCATCTTATTTGAAGGACACTAAAGACGTCATTCAACGCCTTACGTCACTGACCTTTGAGAGTGATTTTATTATGGCCACAGCTGACGTGGCATCCCTATACACCTGTATCCCGCATCATAGGGGGATGGAGGCTGCTCAGCAATTTTTGAATAGGGATCTTACATTGGCCGCCCCACAGGTTAATTTCATTATGGAACTATTAAAGTTTGCGACACAGCACAATTATTTTTGGTTTGATGGACATTACTTCCTTCAACAGAAAGGGGTAGCAATGGGTGCTAAATTCGCACCAAGTCTGGCCAATCTATTTATGGCCAAGTGGGAGGAGGATGTCGTCTATGCCCTGCAGGAGCCTCGGCTTCTGCTTTGGGCCAGGTATATAGACGACATCCTCCTCCTATGGGCCGGCACTTCACAAACGTTACAAACCTTTTTTTCTACGTTAAATGATAATGATAGAGGCATTACCCTTACGTATGAAGCTAGTCAGTCCATGATACACTTCTTAGATTTGCAGATAGTAAGATCACAGCACCAATTTAAGTTCAGTACTTATTTCAAACCTACCGATAGAAATGGCTTCATACCCATGGGCAGTTGCCATCACCAGTCATGGCTGAAGTCGGTCCCTAAGAGTCAGTTCCTGCGTCTTCGCCGGAACTGTACAGAAACAGATACTTTCGTACTTCAAGCGAATGTGCTTAAAAATAGATTCTTAGATAAGGGATATAACAAGGTAGAAATAGATAATAATTTGAAGAGGGTGTTAGATATAGAAAGATCCACTTTGCTGGAAGAGAGACCACCTAAAGAAGAGGATGATACCTTCAGATGGTCTTTCCTTACCACCTTTTCTACCCAACATAAGCATATAAAGGCCATTTTTGAGAGACATTGGGGGATACTGAAAAATGACAGGGTGTTGGGTGCGTTGATACCAGTAAGGCCCAAGGTTATCTATAAAGAAGTACCCTCCCTTCAAAGCAAAATTGCACCCAACATCATAAACCCACCCATAAAACCCACATTCTTTCATAATTGGATGGGATACTATCCCTGCAAAAAATGTATTGTTTGCAAACACAATACAAGTGGAAGAAGACCTACAAAGGAATTTAGATCCACAGTGACCAATAAAGTCTACCCTATAAAACATTTTTGTACGTGTGCCACAACTCATGTGGTATATCTGTTGACCTGCCCTTGCGGTAAACAGTATGTGGGCAGAACAATAAGATCTTTCACCGCTAGGGTATCCGAACACGTGAGTCTAATCAAATTTGGGAGCATCAAACATACTGTCCCCAGACATTATCGGCAACACCATGCCCGAAACCCTGATGGCACTCAATTTCTAGTTATAGACCATTTCGTTGCCCCATGGAGGGGGGGAGCAACTACCAGGGGGGTATCCAGACTGGAAACATTCTGGATATACGAGCTTCAGACTCATCAGCCACAGGGAATGAATGTCGAGTGGGACATTAACGCCTTCATCAATGCGTCATGAATACTATACAATAATACACGACTTCTTTTAGATTTTTTATACTTTTTATTAAAATTCAATTTTAATTTCATATATTTTATTAACTTTTTTATTTAACATTATATGTCATAATGTGTGCATGTATATATGAGTTCGTAGTATAGTATGTTAGTCATACACAGATATTTAGGAATGCATCATTGCATCCTATTACGTTTCATGCATCCATGTATATAATGTTTTATATATATTCTTTCAATATAATGGCATTATTAATCCTAACGTTAATATATGTTTTTATTACAGTTTTTATAAACTCCTTTTCGCGCTTCTAGTCTGCCCTCCAGCCAGTTAAACACTTTTCTTCCCTTCAGGGAAGTTGTGAGTTGCGTCCTTTAGAGGGGCGGCCCTATTATTATGGACTCTTAGAGCGCTGGGTGTGTAACTCGATGGAGGGGTGTGGCTATGGTATGAGGCAGTCTTAGGTCTCGTTCTTCTGAACGATGCGTGGCTGCCACTTCCGTTTTCTTCCAGCGCATCTCTATTGGCTTATGTCACGTGTGGGAGTTGACATCCAGGCCTCGTTTTCAGGGCGGGGTCTGGTTCCATTAGGGGCATATCATTGTGCTTACTGGCCGCGCTGTGCGGCAGGCCTACGTCTCGCTTTCTGAAGCGAGGCTTGGCTGCCACTTCCGGTTTTTTCCATGACGGAAGTGACGCGCAGGCGCTAGATCCAGGCCTCGTTTTCATAGCGAGGCTTGGATCCCGTCCAGCGCAGCTCAGTCAATGTAAACACCCTTATGTATGATATAGAGGCTCGGTCAACACTGTTATACAGGTGACCTATAGCCCTCTTCCATTTCCATGTCTATTTTTAATTTATAAATATAGCGTTTTAGATGTAATGTGTATAGTCATAATACATATTATTTTGTGTGCCATTTGGCCATCCAGGATACAAAATCCAAACCGGAAGTGAGGTATTGGCGGTTCACTTCCGGGATCAGGGAGGTCAAGTGGTCCATTTAATTGCGATGTGTGTGGGACAAAGTCCTTACCCCAGATGATGACTATTTAGTCGAAACTAGTCGGGTGGACTTGTCCGTACACATCGCTCCTGTACCTGCATCCATGCTTTTATAAACCATCTTAAATGTGAGTGTTCCACTGTTATGTTTTGCCATTAAAACCCTTTTACAAACGGTATCATGCTATGTGGATTTTTCTCCATCTCTACACATATGCTTCTTGGATACCGAGTTCTTATATGCATTGGTGATCTGTGTGTTGGATACCCTGTATGATTGAAGCTGATCAACCGCTTTGACTCCTGACCACCCTCCAACTCAAGACCATCCATACTGGGTTCCATTAACCCTCAAGCTTTCTCCGATTTGGGTGGCGTATGCCTCTCCAAATCCGAGATCTTTGGTAAGCCTCCTTCAACTTATCCTTGGTGGTGGTTTTCACATTAGTCCTATACACCGAATATTCTGTATCGCAAGTTCACATCTTGATTGAACACGTTTTCTTTTCTTTTTGGATTGATCTTCACCATTTGGACATTGTATTGATTTTTGTCTGATGGACTTTATTCTATCTGATGGATTTTATTCGATTATAATTCTCATTCTGTTTATTATTATGGGTTATCATATTATTGTTTGACCACTCTAGCAATAGAGACACTCAGCACGCACGATTTTTTGGGTGTTACACGTGTTCACTATATATGATTACCATATGTTTATGTTGTGTATTAATTTGCTCACATATATCATTTTACCTAGGTAGCGCTACATTTTTTATTTTTCACACTATTCCAGCTTTTTTTCTATTAGCAGTGTTGGCAGCTTCCTTTGGTATATACACAAGCCCAGCGCAGTATACCCCTTTACTTTTCACTAACAGGAACATAGACAACAACAAAAAATTTGCCAGAGGTTTGTACACTATCCAAAACTGAAAATTCACCTCCAGCCTACCAGCTAACTATACTCCTACTGCACTAAATGGTCATAAATAGTATAAAGGAGTGTAGTGACACCCTAGAGGACACTATTGTGCAGAGTGCATACCAATACCCACCTCATACTTTCTCTTTTCCCACCTGTAATTCCTCCTATTGCCCATCAGACTACTAAGCAGACAATCCCCACTGCAAGCCTGACATTTACTTTTAGATGGACAGCTTTAAGTAGCTATACAAATATGTATTTGGTTTGTTTGCATTATTTTGATGTTATAGCAGATTGTCATTATATTGTACAAATCTATATGTCACGTTTCTTACTTGCTAATAAAATAGCATAATACTGTGGTCTTGAAATAATCTGAGATGTATTAATTGCTATATAAGCAGAGTATGTAAAGTGTCAACTTCAGAAAAGATGTGGTTAAACTTTGTGGACTACAATATAGGATATTCACTTGATGCAGAAAGCAGGTGGAATGCAGTTGCGGTTTATAGAATTTCACCTAGCTATTCCACCATTGCCTTGAAATGATTTGATAAATTTTCATGATGGAAACATTAGGGTTTGTAAATGTATTTAAATGCTAAAAAGAACTTTGCAAGATTTTAAAAGTATGCCTGAAACTTTGTATGACTAAGTAAGTCTAGCCTAGCAGAAAGATTCATTTGTAACATTATATGTCACAAAAATGAATATCATTTCAATCGATTTTACATATTAAAGGAAAAGTATGCCTGTTCACTGAATGTCAGAAATGCAAAATGCATATGCTATAGTACATGGAAATAACAAGATAATAAGCTGCGACTAAGTGGTTAGCACTAGAGCATTGCAACACTGGGTCCCATTTCCAGTTTCAGCTAGGAGCTATTTACTTTGGATGCTACAGGTCACTTTCACAACACAAAAACATAATTTTAAATTAATTGTATTATATAAATTTGTGATTTTTTCTTTATGACAGTGATATAAACTTTTGTAAGCTCCCTCAGGTGAAGAAACCTAAAGCCCAATTCCAGCTTTCAGGTCCCCATCCCCTAGAACCCCCCTACCCCATTTTAGACTCCTTTGTCTGTTTTTATGATTATTTTTTTTATCTTACTTACCTTATCTAGATGTCTCCAAGCATTGTCTTCAGATCTTTTGCCATAGAAGGCAGACACACATGATGTCAGCACCTCATTCTGCATCAAAAATACTGATAGTGCAGGATGTCCTGGTGACACCCCCTCCTTGATGCCTCGCACTCACAGTAGGCAGTACATCATTCCACCCAAAAGACTAAAGACAGAAGTGGTGCTTTAAATGTATCATGTATCAAAATGTTTTACTCATATGTTGATATCATATTATGATATCATACAACACATTATTATAATAAAGTGAAACTAATATTATATATTGCATATAATATAACACATGGAGCACGGCTCAGATCCGCCCCCGCTCTCTCCTCATTGGCACACTGGCTGTGATTGTCTCAGTCAATGAGAAGGAAGGGACCCAGGAGAGCCGCTGCTCTCATGCACATTGCTGGATCCATATGGGACTCAGGCAAGTATTAAGGGGGGCTGGGGGCTGGGGGCTGCTGCACACAGAAGGATTTTTACCTTCATGCATAGAATGCAGGAAGATAAAAAACCTTGAGCCTTTACAAACACTTTAAATACCTCTACTAATCGCAAGCGTATAACACTAGACTGATCCAGTTAAATATTACTACTATTAAAAAAGAGAACAGGGGTGCCTATTGAAAACTTGTTAAAGGTACGTGTATATGGACAAGATTGTTTTGACTCCTTTTTGGAGTGAGAGTAAGGCCTCGTACACACGACAGCCTGTTGGCCGAAAATCCGACCGTTTGTACGAGGCTTAAGGGTTGCATATTAATTCAAAATTATTGGACTGCCGCACCCAAACGCACAAAATACTGCTTGCTGACCTGTGTTTGGCAATGTCTGAATGGGACTAGTTACCTAATATTACAGTCTCCATTTCCAGACATCCAATGCCACATGGGATATTTAGCATGATCCAATTCTCTGCCAGGCTTTCTCTACAACTAAGCATTAATTTATGAAATGGATTGGTATTCCCTGTGCTAGTATGCCAGTTATAAAGCATATACGTCCCTTTCTAACCGTTGAGACCACTAAGCAACTTATTCACTCCCTTGTTATCTCTCGCCTTGACTACTGTAACTCCTTCCTCACTGGCCTACCTCTCTGTAAGGTATCCCCTCTTCAGTCTATCATGAATGCCGCTGCCAGACTCATCCACCTTACCAACCGTTCAGTGTCTACCACTCCTCTCTGACAATTCCTCCACTGGCTTCCCATTGCCCAATGAATAAAATTCAAAACACTAACAATAACATACAAAGCCATTCACAATTTTGCCCTGAGCTACATCACCAGTCTTACCTCCAAATATCACCCAAACCGTCCTCTTCACTCTTCGCAAGACCTTCTGCTCTCTAGCTCCCTTGTCTCCTCCTTCCATGCTCGTCTCCAGGACTTCTCCAGAGCCTCTCCCATCCTCTGGAACTCACTACCCCAATCGGTCCGGCTATCTCCTACTCTGTCCACTTTTAGGCGATCCCTAAAAAATCATCTCTTCAGGGTGGCCTATCCTGCCTCCAGCTAACAACCAAATCTTTTTACTCCCCTCATCAGCTCATCCCTCACAGTCCCTACCTTTTGTTTCACCAGCCTATCCCTCTTAGATTGTAAGCTCGCAGGAGAAGGGCTCCTCTAACCCTCTTGTTTTGAATTGTACTGTTGGTGTAGTGTCTCCCTACATTGTAAAGCGCTGTGCAAACTGTTGGCACTATATAAAGCCTGTATAATATTAATAGAAATTATGATTCAAGCCCATGCTTTATATATAGCACATTTAAATTAAATAAGCATTGTACAGTATATATGTGAAATAGGTTTGCGTCTATTTAAAGGCAATTATATAAAAGTGTTTATAATCTTCTATATCGATATAAAAGGGAGCAGTGGATTCTTCTTGTCTTAAAAACAATATGCCCAGCTGGTTCTGTCAAATAAAACAAGCAAATTGCATTTTTTATATAGGATTAGGTTTGCATATGAGTACAAGGAAAGTATGTAGTCTTGACACACTAGAAAGCACTATTCATAGACACCAGCTCAGTTTTCTTTCAATTTTATGTTAGAGTAATGAAGTGCACACTTTACAGGTCATTCAGCAACTGCAAAGCATTCCTTTCCAACACTTCTGAGATATGGCAAACGACTAAAATGTCCATTACATCTCTCACTTCTTGGACCACATGGTTTTCTTATTTTCCTCAGGAGTAAAGACCAGTTTCTCCCTACATCTTCAGAGGAATGGCCTAGAACCAACCGGGAAAGCTAGACCTTTATCTAACTGGGGCAGTAGTCACCAATCAGAAAACAGGAACTATTGTTACCCAACTATGGTGAAAAAAGCAGGTCAAATGTAGTATGGTCCCCTTACAACAGGGATATGCAATTAGCGGACCTCCAGCTGTTGCCAAACTACAAGTCCCATGAGGCATAGCGAGACTCTGACAGCAGCAAGCATGACACCCAGAGGCAGAGGCATGATGGGACTTGTAGTTTTGCAACAGCTGGAGGTCCGCTAATTGCATATCCATGCCTTACAATATGGCAGTTAAAAAAAAAAACAGACAGATCAGTCTGCATATGGTAATTTTTAGACTAGGAACAAATAGGCAATTTTTACTTCTTGGTACTGAGAAATAGACCTGTTTTCTGACAATCATATTTCAACACATTGATTTAAGAGTGCTGTAACTGAGGTCATTGTCATTGCCAGTTCTTGGTTACATTTTATAGTAGAAAGATATGGAAATTACCTATGCAGTTTCAGTCTTCTGCTGAGCTGGCATAACTTTTTGAGCTGCTCTTCAGATGGATGTCTACCAGGTGACCAGGTTGGCAATATTGTACATCAAAGGAAAAATGGTATGCTAGGACTTTTTTTTTCAGTATTTGGGGGGAAGAAGAGGTAGAATGCAGGGACCTGTATTTTTTCTGCCATTGAAGGTCTTAGGAGAGCTAGAAACCCCATTCTGGAATTTAGTTAATAATTGGCCATAAATTATGGGTAACATATTAAACGTTTTCTGGGAATTTTAGTTCTTTAGATTATGGATGTTCAAGCTAGAAACTGCATGCCATGACTTGACAACCTAACTGGAGAAGAACTCCACAGAACCCTTAGGTTTCCCATGCCTCCACTTGTCTTGTGCATGTGCTTGGTGTTGAGTCAATCACCGATTATCAAGCAGCCATCTCCTAGCTAGCTTCTGCTAGATAGCAGTGGAGTGGGGGGATAGGGGGATATGGATATGGATATGGGAGGGGGAGTGGGGGGGAGGTGCCCTGTCCTTGTCCAACCCCATAGCTAGGCTTACAAAGAAAGTAGGAACATGTGGGACAAAGTGCTGAAAAAATTGAAATAAGTGTTCTTCTTTTAATATCTTGTCTTGTTTTCTGTCTGACCTGCACCTGAAATTTAGTTTGACCAGTAAAAAAATGGTGCTCCTGTTTCTAAAAGCATTGGCCTGTTGATAAAAAGCATCCTGATGGGGGTAGTGGGTTCATTACAATGATGACATGGGATTTTGTTGCAAATAACCAAGTAGCGACTTTTATTTAGTAGCTACCCAAATAAAAAGTGAATTTATGGAGCCCTACATTATACTTGCTTCTGAGTAGAAAAGCACGATCTATGAGATTTGTGCAGAATCACTCAATATACAGTACTGTGTAAAAGTCTTGGGCAGGTGTGAAAAAAATGCTGTAAATTAAGAATACTTTCAGAAATAGAAGTGTTAATAGTTTATTATTATCAATTAACAAAATTGAAAGTAAATGAACAGAAGAGAGATCTGAATCAAATCAATATTTGGTGTGACCACCCTTTGCCTTCAAAATAGCATTAATTCTTGAATTCTTCTAGGTACACTTGCACACAGTTTTTGAAGGAACTCGGCAGGTAGATTGTTCCAAACATCTTGGAGAACTAACCGCAGATCTATTGTGGATGTAGGCTGCCTCAAATCCTTCTGTCTCTTCATATAATCCCAGACAGACTCAGTGATGTTGAGATCAGGGCTCTGTGGGAGCCAAACCCTTACTTCCAGGACTCACTGTGGAGCGGCACTAGCACAACTGCCACCTACTCCCCCCCCCAGGCACAGTACAGCACTAGCACCCCCCCCCCCCACGATGACCCGCTGTCCTTACCCTGGATGAGGGCAGTGAGAGCAGCAGTCAGAGCTGATGCGGCCATCTTCCAGCGTGGTGGGCTCTGGGAAAGCTGCTCCGGTGTCCTCTCGTGTTACAGCTTCCGCGGTGCATCTCCTCTCTGCCCCTCCCGGCGCTAAGCATCCACAAGGATCACCTGACGTTTTGGCCAATCAGGAAACGGGTTTGCTGATATTCATTCGCTGTTGCAACACACCTGGGTGGGCTCCAGACGCATCCTCTGTGACCCGAGCCCACCCTATTTTGAAGCCTATTAGAGCCTCTGGCCGCTGTAATTCATGTGCCCTAAAGGGGCCGGACACATAAATAGGGGGCGGCCACGGGCCTCTCTAATGGACGGGCTGCCACTGCTGGTAAGGGGATGCACTGGACACCTTTGCTGCCATTGTGCTTTATGCTGGGTGTCCAGTGTTCCTCTGTGCCTTTTATGGAGGAGTGGGCTCCCTCCAGGCTCACCTGCCCTCTGCCTATCCATTATAAAGCATGTGCTTCTACTGTGGAGGCTCTCAAAATGTAGATTTAGGACTGCAAATAATCTTGGGGTGCCGTGAAGTGGCTCTGCAGCTTACGCATGTATTTGCAAATGTGTGCAAACTAAACCCCTGACTTTAACACATACTGTTAGACAGGATAACAGTATGCATTAAAAACAGGGGTTTAGTGGAAGCACATTGACATACATCGCCCTTCCATGTGCTCTTTGCTGCAAAGGCCAGCTATAGGTGGGGGCAGTGGCCATTTGTTTGTACTGTTGGAATACTGGTGAGGGGATGCACTGGACACTTTCACTGTCACTGTGCTATATGCTTGGGGTTTCAGTGTGCCCCTGTGCCTTTAACCAGTTTCTGAACGCCCTATAGCAGATTTACTGCTACAGGGCGGCCACTCTGCGCAGAATCATGTGTATATATATATATATATATGTGATTCTGCATTACCGTGTTTTGAGCACGAGCGTGCAATGTCGGCGGCTCACTCCCGCTGTGATTTTACGCAGCAGGAGCCGATTAGCGGGTCCCGCGGACTCGATGTCCACTAGGACCCACCAATGGTTCGGTACTCTATGTAAACAATGCAGACTGTCATTCTGCAAATACAGAAGTACAAAAGACATGGATCCTGTGTTCCTGTGAAGCAGGAACACCGACCCATGTCTTCAAGCATAAAAACACCTCCCCCACAGTTAGTAAACACTCCCTATGCACAAATTTAACCCTTTCATCGCCGCTGATGTTAATGTCTTTCCTGCCAGTGTCATTAGTACAATGACAGTGCATATTTTTAGCACTGATCACTGTAATAATGTCACTGGTCCCCAAAAAGGGTCAAAAGTGTCATTTAGGTGTCTGATTTGTCCGCTGCAATATCGCAGTCCCGCTATAAGTCGCTGATTGCTGCCATTACTAGTAAAAAAAAATATCCAAAACTATGTAGACGCTGTAACTTTTGCGCAAATGGATCAATATACGCTTATTGGGGTTTTTTTTTTTACCAAAAATATATAGCAGAACACAAATTGGCCTAAATTTATGAAAAAAATTGATTTTGTTCATTTTTTTATTGGATATGTTTTATAGCAAAAAGTAAAAAATAGTGTTTTTTTTGTTTTTTTTTCTAATATACCAAAATAAAGGTCTTTTTGTGAGAAAAATAGATTTTTTTTATTTGTGTCAGTTAAAGCAATGCAGTGCCGTATCGCCAAAAAATGGCCTAGTCAGGAAGCAGATAAACCTTCCGAAGGTCAAGTGGTTAAGGAGGGGTGGGCTCCCTCCAGGCTCACCTGCCCTCTGGAGAAATGAGACAGATCGCTGCTCCAGGTAATTAATATAAACCACCAAAATGGAAGGGCTGGGTGCTAGCTCCAGCTCGCAACCCCTGAACATGTAGACCAAGTGAGAAAAATTTGCTGCACGCCAACATCCATCCAACAGGTTTATTGAAAGACTGCTACTAGGACTAAAACAAACCCCTTGCTCCGTTGTTTAAGGCCCCTTTCACACTGAGACGTTGAAAAAAACGCAAAAAAATTATGATTTTTTTTTACCGCGTTTTTATCGCGTTTTTGCGGTAAAAAGGATTATTTAGTATCCCACAATCCTCCACTCTACTGTGGTCATGTGACCTTCCCACAGCTTCTGGGTGTTTTTTACCGCGTTTTTACCGCGTTTTTACTGCGTTTTTACAGCGGTACTCATTCATTTCAATGGGGATAGGCGTTTTTACAGCGCTATTTTATGCGCCCCAAAGATGCTCCAAAGAAGCCGTTTGCAGGATTTTTTCCAACGCACAGCCAGCAAAACGCCTCAGTGTGAAAGCCCTCAGGGCTTTCACATTGAGAATGATGGGGCAGGATTATTTCAGGCATTTTTACAGCGCTGTTTTTACCGCGAAAACACGGTAAAAACGCCTCAGTGTGAAAGGGGCCTTAGTCCTGGTGGCACTCTTTCAATAAACCTGTTGGATAGATATTGGTGTGCAGCTATTTTTTCTAACTTGGTCTCACCTGTCCTCTGCCTATCTAGTATAAAGCTTTTGCTTCCACTGTGGAGGCTCTCAAAATTTAGAGTGAGGATTGCAGATAATATTGGGGTGACGTGAAGTGGTTCTGCAGCTTATGCATGTATTTGCAAGTGTGTGCAAACGAAACCTCTGTTTTTACCGCATAATGTTAGACATGATAATTCTGTTGTTTGACATGGTATATACCTAGTTACAAGGCGAACCAATGTAACTATGAATAAAATATCCACTCCTGTAATTCTTCTATAAAATACTGGGCTGGTAGTGTTTTTTTGGGCCATGTAAGACTTTTAATGTTATTATTATGAACTATTGTTAAAAAACGTACACATACTGTGCCTAGTCAAATTTGTATTTACCAGATCTTGTCCATCCATCCCTACAAAAGATTCAGTAAGTTGAATATGAACATCCATTAATAGAGACCTCAAGCTGATGTAACATTTTAGATGAGATGCTCAAAAAAAGCATCAAGTAAATATTGTAGCGTTGACTAATCTTTTACTATTGTGTGGTAGACTTGTAGAGTTACATGCATCACGCATTCCACTACTCCCCTTACCTGCTTCTCTTTCACGTGCAGTCTATGCAAATAATTTATTGCTAGCAGCCAATCAGCTTTCATTGGCAAAGGAAAGCCCCCCTCCTCTTTGAATGTCTATGCTTGTATAGCCACCTAGTTAGTTACAGCTCTCTCCCTACTTCTTCTCCTCCCCTCCTGCTGCTCTTATAGCTGTGTGAGGCAGAGATAATGTGTGCAGTATTCAGAACAGCATGTGCATGTGTGTGAGTGCAAGGGAGATCTGATCTCTTTCCCTCTTGTGTCTGCTTTGCAGCTGCTTTATATTTCTCCCTTCCTGCACAGAAACTCTTTTTACTTTCATCTGCCTCCCAATCTAGTGGGCTCCTTTTAGTAAGAAGCTCATGCTTGATTGTACTCATAAAGGGATCTTATTTGCACCAATAACACTTTAAAAAAAAAACAAAAAAAAAAAACAGTCTTTTACTGCTGAAGGAATATTTGATCCCAAAGTCATAATTTTCCCTTTTTTGCCCCCCTTCAATAAATCCACACAGGCGACGGTGGAAAAAAAAAAAAAAGCAAAGTTGTTCCCTGGGCAGTGATTCACTAACTTTGCTGGAAAAAAACTAGGGAAAGCAAGCAACACACATTGGCAGATTTAAGGCATTTTCAGCGTCTGCTCCATGTGTTTAGACCATTAAGTGGATGGGGCAAGGAAAAGGGATGGGACTGCACTGCAACTGCTGCCTTGTCTATCTGTTCTTGTGTATCGTGTCATGTAAGATCTGCACAGGTAGGTTCAAAGCTTCTGTTTGGTGTCAGTGTGTGTGTGTGTACTATTGTCTACTGCAACTGCATCCTGTATGCCTATACAGACAATTGAAGATCCATAGCTTGAAATGTGGATCATTCATTGCTACAGATTATCTTTGTTTCTTTTTATGTTTATATAATGGCCCTGCATCTTTTTGTGATGTGTGTCTTTTAAGTAGTTAGAGTAGCTTTTGAGCAGGCAGCATCCCTGTGACTTACATTCTGGGAACTGTTTGATGTTGAAACAGATATATGTCAAGGTCAAGTGTACCTAAGACAAACTAGAGAAATTCTTAGAATGCTGTTAAATTCCTCACTTGTCTTGAAAAGATTTATTACTTTAGTGTTTGTATTTATTTTACATTTCTTTTGTTCTATTTTATAGTTACTATCAATATTTCGCATACTTTAAGTTCTGAAAAAGCTGTGCAATTGTTGCCAAGTTCTTTAAACCCATTGTAGAATGTATCACCTAACCATTATTACAACAAATTTAAACTCTGTGAATGTTCAGATTGCCAGGTAGGCATGACCATACAGGGGTTTTGCTGAAGGCAAATGACACGCAGGTTAGCTATTTGTGCTAAAATGAGTATTTTCTCAATGAAATAATGAATGAAACTCCTGTTGATTTTATAAAAAATGTTTAAAGGCGTCAAGCTTTAAAGTAAGGAATGACAAATTAGAGAGTTATCCATATTTATCTGCAGGTAGCAGACTGTAGGTTGCTTATATGATGTTCAAATCTTGGTGGGATTATTAAATGTCATTGAGTATTGTGCAAAGTGCAATAACCTCTAACAACCATTCAGAGTCACATTCATTTTGAAATGACTTCTTGAATGTAAAATTTGATTGGTGGCTAGATATTACAGGCATACCCCACTTTTAAGTACACAATGAGTTTTATTTACTAAAGCTGGAAAGCGCAAAATCAGGCTCACTTCTGCATTGAAACCAATGAGCTTCCAGGTTTTATTACCAGGCTTAATTGAACAAGCTGGGGTTAGAAGCTCATTGGTTTCTATGCAGAAATGAGCCTGATTTTGGACTTTCCAGTTTTAGTAAATAAAACCCATTGTGTACTTAAAAGTGGGGTATGCCTGTACTGCCTTGTTGACTGCATCTGCACTATCATAATACAACAAACCTCTAGCATATTTTCAGCGAATACATATCTTGACCTACTACTTCAACATTTGACCAAAAGTTGACCAATAGTTTTTTGATGTGACATTTTGTATGCTTGTGGTTGGTTAATTCCATCAATGTTTTATATATATATATATATATATATATATATATATATATACCGTATATACTCGAGTATAAGCCGACTCGAGTATAAGCCGAGGTACCTAATGTTGCCCAAAAAAACTGGGAAACCTCACTGACCCGAGTATAAGCCGATGCCCCACTGTTCCCTAGCTCACTGTTCCCTGTAAATAGAAATTTTTACATTGTAATTATTACCTGTAAAGAAGTTGCGGCTGCGGCGTCCATCATTCAAATTCCGCGGCGTCCATCGTTCGAATTCCGCGGTCTCTTCCTGTTCCTTACTTGATAGGCGAGTCTCAGCAGACACTCTCCGCCTATCACGATCATTCTCTCATCCTTAGTTTTCCCAGCAGACACTGTGTTGGGTATTCCGCCAATCACAGACGTCTGCTGGAAAACTGAGGATGAGAGAACGTTCGTGATAGGCGGAGAGTGTCTGCTGAGACTCGCCTATCAAGGAAGGAACAGGAAGAGACCGCGGAATTTTGAACGATGGACGCCGCGGAATTCGAACGATGGACGACGCAGCCGCAACTTCTTTACAGGTAATATTTACAATGTAAAATTTATATGACTCGAGTATAAGCCGAGGGGGGGACTTTCAGCCCCCAAAAAAGGGCTGAAAATCCCGGCTTATACTCGAGTATATACGGTATATAGATTTGTAAAATGTTTCCTTTGGGGGCTTCTTTAAATGAGAAAATATAACCAGCCTACTGAGACACATGTGGTTAGCTACAGAGGATCTGAGTTAGTAAATGTGAATTGCATACAAACATCCAAGCATGTGCAGAGGAGATTAAAACAAATTGAGTTCCATTGCCTTTGATTGGATGTTTGAAGTGATGTGAAGTGAAGTGAACACAGATTTATTCACTGAATTCAAACTCATTTCACACTTAATAAAATCAGACCCATGAGGGTGCAGCTCTGCATAGAAACCAATCCGCTTCCATTTCTTTTTAGATTGTCAAAGCTTAATTGAACAAGCTGAAGTTAAAAGCTGATTGGTTTCTCTAGTTTTAGTAAATCAACCCCATAGAGTCTATTGCTTTCAACCAGTCTCATAAGCGGAATAGCAAACCTGATCATAGATTTGTAGACCTAGCTGTCAGAGACTTTTCTTTCTTGGCAATTGACATGTCATTCAGTCACAGATTAGGCCACTTGTGGTAATGGCCAAATGTAATAATAATGTACTGATCTGACATTTCAATTAGAAGCAATAGAATCAGCCATTTGAGAGCAATACAGAAATACAGATGCACCCAGCAAAAGGATGGTGTCTTCCATGTCACACTAAAATAACTGGATGTATACCATTATCATTGCCAAACCATGGGCATGCCAGTTATTGCCAAAGAAGGTGGCAGATAAGCATTCTTTTCATGTAGTAGAGTTAATATGCTAAAGGAAAATAGGATATTCACTTTGCAAGGGAATCTTCCTTTAGGTAAGTAAACATGACTAAAAATCACTTTGAAAAAATACCCAATCACAGGCAAGGAAAGAAGTATTTTTTATAGCATATGATTTGATGGTTAAAGTCAGTAGTGTTTCACCACATTCATTAGGCTAAGGGGAAATGCCCTTGCAAAGTGAACAGTCTATTTGCCTCTAGTAAATCAATGTCTATGGACATTTGAAAAGGCAGTCATAATTCATACCCCTAGTGTGCAGGAAGCACTGTCCAAATACATAAAAGCAACCATGGCTATGACTATAGTTGCATACAGTGTATAATTCCAAACTATACACACATAGGTGGGTTTAAATACTTGCATGTAGACGATCTTATTCAAGTACAGCTTAAACAAAAACGTTCAAAAGACCGGCTTCCCTTTATATAAACTACTTTGAATTCCAGAGGTCATTTTTTTGATTTGTAGGTGCTTGTATATAATATTCAAAACTCACATGACACATTAGTAACACCTGTATCAATTAGCCACCTGTATTAATTAACGACACCTACATTTTAACAGCAATATGTTACTTTATGTTTTTATTGTACAATTAGTAATTGTGGTCTGGAATACAATGTCGGTATACTGCTTTTAGTGACCAATAACAAATGTGGATTGAAGAAAAAAAAAATCCTTTAAAGCCTCATACACACGATCCGACTTCCATCGGACTTTTCCGTGGATTTTTGTCCGAAGGGCGTTGGCCGTGAACTTGGTATGCATACACACGACAGGACTTTTTCAGCCAACTTTCACCAAATCACGTGGTTTTTCTGCTCTTTACCGCCACCCTTTGGGCAACTTCTGCTATTGTTGTCTGATCTTTAGCATTGGTTCTGAGCATGCGTGTTTGTACTTTGGACTTTAGTCCGATGGACTTACGTACACACGATCGGATTTTGCTCCATCGGACATTTGTTGCTGGAAAGTTTGTCTGTTTTTACAGCGAACATTTGTCTGATGAAAAACACAAAACATTTGTCCAATAGAGCATACACACGGTCGGATTGTCCGCTAAAACAGGTCAGTCGGACAATTGTCAAAAAGTCTGATCGTGTGTATGGGCCTTTAAAGTGTTACTAAACCGACAACAGTAAATCAGTCTGTATATACACAGTAAAGCATGCTTCTTATACTCACTGGGGAACCTAAGGGGTTAATCCTCTGCATTGTATAAAAAATTAATTTGTTCCTTCTCTGATCCTCCTCTTCTTTTACTGTCCCCAATCTTTCTCCTGATAGTACAGAACATTGGAGGCACTCTGCACATGCTCAGTTTGATGTGTGTTGCTAGAGTTTTTTTTCTATTTTCTTGGGAGGGTGCATGTGATCAGGACAGGGCCAATCAGCACTGTCCAGACAGAGGGTCAGGAGTCATGCAGCCTCATAGGACAGTCAGAGAAGAATGAAAACTCCTCCTACAAGCTTTAATCAGTGCTTGGCCAGACACTAATAGAAGTCACAAGACTGCTATATACTGCTTATGAGAAAGTTTATATTTAGCAGTTCATATTTACTAGAATAGTTGCATTTCCATGTTCTGTGTACGGTGGAAGACCAGATATAGTGAATCATGGGTCCTGGGTTTAGTAACACTTTAAGCTCTTTTGTAAGCTATTTGTTAAAACATATGCACTGTAAAGTCTGAGAAGAGGATTTAGCTATCTGATCTTAGTGGTTCAGTATAATCAGGTCCCTTATAGTGTAGATTATATATATATATATATTTATTAATGTCAGTGACTGTTGCTTTATAAGCAGTGGATTTAATGAATATAAGCATTAAAGTGGTTACTGTAATGCAATTCACACCATCTTATTAGTGACTCAACCATCCTTCTGGTGGCCATGTGTTAATATAGATTTAAATGCAGATAGTTTAAAGTACCATAGGGCCCAGGGCAAGGAAACCATTAGTTTGTTCCCATGACACATTTCATGATGAGATTTTGAATTAAGTAATGAGAATTTTTGAGTAACCATCTTGAATATGGCTCGTTTAGTTGCAAGCCTGACCTGATGACCTTATGCTGCATCCTGCTATACTGTCAGTTTTGGGCTGAAAATGGGGGCAACATTTATCTATTTATGTGTTCACAACAGGATCCATAAGAAGCTTAGTTTTGGTTTGCTGGTGTACTCATAGTTATACAATGCAAACAGAATCTGTGTGTGACCTGTATTTTATGAGGTATGGGTGCACAATTGTTATCACCATGGATGTCTACTTGACTGAAGGTCACCCATGGTCATAATAAACACAGCCATTTGATAAGTATCTAAGTTAAGACAAACAGTTGTCTTGCAATGCCTGCATAATAATTGTAGTCTGGTAATTTGTTACCAAAACCATCTGGATTGTAGGCTGGCATTAAAATCAATATGTACTGTATAAGCTTAAAGGTTATATGGTAATGCTCAATAGGAAAGCTTGAGAACACCTAGCTGCCTGGTGTGTTGGCTAGAACAATTCTATTGGTATTCAGTCCCTGAGAGAGCACTGAATGCGTGCAGAAAACATAAATATTTTTAAATATTTTATTGTAAAAATGTAGTAGTAATAGAATGTACCAATATATGGGAAACAAAATAGTTTAATATAATGGTAATATTAAACTATTTACACTGTGGGGGTGATTTTCTAAAACTGACTGGTGCAACCAGGTGTAGCCTTGCATAGTAACCAACCAGCCTCTAGGTTTTATTGTCAATGCTTAAAGCGGAGTTCCACTCAAAAGTTGAACTTCCGCTTATCCCCCCCTCCGATGCCACATTTGGCATCATTCAGGGAGGGTGGGTACCTGTTTTTGACAGGTACCGCTCCCCACTTCGGGAGACGGAGCAGTGGCGCAGTCTCTCAGAAGTTTGCCCACCCTCCTCCTTCCTCTGCCGCCGGACCAATTAGAAAGGGAAGCGCGCTTCGCCCAAGTGCAGTGGGAAACCAACTGTGAAGCCAAAAGGCTTCACTGCCGGGTTCCCTTACCAGGAATGGTGGCGGCTGCACCCGACAGCCAATCCAATGATCGTCTGGGAGCCGACATCACTGGCTCCCTGGACAGGTAAGTGTCCATATATTAAAAGTCAGCAGCTGCAGTCAGGGCTGGTGCAAGTATTTTTGACACCCTAGGCGAAACCTAATTTTGCTGCCCCCCCCATTGGCTCCGCCCCTCACTGAGATTTTTGTGGCTCCTCTTCATCTATTTCTTCAGCCGTGGTCCACAGGTTTGCACCTGTGCCTCTGGACCCGGCCCGAAGACAAATAGTAGATGGCACCAGCTCGCTTCCCCGCACCAGCCGTGGTCCACAGGCTAGGGCAGTATACAGACAGGCTAACTGTGTAACTGCCTGCCTGTAAGAGCATACAGATACGCTGACAATGCTTTACAGGCTCCTACTAAAAATAATAATAAATGCACATTTTTGTACCAGCAAAAAGATCTGCATTTATTTATTTTTTTACAAAGTGGACTTGAACCTCCACACCTCAAATCACCCCAATTCCTGTATTTTCAGGTCTCAGATCACCACAATTCTTCCACCTTCACACCTCAAATCACCCCATCACTGTATCACCCTGAATGCCTGTTCCCCTCTGTACCCCCCTCCACGACTCTGTTCCCCTCAAACCCCCCCACAGACATATCTATTCCCCCTCAGTACCCTCTGCACATACACAAATCTGTTCCCCCTCTGTACCCCCCTGCACGTCTGTCCCCCCCACACACATATTTGTACCCCCCTGCACGTCTGCCCTCCTCCCCCCACACACATATCTGTTCTCTCTCTGTACCCCCTGCATGTCTGTTCCCCCACACATGACACACACACATATCTGTTACCACTCTGTAACCCCTTGTATGTCTGTCCCCCCACACACATATATGTTCCCCCTCTGTACCCCATGCACGTCTGTTCCCCCTCCCCCACACACATCTGTTCCCCCTCTGTACCCCCCTGCATGTATGTTCCCCCCACACACATATCTGTACCCCCCTGCACGTCTGTTCCCCCCACATACATATCTGTACCCCCCTGCATGTCTGCCCCCCCCACATACACATCTGTTCCCCCTGCACGTCTGTTCCCTCTCCCCCCACACACATCTTTTCCCCCTCTGTACCCCCTGCACATCTGTCCCCCCCACACACATATCTGTTCCCCCTCTGTACCCCCTGCACGTCTGCCCCCCCACACACATATCTGTACCCCCTTGCACGTATGTTCCCCCCCCCACACACACACACATATATATATACATATATATATATATATATATATATATTAGTTCCCCCTCTGTACACAGTGCAATGCACTATAAACTTGACAGCAGAGTAAAAAAATAATTCTTGTGACTTGGGTGCAGGCTGCAGCACTGAGCGTGCTGCCTGTGCTTCCACTATACCTGAGCCAGCGGTGGTGATGGATAGTTTTACTCCAGGAGAGTGGTGCTGCTGCCTGCCTGTCCTTCCACAACCGATCCTCGAGCGACAAGGAGGAGGGGGGAGCGGATATCGCGGCAAGCCCGGAGTTACATGCAGCCAGGGCTTCCATCTCACCCGCGCCAGTCGGCTCCCTCGATCATGCAGCACTTCCGGCCGGCTGCTTCTTGTCCCGGCTCTCTCCCCTCCTCTTCTCACTGCCGCTGCTAGGGCGGCACTGCAGGCTGGGGACAGAGCGGTCTGGGATGTCTTTACTCTTCACAGGCGCAACCGCCCCCTAGCCTGACGGCTGGCGCCATAAGGCAGCATGTATTTAAAAAATGACGGTCCTGGAGGTATTTTAATAATCCGAATCCCCAGCGAGTGGCTGGGGATCCGGATTTTGCCGCCCCCCCCTACCCTGGCGCCCTAGGCAGCCGCCTGACCCGCCTATTGCTAGCGCCGGCCCTGGCTGCCGGATTTGTAGCTGGTGACTTTAAAATTTTTGTGGGGGGGCTGGACCTCCTCCTTTTATTGTACAAGCTGAAGTTAGAAGCTGATTGGTTACTAGGCACAGCTGCACCAGATTCTGTGTGCACCATTTTTAGTAAATCTCCCCCTGTATGTTCCATAGAGCCACATATAGGCTTAGGGGTTTGTTTGTATTTTTTTTTTCAAATTTTCAGACTTTGTGTGCTAAGGGAAAATATTCACTAACATTTTAGACATTTTCTTATTCATATTTAAGCTATTAAAATAAATGTATCTTTCATGTTGTCATTATATAGAAGTACGGAAACCAACATTTTAGCTATGAAATAAAGGAAGCCTTTAATAACAACGTACATTTGAAAGAAACAAAACATTCTGTGGGGATGTATAATATATCTAAATCTCTGCGTAAATTGTCTGTGCTATATAAATACCTGTAATAAACAAATACTTTCCAAAAAAGCCTATATAATTGAAAACTCCTCTAAGTTGGTTTTAAGTTACTAACTAGTTTTCTGAGAATCCTAAGAAGGATAAAATATGTCAAAATCCAAGATTTTTAGTTTTTATACATATAGCTAGCTGTTAAAGTATATTGAAATGCAAAATGTTAAATCTGGGGATATACTTATAAAACTGCAAATGTTGGCAGATAGTTTGTGAATGTGCAGAAATGAGGCACTTGAATTTGACTACTGTAAGTTGACCCTATTTTCATTAATATATCCCTTATTCAACAATACCGGCACTCATTAAAATCTCTTCAATACATACACATTTCCCAAGAAATTGCTGACTATGTTGCACAGGTGCTTGTCAAAATATTCCTAGTTGGACCCGTGCATGCGGTCTGCACTCTATTATTCCTATGCAGCTTCTGAGTATGAGCTTGTACTCAGAGGTTCAACTGGAAAAAATGACTTAATTGGAGTTACTTAAAAAAAGCGAATTAAATTGCAGTGCTGACAATAGACCAAGTGCCCAGTATAGGACAAACGTTGGCGCAATCAATAATGAAATTGAAAGTCCAAAACAGTTTTGAGGTGCAGTGAAATTGAGTCTGAATCAAACAGACATAAAGTGTAAAACAAAATGACAAATCTTCAAAAGTAATATTAAGGCAGCAAATCTTCAAAAATAGTCCTGCAAACATCAACTGAACAAGCTAATTTCCCTCTGAGGATCCACTCACCATTGGATGCTTGTCTTCTGCTCCTTGGAAAAGAGACTGAATGGTTTGCTCAAAGATGGAAACGATTGTATACTGGATAACTTGCTGAGTGCTCAGAGATAAAGACAAATGCATGGGAGAAAGAAAAATAATTTGCTGGACAAGTCTAGAACGTTGACTAGACGTTCATAGCACTGGATGGCATGAGCAGGCATTCAGTAAGAAAAAGCTTCCACAAACGCCGCTCAAACAGCGTGCGCTCCACGGAGACAGGAAATAACGTCAGTGGTTTTGCCGTTCACCGGAAGTGCGTCGACGCACTTCCGGTGAACGGCAAAACCACTGACGTTATTTCCGGTCTCCGTGGAGCGCATGCTGTTTGAGCGGCGCTCGTGGAAGCTTTTTCTTACTGAATGCCTGTCTCCGAATGCCTGACTCTGTCTCCTGTCTCTGTTTCCATCTTTGAGCAAATCATTCAGTCTCTTTTCCAAGGAGCAGAGGACAAGCATTCAATGGTAAGTGGATCCTCAGAGGGAAATTAGCTTGTTCAGTTGATGTTTGCAGGACTATTTTTGAAGATTTGCTGCCTTAATATTACTTTTGAAGATTTTTCGCTTTTTGTTTCACACTTTATGTCTGTTTGATTCAGACTCAATTTCACTGCACCTCAAAACTGTTTTGGACTTTCAATTTCATTATTGATTGCGCCAACATTTGTCCTATACTGAGCACTTGGTCTATTGTCGGCGCTGCAATTTAATTCACTTTTTTTTATATTTCAAATTTTAGCACTTGCTGCTTAGCGGCTACAATCATTTATTTATCACCCTTTTTCACTAGAGTGTTTTCAATATTTTTTCTCAGTGCCAGTTTTGTTGTTTTTTACATTGGAGTTACTTGGCTTACAGAGCACATTTGCAAATGTAAGCCTGCAAGGGGTGCTAGGGAACAGGACTACTTTATAATTCTAACTGCACTGAAGATGCAGTTACATTTTAGACTTGGGGGTTGATTTACTAAAACTGGGGAGTGCAAAATCTGGTGCAGCTCTGCATGGAATCCAATTAGTTTTCAGTTTTTGTTTTTTTGTCAAAGCTTAATTGAACAAGCTGAAGTTAGAAGCTGACTGGCTACCATGCACAGCTGCACCAGATTTTGGACTTACCAGTTTTAGTAAATCAACCCCATAGTACCCCATAATTCCCATCATTTTTGGTGTTGAATGTTTGTTGTATTACCTCATTGCTCCTTTTTTTAGAAGTACACAAAACATATTTTTATGAAATGTGAGGAACACCCAGGAGCTGAATTTAAAGATGAATCCAATGCCTTTGTGAAAATCAGTATTGGGCTCTGCATTCTAAATGTTTTCATTGTTGGAGAGAGTTCATTGGTAGCAAACATTATATATTGTGCCATTTAGCTCAACATACCTTTTCAGAGAAAATTCAGAGGATAATAGGAACATACCCTAAATGGTCCTTTTTTTGATACCTGTTTTTACCATCCTGTAAGACCCACTTGGATTTCTGATGAGACCACTCTGTGTATGTAAACCTATACATCTCCTAGAAAAGCAACTTGCTACTATACCATACAAGAATGAAAATAACATTTAGACTTGTCTAGTAAAGGAAAGGGGAGCACAATGGTGATGCAATAAAATTTAATAAAACAACATCAATGCAAGTTTAAGTTTTCTGTTGTCAAATCAGTTATAAGATGGTCTGTAAATAATCATTGTGGGCTTTGCTTTTGCATGTCATTTGTTCTTTTTACCCTACCTCACAAAATACATCCATCAAATCCAATTTATTATTATTATTATTATTATACAGGATTTATATAGCACCAACAGTTTGTGCAGCGCTTTACAACATGAGAGCAGACAGTACAGTTACAATACAATTAGATACAGGAGGAATCAGAGGACCCTGCTCATTAGAGCTTACAATCTAGGAGGGAGGGTCAAGTGATACAAAAGGTAATAACTGTAGGGGGTTGGCTGATGGAGAAAATAAAAATACAATGGTTATTTGTGGGCAGGATAAGGTTCTCTGGAGAAAAGGGTTTTCGGGGATCGTCTAAAAACAGAGTAAAAGATTATCAGACATATTGGGATAGGGAGTTTCATGGGATGGGAGAGGCTCTGGAAAAGTCCTGGAGGTGATGCGGGAGCTAGAGAGCAGGAGGTCTTGGGAGGAACAAAGAGAACGATTAGGTTGGTATTTTGAGACTAGGTTAGTGGTGTAGCTGGGTTCAGAGTTGTGGATGGCTTTGTAAGTTGTTGTTAGTATTTTGAACTTAATTTGTTTTGTGTGAGCGGAAGCCAATGGAGGGACTGACAGAGAGGAGTAGCAGACACTGAGCAGTTTTTAAGGTGAATGAGCCTAGCAGCAGCATTCATGATGGACTGAAGGGGGGATAGCCTATGTAAAGGTAAACCAATGAGAAGGGAGTTGTAGTAGTCGAGGCGAGAGATGACCAGGGAGTGAATTAGGAGATTTGTGGTGTCATTGGATAGAAAGGGCCGTATTTTGGAGATGTTGCGGAGGTTGAGGCGGCAAAATTTGGACAGTGATTAGACGTGTGGCCTAAAGGATAGATCAGAGTCCAGGATTACACATAGAACCTTGGCATGCAGGGATGAGCTGATAGTTGTGCCATTGATCTGGACAGAGAGATCAGGGGAAGGGGCACATGGGGGAGGAAAAATTATGAACTCGGTTTTGGGTAGATTGAGTTTGAGGTGGTGTGAGATCCAGACTGATATGTCTGTTAGTAAATTAGTGTTGAATTTAAAGACCTGTAACGTGGAAGGCAAACATAGCGCAAAGGACTAGCTACTAATATTGCCTCTTGTTTGCTCATCTTTTCCTATTAAAGATTTATGGTGACGAGGTTGATGTACTTAAGGCAAGGGAGTTTCCCCTAGAACTTACTGAATATAGTGAAAGTTTTCAAACAATACCCAATTATATGCATAAAGAAAATACAAAAATGTATTTTAACATCATTGGATGATGGAAGTCAGCAGAGCTTCACCTCATTCACTAAGCTATGTGGAAAATTCCCTTGCAGAGTAAACAGCTTATTTGCCTTTAGTAAATAAACTCCAGTGTCTCTTTGTGGAGGTGGATATCTTGGTACAGGAGGGCTTTGCATCCTCATATCTGAGCTGTCCCACTAATGACTGGTAATCTCATGACTGCTGGCTTAATGGTCAAGAAGAAGTAGGGGGGCTGGAGAAAGAAGGGATCCACAAAATGAATAAACCATTATCATGGAGATCTTTACATTGCAGTTTGTCTGGACAGCTTCCTTGCAGGCAAGAAGAACTGTGAGCAGCACAGTAGTAGCAATATTTGTGATCTTACTAGTCAGAGACAGGAGTGCCGTAGATAATGTCACACTGCAGATCCACAGCTATGAGGCTCAAGGTACCAGAGGGCCTAGAGACAGTGACATGAATGCTTAGGCAAATTTAAGATTTTTGTATATATTTCTTATATGATATGAAATCTTCAATGTTTGAGCATAGGTCCACTTTAATAAAATACTTTTAACGGAAATAGTTGATTATATAGATTATGTTGTATGTTGTATTATGGGAGGCAAAGTAGTAGACCTTTACTAACAGGTTTAAGCACTCACTATCTTTATAGATATGTATGCTTTTGTCAACTTCTGTTTATCTTGTTTTATCCTTATCTTTTATTCTGGCTTTTAAATTACATGGTTTTCTTTTATTATATTTGAGGTCTGATCTTGCCCTTCCAATGGGATGAGGAATCAGAGGTGGTTTTTCCAACAGTCTGGGGCTCTCATGAGTTGAGACAAGTACGACAAGGAGGAAAGAATGTTGTGGGACTGGAAACTCCTGAACCTTATAGAAACCACAGTACTGAGGATCTGTCTTTACCAAATAACCAGGCTGTTAGTTCGAGAGAGGTACGATCCGTATCCTCTTCATCTACTCCCACTTTCTTTCACCAGCAAATGGATCAAGAAGAAGAGAATTATTATGAACATGACTCTCATGAGTTTTATCACTTTTCTCCATTTCCTTGGTTTTCTGGAACAAATAACAAAAATACATCTCCTCCAAGTATGTCAGACCCATCATCACTTTCATATCCTCCTCAGGACAAGCCCACTAGTTCTTCACAACAATCAGTGGATGGTAGTGGAAAACTGAAAATAAAGATCTCTGCCTTTGGGAGGGAATTGTATTTACTACTGAAGAGGGATAATCACTTTTTGTCTCCGGGATTTGTGGTGGAGGAAAGAAGGAGGGAGAAGAGGGAGTCTCTAAATACTGGAGATATTGACAGAAACTGTTACTATAGCGGTACTGTTCTCCGCCATCGTGGCTCATTTGCTTCCTTCAGCACATGTGGTGGATTGGTAAGTCTATGATGTTAGTAAGTACAATTTAAAATTATGAGTAAATTAAGGTTTATCTTCCCATGATCCCTTGCAGCCTAACTGGACAGGGATTTCTACAGAACAGCATCCCGTTGACACTCCTTCACTGCTTTGCAGCCTGCCCTCATCAGGTCTAAATATCGAAATATGTAATGTATCATGTAGACTGCTGTAAGGATAGGGCAAGGCATAAATAATAATTTCTATCTGAATGATATTGAAAATATGTAATTGCAAACTGAAAAGAGACATTGGTTGATGGAGTTGAGAATCCTTCTTTAAGAGAACCACAGGCTCACATCCCACAGCATCATATTACAGACAACTAGATAATTTTACCCAGTGGAGTGTCCCGACATACTCTATACTACTCATGCTACATTTTTGGGCTTTGAATGACGTATACATTTAAAACATAACCTGTTATTTCTTTTACTGCATTAAATAAAGCAATAACATTGTCTATAGTAATTGTCGGATCGCTGCTTCAGTCTGGTTCACCCACAGTGTGTAGAATGACTAGACAGGGACAGACAGGGCATGCTGGCTAGGGCTAAGTGAAAGGGTTCCTGATAAGTAGGAACAGTGTAAGGATGGTCCGGATTACCTGGATTTCCAGCCTGCAACTGGTTTGGTGCATTTGTGCATTAAGGATTTACCCCCTTAATGACCTGGCCATTTTTTGCAATACGGCACATCGTTTTAACTGAAAATTGCGCGGTCATGCGACCTTGTACACAAACAAAATTTATGTTCTTTTTTCCCTCAAATAGAGATTTCTTATGGTGGTATTTGATCACCTATGCGTGTTTTATTTGTTTGCGCTATGAACAAAAGAAGAGCGACAATTTTTTTTCATTTTCATTTATTTAGGGCATTATGTATTCTTCTACATATTTTTGCAAAACAAAATCGCAATAAGCGTATATTGATTGGTTTGCGCAAAAGTTTTAGCGTCTACAAAATAGGGGATATATTTATGGCATTTTTATTATTATTATTTTTTTTACTAGTAATGGCAGTGATCAGCGATTTTTAGTGGGACTGCAACATTACGGCGGACAGATGGGACACTTTTGACACTTTTTTGGGACCATTGACATTTATACAGCGATCAGTGCTATAAATAGCCACTGATTACTGTATAAATGTCACTGGCAGGGAAGGGATTAACACTAGGGGGTGATCAAGGTGTTAAGTGTCCCCTAGGGAGGTGTTTCTAACTGTGGGGGGGGGAGTGTACTGACTGGGAGTAAAGAAAGATCGCTGTTCCTGATCCCTAGGAACAGCAGATCTCTCTACTTCCCTGACAGAACAGGGATCTGTCTGTTTACATTGACAGATCCCTGTTCTTGTTCTCTGAGGGGCATCCCGCTATAGCTCTTAAAGCGCCCAACGTACACCAGCGTGTCAGGTAGTCAAATGGTGCCCTGCGGCTCTCACTCGTAGCTGGCGTACGTTCGGACCATCCAGCGCAAACAACCAAAGGGACTGGAAGTGACGTGACCAAGACTCGCCTGATGAGGAACGCACGCCAGCTATGAGTGAGAGCCGCGGGGCACCATTCGACTACCTGACACGCACACAGCCTCAGTGCCGGGCTGAGGGACCACTTATTGCAAGCAGCCATTTTGGCATTGTTTTTATTGCTTCTTTTAAAATAAGCAGGATTACACTTTTGGTTCCTTCTATACTTCTTTTACATATCCCATCCATGATCTTTGTCAGAGGAAGGGGTTTTTTATGCTTCCACAGTCTCCACCATTATAGCAAGTATTATCTTGCCAAAAGCGTCTTTGACCTGCTTTTTAAGTAAAGGGGTCACCATCATCTGGTAAGCAGAACCCACCTATGGATCACTTTGGGTGTAATTTGCTCAGCTGGTGAAGGATAACTCACAATCGATAGTATACAGAAGATTTTTCAGTACTTGAATTTGACTAGATAGGAGCCTCTTGTAATCCCATATATGGGAACATATAGACTGCGGGAGGGGAGGACAGACCTAGGATTCAGTCAGGTGTGCTGTATGTACATGTGATGACAAGGGACGTACCAGCAGGTGGAAAGGGAGGAGCTCATCAATGCATTGCTGCACTTTTACTGTTCAGTCACAGACTAGGGACAGATTGGTGAATTAGTAGCACAGTATAACTGAAGTAATAAAAAGTCAGGGTGCTAGCCTGCCTCTGCTGGCTGGTGGGGCTTTATAAATCCAAGGACTGGGTGGGTTAAGTTACACATCCCCTGGCAGATACAAAGCTCACATGTGTGTATCAAAAGTGTATTTAGCGGTTTGCTAATTTCAGCTTTCAATGTAAAAAACAAACAAACTTTAAATTATCAACAGCAGCAACAACTACAACAACAATTCAGCTGCATTTAGACATCAATCAACTTTTGATACTTGCTCATATTTTTCCTTACTATTTAATAATCATCAGTAATAACTATACATATGTGGATCCTACAAGTCTAGACACATGCATTTTTAGCCTTTTCCTTACAAATTACACACTTGCACATGTGAAACATGCCTGGAAAGCATCACTGAAGAGTAAGATAAGACCATGTAACTTATTCCAGTGCTCTCTGCCAACTATGATGATTTCAAAATGCTCTTTGCTTCAATAGCTGGATTTTCCCTTGTTTTGTTTTGTTCCATGCCCTACTTTTGACACTCATTTCTTAAAAAAAATTAACTAGGTGTCAGTGGTTCTCTTTAACCACTTAAGGACCCCCTTCAGTAGATATACGTCGGCAGAATGGCACGTACAGGCACATCAACGTACTTGTACGTCGCCTTTAACTGCCCGACGTGGGGGTCGCGCATGCGCCGCCGCCGGCACGCTCGCAACCCCGCTACCTTCCCCGCGAGTCGGACCGCGGGTCCCGCGGACTCGATCGCCGCAGGGATCCCCGCGATCGTCTCATGGAGGGATGGAGTCGGGAGATGTTAGTGTAAACACAACATCTCCCTGCTCGCCTACTGACACTGTCACTGAATACCGCTCTGTGTAATCAGAGCGAAGATCAGTGATGTGTCACTCGTAGCCACGCCCCCTAACAGTAGTAATCACTCCCTTAGGCACACCTAACCCCTTCAGCACCCCTAGTAGTTAACCCCTTCACTGCCAGTGTCATTTTTACAGTAACCAGTGCATTTTTATAGCACTGATCGCTGTAAAAATTACAATGGTCCCAAAAATGTGTCAAAAGTGTCCGATGTGTCCGCCATAATGTCGCAGTCACGAAAAAAGTCACTGATCACCGCCATTACTAGTAAAAAAATAAATAAATAAATAAAAATGCCATAAAACTATCCCCTATTTTGTAAACGCTATAACTTTTGCGCAAACCAATCAATAAACGCTGATTGCAATTTTTTTTTTTACCAAAAATATGTAGAAGAATACGTATCGGCCTAAACTGAGGAAAAAAAATGTTTTTTATATATTTTTGGGGGATATTTATTATAGCAAAAAGTAAAAAATATAGCATTTTTTTCAAAATTGTCGCTCTATTTTTGTTTATAGCGCAAAAAATAAAAACCGCAGAGGTGATCAAATACCACCAAAAGAAAGCTCTATTTGTGGGAAAAAAAGGACGCCAATTTTGTTTGGGTGCCACGTCGCACGACCGCGCAATTGTCAGTTAAAGCGACGCAGTGCCGAATCGCAAAAAGGGGCCTGGTCATTAACTAGCCAAAATGGTCCGGGGCTTAAGTGGGTAATATCAACAGCCTATATTTTCTGTCTTATCAGCATTGACTGCTGATCTATTGGATATTCTTGGTTTCACACAATTTATTGAGGAGATTCCGAGAAGAAATAGTCTGGAAAATGTCATCTCTCTACAGGGGGTATGTTTACACAACAGCATGAAATCAACTAAAACTGCAATATAAAACATACCTGTAAATGCATTGCTTGTTATTTAAAAAGGGCAACACACTACAAAGCAATGTTCTGTGTCCTAAACACGGTAGGCATCATGATTGGAAGGTTATGATATTCCTCTGGAAAACATGATCCCTTGGGCTTTTTATTTTTTCAGTGTTTTTTATTTTACATTTTTTTCCACAGCTCTTTGTGTGCCAAAGGGTCCAGTGGCTTATTTTAGCTGTAGATATTTAGTCATTGTTAAGCTCTTTGTTTTTAATGGCAGTTTAGCGGTTGGTTCTTTTCTTGCAGATCCCTCATCACATCAGGTGGTATCACTTTGAGGGCTGAGGTGGATGGTAGCAATATTTTCTAGTTGATTAATGGAGTTGACAAAATTCTACATTATCCAATTACTCATATTCAAGCTTAGGTAGTGTACTGAGTTTTCAAAAGTCGAAAGCAGGAAGCCCAAGCAGGCCCCTGAGCCTAATCTTTGTGGCTGGGGGCTTAATAGGCTTAATTAGTAAAGTTGGAGATACTCCACTCAGCACTGCAAAGGAATTCTGGTTTTCGGTCATACTTACTTGTTAAATTATGTTTATTATGATGTATGCTGTGGTTGATACTTATGTGCTCATATGAGTAAGCACTGCAGCAGACAAGCACCTAGCAATGCCTTTAGATGTCTTCTTGAGCAACTGATGTACCCCAAATCATGGAATACTTTGTTATACAAATTTCAACATTTCCTGGCAGTGTAGAGATGGCCTGTCCCTCCCAGCTATCGCCCCTTCCTATAAGTGTATCACTGTTTCTGGAAAATAGAAATATGTCAGAGGCAGGGGTAAGGAGAACCAGTTGTAAACACAACAAGGAAGTGTCCGGATGTGCATGTTAGAGTTTTAAGAGATGTTAACATTTTTAAGGTATGTTCCTAAATTGTAATACTTTCTAATAACATTAAGAGATTGAAAGGTTTACTTTTTTGGTATTTGTTTAGACAGAGGGAATAATAATGAAACTGCTTAAATTTTGATATACAAGAGATCCATAGGTCTGTTAAACAATCCACATATAATGTTTAAGATAAAAGGTACTTTTACACAGCCTGGCCACATACTGAGGACCTACATTGAAGTAGCACATTCAGGCGTTCCAGGAGCATACATCTCATTTCTCAACCACCTATTACACTAATGGAAACGCCCACAAAATGACCCCATGTTGGAAAGCTAACACCCCAACATATAATCTATGAGGCATAATGAGTCTTTTGAATGGTTAATTTTTTTCCAGAAGTTTTTGGAAAATGTGGAAAAAAAATGAAAACGCATTTTTTTTACGCAAAGTTGTTCATTTATAAGATATTTCCAACACATAGCATGTACATAGCAAAAATGGCACCCCAAAATACATTCTGCTACTCCCCCTGAGTATGGCAATACCAAATGTGTGAGACTTTTACACAGCCTGGCCACATACAGAGGACCTACATTGAAGTAGCACCTTCAGGTGTTGTAGGAGCATAAATTACACATCTCATTTCTCAACCACCTGTTACAATTTTGAAGGCCCTGGAGCACCAGGACAATAGAAACACCTACAAAATGACCCCATTTTGGAAAGCTAACACCCAAACGTATAATCTATGAGGCATAATGAGTCTTTTGAACGGTTAATTTTTTTCCAGAAGTTTTTGGAAAATGTGTAGAAAAATTAAAACGCATTTTTTTTATACAAAGTTGTCCGTTGATAAGATATCTCCAACACATAGCATTTACATAGCAAAAATGACACCACAAAATACATTCTGCTACTCCTCCTGAGTATGGCGATACCACATGTGTGAGACTTCTACACAGCCTGGCCACATACAGAGATCCAACATGCAAGGAACACCGTCGGGTGTTCCAGGGACACATAGCATGCACATACCAAGAATTACACCCCAAAATACATTATGCTGAGCAAAGCGTAAACAAAAGATTACCTGTGGTTTTAGTAGCGCAGTTCTACACAGCAGGATAGCACTGGTCCAGGCAGCAGGCAGGGACTTGGTCAGCAACGGCATACACAATTGTCCAGGCAGCAGGCAGGGATACTGTCCATATACAGTCCAGGGTCAGTGCAGGCAGTGCCAAAAATATTGGTCCTGGTAGTAGGCAGGTGTGGTCAGTGCGACAGGCAGAGACAAAATGGCAGTAAGTCCTACAGGTAGCAGGCAGAATTAGGGCCTCGTTCAGGACAGAATGGGGATAGGGGTAGAGGCTTCTCACACCCAAATCTCTTTGAAGCCTCCGAGTCTCCAGACCCTAATCTAGGAATGAGAAAACAAAACAATTCTGGAGCCCCTCACATATGTGAGACCCCTGTGTTGAATCCCACTAGTCCAGTAGCAGGGTACAAGATCAGTCCATGAGGCAGGCAAAAACATGGTCAAACAGTCCAGGGTCAGTTCCAGATCAGGCAGAGGTATGTACAGAATCGTTAGGCAGAAGCATGGTCGAATAACAAGCCAGGGTCAGTTACAGAGCAGGCAGTGGCATAAGGGGTGTGAAGGTGTGTGAAGGCAGGAAATGAGGATTACGTTTACCATACTTCACTAAATTATTAGTGAAGTATGGTAACGGCAAAAACAGTCACCTGTACAGAGGTCTGGTTGGGAAGGACATTGGGCACAATAAAAAGATGTGTCTCGTCTGGCTCCTCCACTGGTACACACCTTACATTTTTTTTTACATCGTCGGCCTGTTGCTGTGGGAGGGACTTTATCTGGAAAGTGGTGTTCGGAGAGTCGACTAAGAACATCTGATCGGATGTTTTCTGGTGGGCCGTTCAGGAATATAAGGGCAGTGAAAATGTCCTCCTGGTAGCCAAGGAAGCGTTTGGGGTTTTGGGTGGAGTTGCGGTAAATGATATACGAGTTGTATATGGCCAATTGAAAAAAATAAATTGCGACTTTTTTGTACCAATGGTATGTCCGTCTTGTGGCAAGGTAGGGTTCAAGCATCTGGTCATTGAAGTTGACTCCCCCCATAAACAAATTGTAGTCCTGGATGCATGTGGGCTTTTGGATGGGGCCATTCCTTCTGGGGATTTCCAAGAAGGTATCATTGTGGATGGAAGACAACATGTATACATCCCTCCACTTCACTACCAGAATCTCCTTGTTTCGCAGACTTGCCGATTCTCCTCTTCTCAACTTCTTATTGACAAGACTTTGAGGAAAGCCCTTCCGATTCTTTCTTACGGTGCCACATGCTGGCGTCTGCTTCCGGTGAAGGTTGTGGAACAGGGGAAGAGATGTGTAGAAGTTGTCTATGTACAAATGGTAGCCTTTTTCTAGTAGGGGGTATATGAGGCCCCAAACAACTTTCCCACTTGATCCCAAGTAGTCTGGGCAATTAGGGGGATACAGCTGGCTGTCCTCCCCTTTGTACACTAAGAAGGCATACGTGTACCCTGTGACTCGGTCGCATAATTTGTATACCTTCACACCATAGCGGGCCCTTTTGCTGAGAATAAATTGTTTGATTTTAAGCCTGCCGCTAAATTTAACAAGGGACTCATCCACACATATGTGTTGGTCCGGGGTATACAACTGGGGGAATATTTCTGAAAAATAATTTAGCAAGGGCCGAATTTTGAAAAGCCTGTCATAATTTGGGTGATTTTGGGGATGGCACTGGGTATTATCATTAAAATGTAGGAATCTCATGATCATGAAGTATCTGGTTCTGGGCATTACCTTGGAGAAGATTGGCATGTGGTAGATGGGGCGTTTTGACCAAAAGGAAGGCAAAGTGTCTTTTGGGTTGAGTCCCATACAAAATGTGAGGCCTAAAAAAACCTTAAACTCCTCCACTGTTAGGTCTCTCCACTCGTAGGGACGGGCATAACTTGACGTAGGATTGTTCAAAATAAATTGCTGTGCATATAGGTTGCACTGAGTCACAATTTTGGATAGCATGTCCTCTGTAAAAATGAGATAAAAAAAAATTGATTGGGGAAAAATTCTCTGTGTCCACCTGGACTCTTGGCTGGGCAGTGAAAGGGGGAATGGTGGCTTCTCCTGAATTAGGTGGAAGCCACAAGGGGTTTTGAAGGGCATAGGGAAGGCTGGCATGGGTCCTTGGCCTTTCTTGCCGAGGCACTGCGGTGCTGGTGGATGGCACTGCGGTGCTGGTGGATGGCACTGCCTCCTCACCAGAACACCTTTGTTTAGCGGGCCGACTATCTTCCTCCTCTGAGTCACTCAGTGTTCCACTACTGGAGACTGGCTCATAATTTACGTCCGACTCAGAATCTGAATTTGAAAGGGAATCCGAAAAAGAGAGCTCCACGTTGCTCTCGTCGGGCGTGGAAAGTATTTGGTATGCCTCCTCGGTGGAAAAGCATCTTTTGGACATGGTTGCTGGTGGTGATGCGACTACACAGGTGTGTGCTAAGCCTTCACTGATGGGTACTGATGAGGTCGCACAGATGTGCACTGAAGAGGTGGCACAGAGGGGCACTGATGAGGTGGAACAGATGTGCACTGATGAGGTGGAACAGATGTGCACTGATGAGGCAGCACAGATGTGCACTGATGAGGTGGCACAGATGTGCACGGATTACACAGATGAGCACTGATGAGGTGGCACAGATGGGCACTGATGAGGTGGCACAGATGGGCACTGATGAAGCTGCACAGATGGGCACTGATTGATTGCACAGATGTGCAGAAATGAGGCGGCACAAATGGGCACTGATTTATGGCACAGATATGCACTGATGAGGCGGCACAGATGGGCACTGATGAGGCGGCACAGATGGGCACTGATGAGGCGGAACAGATGGGCACTGATGAGGTGGAGCAGATGGGCACTGATTGGCGGCACTGATGAGGCGGCACAGATGTGCACTAACAATTTGCACAGATGGGCACTGATTGGCACTGGTGGGCACTGATGAGGTGGCACTGGTGGGCACTGATGAGGTGGCACTGGTGGGCACTGATGAGGTGGCATAGGTGGGCACTGATTGCAAAGATGTGCACAGATCACTGACGTCACAGGTGGTCACAGATTGGCACAGGTGGTCACAGACTGGCACAGGTGGGCACAGATGGCACAGGTTGGCACAGACTGGCACAGGTGAGCACAGATCCCTATAGGCACTTTGGTACTGACAGGACACTGTATTCACACTAGATTCACGCTAGAATGACTCACTGTTACACAGATCGCTCTCCCTCCTCACACGCGGTCTCTGTGTGAGGAGGGAGAGCAAGCAATGAGAGATGATCTCATATGTTTACATTTGAGATCATCTCTCATTGGCCGCACCGATCGCATAGTAAATGGCCGCTCTAATTGGCCATTCACAGCGATCTGTGATTGGCTGTGTCCAAGGGACACAGCCAGCACAGAATTTCCCGGCTGCGCGCTTGGGAGCGTGCGCGGGGAACGAGGAAAGGGGAGGCCATCATATGGCGGCCTCCCGGATTTTCAGGTCCACTCTGAAGCCGTCATTTGGCTATAGCGCGGGCCTCTAGTGGTTAAGGAGTGTGTCTATGGTAATGTTTGACTATTCTTCCAAAAGCACATTTGTGAGGTCAGGCACTGATTTTGGACAAGAAGGCATGGTTCGCAGTCTCCGCTCTAATTCATCCCAAAGGTATTCTATCAGGTTGAGGTTAGGACTCTGTGCAGGCCAGTCAAGTTCCTCCACCCCAAACTCGCTCATCCATGGTTTTATGGACCTTGTTTATCGACCACTATTTTTTTGATCGAGTAGGGGTACTATGTATCTCTTACTCATTCATGGGGATGCACAATCTGATCTAGGGCCACCTTTATTGTTTAAGGCCTGGCCAGCCAGGCTTCACTCTCAGATAAGGGTCTCATGCTTTTGTTTACTTGTTTTTGCACAAAGTGCCCTCTTAAAATCCATACAAAAACCTGAAGGGTCTGGTATGAAATTTGGGGTAAGCCATGCCATTTTTAAAAACATTTTTATGGGGTTCCCCTTAAAATCCATACCAAACATGTGCAAATCCAATATTATACAAGAAGAAAGCGAATTTGCACTGCTTCACAGGGAGCAAAGGAGGAATCCCCAGAAAGGCTTGAGAACAGAGATTTAAAGAGGAAGTAAACCCTCCACACATTTTTTATCTAAACATACCCCTGCAAGAGAAAGGCATAATGAGCTAGTATGCATAGCATACTAGCTCATTATGTGGTACTTACCTGAAATCGAAGCCCCCAAAGTCCTCCTCCTTCCCCTCCCCCGCCGCCACCATCTTGCCTCGATGTCCTGTCACTGATGTCAGTGTATCACCGCTCCAGCGCTGTGATTGGCCGGAGCGGCGATGACATATGAAGCATGCGCACTCGGGCCGGCAAGATCCCATTCAGAAAACCGTCAAGGATGCCGGCCCGCTAGTGCGCATGCGTGCGACATCATCTGCGCTGTTTTTATAGTAAATATCTCCTTAACCGTGTAGGTTAAGGAGATATTTCATGCACCTACAGGTAAGCCTTAATCTAGGCTTACCTGTAGGTGCATGTTGTTAAAGTGGGTTTACAACCACTTTAAACTGCCCCAATGATCCTGAAAGTAAGTTTTACCACTAAAGCTAAAAAAATGCTTTCATTGGCAAGACACAAGTTTTATATGTTAGGGGAAAAGCCTAGCACTTTATTATTGAGGAAGTTATCACCAAAAACCATACAACACAGCTCTCCCTAAATTGTGTCTATACATAGGCATGACCACACAAAACCCTCAACTTATCACCAGATCATTTTTTATTTTCTGAACCAAACTGTTTCAAAAGGAGCAGATAAGTTTTTTAGGGATTATTTTGCTGACAATAAAAAGGGAACATAGGGAACTCCTACAGTCAGGTCCATAAATATTGGGACATCGACACAATTCTAATCTTTTTGGCTCTGTACACCACCACAATAGATTTGAAATGAAACGAACAAGATGTGCTTTAACTGCAGACTTTCAGCTTTAATTTGAGGGTATTTACACAGGTGAACGGTGGAGGAATTACAACAGTTTGTATACAGTATGTGCCTCCCACTTTTTAAGGGACCAAACGTAATGGGACAGATTAACAATCATAAATCAAACTTTCACTTTTTAATACTTGGTTGCAAATCCTTTGCAGTCAATTACAGCCTGAAGTCTGGAACACATAGACATCACCAGACGCTGGGTTTCATCCCTGGTGATGCTCTGCCAGGCCTCTACTGCAACTGTCTTCAGTTCCTGCTTATTCTTGGGGAGTTTTCCCTTCAGTTTTGTCTTCAGCAAGTGAAATGCATGCTCAATCGGATTCAGGTCAGGTGACTGACTTGGCCATTGCATAACATTCCACTTCTTTCCCTTAAAAAACTGTTTGGTTGCTTTCGCAGTATGCTTCGGGTCATTGTCCATCTGCACTGTGAAGCGCCGTCCAAAGAGTTCTGAACCATTTAGCTGAATATGAGCAGATAATATTGCCCGATACATTTCAGAATTCATCCTGCTGCTTTTGTCAGCAGTCACATCATCAATAAATACAAGAGAACCAGTTCCATTGGCAGCCATACATGCCCACGCCATGACACTACCAACACAATGCTTCACTGATGAGGTGGTATGCTTTGGATCATGAGCAGTTATTTTCCTTCTCCATTCTCTTCTCTTCCAATCACTCTGGTACAAGTTGATCTTGGTCTCATCTGTCCATAGGATGTTGTTCCAGAACTGTGCTTTTTTAGATGTTGTTGGCCTTCCTGTTTTTAAGGCTCACCAATGGTTTACATCTTGTGGTGAACCCTCTGTATTCACTCTGGTGAAGTCTTCTCTTGATTGTTGACTTTGACACACATACATCTACCTCCTGGAGAGTGTTCTTGATCTGGCCAAATGTTGTGAAGGGTGTTTTCTTCACCAGGGAAAGAATTCTTCGGTCATCCACCACAGTTGTTTTCCGTGGTCTTCGGGGTCTTTTGGTGTTGCTGAGCTCACCGGTGCGTTTTTTCTTTTTAAGGATGTTCCAAACAGTTGATTTGGCCACACCTAATGTTTCTGCTATCTCTCTGATGGGTTTGTTTTGTTTTTTCAGCCTAATGATGGTTTGCTTCACTGATAGTGACAGCTCTTTGGATCTCATATTGAGAGTTGACAGCAACAGATTCCAAATGCAAATAGCACACTTGAAATTAACTCTGGACCTTTTATTTGCTCCTTGTAAATGGGATAATGAGCCATATTGCTAATGAACCCCTCAAAAGCACTGGAATCGGATGGCTTCTTGGTACATTACTATAAGAAGTAAAAGGATATCTTAGCAATCCACTTATATAAATTCTTTAACGGAATCCAGAAGGGTTCACTTACATGAAAACACAGCTTATATCCATGTTATTTCGAAACTGGGTAAAGGTCATGGCGACTGTGGGAATTACCATCCCATCTCCTTAATAAGCATTGATCTTAAAATTATTTATGACAATATGAAATTTTAGATATGAAGATAAATTCCTCCTTACCTCAATACATCCACTCAGATCAAGTTGGATTCATTCCATTTAGGCAAGCCTCAGAGAAAAAAAGAAGGGTCGTAGATCTAATATCGGCTGAACAAGCTAACGGGATAAGGGGGGTAAACAAAATGGAATTATCCTCTCTCTTGATGTACACAAGACCTTTCACTCAATAACTTTGAATTACTTGTTCTATTCCCTGGGAAAATATTGATTCAAAACTTTCATTCTTATATGTCTTGCACATGCTATAACACAAACCAATGGGGTCATGAATGATTAAGAACTGCAGATTACAGTAATTTTGTATATCTCGAGGCACTCATCAGGGAAACTCATTATTCTATTTATAATAGCACTGGAACCCTTGGCTTTTAAGATTAGAAATTATAGGAGGTCTCCTACTTACAAACATCCGACTTACAAAGGACTCCTACTTACAAACAGAAGGGGACAACAGGAAGTGAGAAGAAATCTACCCCTAGGTAGATTTCAAAAGTGTCAATCTTTTTTTCTGCCAAAACACTACTGCCAGAAGCAAAGACGTCTAGGAGATATAGCAAAACCTCCAGTGTGCATGGGGCCTAATGTGTACTGGAAAACTAAACTGAACTTACAGTTTTAGTGTGATCTCTGTCCCTTTTTTTCATGACCCCAATTCATGTACCTTTTAGACCTCAGATCAGCCCCAATTCTTGAACCTTCAGACCTCAGATCAGTCCAATTTTTGTACCTTCAGACCTTTAGATCAGCCCCAATGCATGCCCCTTCATGCCTCAGATCAGCTTCAATACATGAATCTTCAGGCTTCAGAGTGGCTTCAAATCCTTCATCCTTCAGACCCCAGATTGTACACAATTTCTGTACCTTCAGATCTTAGATTTAGGATCAGCTTCAACACCGACTGTGATTTTTGTAAATAACCTGTGCATTCTTCAATAAACCTTTACCTGTTAAAAAAAAAAGATCAGCTCCAAACCATGCATCTTCAGAAACACAGGTTTATATATACTGTGACGGACCCCCGTACTCAAGAGTCTGTCCGCCGTAAATGCTTCCTCTGTCCGGTACCACACAATCCAAGACTCCTTAGCCTTCCAATTCACTAGTCGTAGCTCAGTGTAGGGTAAAACATCAGACAGTTTATTAGAACCAGAATACAAGTCTTATATACAGTTGAGGAGGAAGTTCCCCCCTCCTGCTCATATTACTCTAACAATACACCTGTAACCAGAAACATAAATTAACATGAGCTTATTAACTAATCCCTTAAAGCAGCCGACGTGACTCCCTAACTACAATACACATTATCATACATATCAACACAGGAACTCCTTCATACAATTGCAGGGTTAATTATCACAAGCAACAATGGGTGGAAGACTCTTAGAAGTTATACTAGACTCATTTACATTATAGCAGACAACAGACAGACCGGTGGCTGGAGTTGACATCAACATCTTCTAACAGTATGTGTCCCAACATTATGAATCAGCCACGATTTCTAATATGGCATATACAGGGTTCCCAGAGTCTGTGTCTCTTGGGATGACATGGACCTGAATCCAAAGTAACACCACCTCAAGGATCCTCAGGCATACAGCTCACAAAGAGCACCGTTCCCCCAAATGCCAGGGCCCTTGATCGGTAGGCAAGAGGCTAGCATTCAGTCCCCTCCAAAAGTCTCTGTCCCGGGTGAGTCTGTCACATATACCTACTGCAGGGTTCAAACAAGGAAAATGTAGACATGCAAGCATGCTTCGGCTGCAGGGAGAAGTGTAGGCATTCAGACGGGCCTCCTCTTTAAGGCATGGGAGCATGACTCCCCATTCAGTGACCCCAGTGATGTGAGGGAAACGGGAAGGTCAACTGTGGGCAGGACAGTCTAGTAAGCTGTCAATTACAGCCAATTGCATCAGGTGCAAAACCAAGTCAAGTCAATTGGAATCAAGCAATTGAGTTTGGTAAGAACGTCTTAGTTTCTGTAAATGTAAACAGTTTGTACATACTTGTAATGAATTACAAAGTAGAATGAGCAATAGAAAGGGCAGGCAGTTGTAGTTCACACATGATTACTATGAACTTGGTCTATGTTGGGATTCAGCAGCTGCTTTCACTTTTGTAATGGGAGAGACTGTGGCAATGATATTCCATTGAAGTGCACTATATCTGCAAATCAAATTCCCTGTGATTGCTAAGGTCAGTTTGTGTTCTTCAAATGTTTTCCCTCATCAACCAAACACCAATGTGGTCTGCACAGCTTTATAAAAAAAACATGTTTCATAATTCATACCAAGGCATAACATCAAGTAGGACATTAACCACTGGCCCCCTTTAAGATTTACCCCCCTTCATGACCAGTCCATTTTTTGCTATACGGTGCTGTAACTGACAAATTGCCCAGTGATGCAACGCTATACCCAAACAAAATGTATGTATCTTTTTTCACACAAATAGAGCTTTCTTTTGGTGGTATTTGATCACCTCTGCGTTTTTTTTTTAATTACATTTAAAAAATAAAAAATAAATTGCTTTCTGCTATAAAACATATCCAATAAAATAAAAAAATAAATCTCTTAAAGTGGAGCTCCACCCTAAATTTTAACTTCTGCTATTTGGAACCCTCCCCCCTTCAGGTGTCACAATTGACACCTTTCAGGGGGGAGGGGGGTGAAGATACCTGTCTAAGACAGGTATTTTCACCCACATCCGGGAGTCCTCTCTCCAGGAAATCTGCGGGAGACACGTCACTTCCCCCAGACTTCCTGTAGTGTTCTGGGAGACACTCGGCTCCCAGAACACAGGAGGACGAATCAAAACGGCGCAGCGCGACTCGCGCATGCGCCGTGGGGAACCGAGCAGTGAAGCCGCAAGGCTTCACTTCCTGGTTCCCTCAGCGAGGATGGCGGAGGGGGCAGCAGAGTGACGAGCGATCGCTCGTCCTCTGCTGCGGACATCGCTGGACTCCAGGACGGGCAAGTGTCCAAATATTAAAAGTCAGCAGCTGCTGTAGCTGTAGCTACTGGCTTTTAATATTTATTTTTTTCGGCGGAGCTCCGCTTTAATACATTTTGGCCAAAATGTATTCTGCTACATGTCTTTGGTAAAAATAAAAAAAATTCCAGTGTATATTGATATGTTTGTGTGAAAGTTATAGCGTCTACAAACTATGGTATATATACTGCAATTTTTATTTATTTATTTGTTTTATACTAGTATGCCAGTATATTGCAGTAGACAGTCTGACACTTTTGACACTTTGTGGGAACCAGTGACACTAATATAGTGATCAGTGCTAAAAATATGCACTGTCACTGTACTAATGACACTGGCTGGGAAGGGGTTAAACATCTAGGGCAATCAGAGGGAGTACAGTGCCTTGTAAAAGTATTCATACTCCTTGCCATTTTTCACATTTTGTCATATTACTACAAAAAACGTAAATGTATTTTATTGGAATTTTATGTGATAGACCAATACAAAGTGGCACATAATTGTGAAGTGAAGGAAAATGATAAATGTTTTAAAAAAAAAATTTGCAACATTTTTTTTGCAAATACCATATATACTCGAGTATAAGCCGAGTTTTTCAGCACATTTTTTTGTGCGGAAAATGCCCCCCTCGGCTTATACTCGAGTCACCTTTTTGCGCCTGATCTCCCGGACTTTGGGGACCCAGTACTTGGCACACATGTAGCCCCACTCTTCCTTTACAAGTGTGCAAAGTTTGTTGTCCGGGGGACCTACGGCCAGGGAGCACCGATTTTTCAAAGCCGGGCACCCCTTCCATAGACTCCCATGTTAAACGGTAATTTCTCTGGTAACTTTAGGGACCCGGTACTGGCCGGTCGTAGGTCCCCTTGGCACCCCTTCCATAGACTCCCATGTTAAATGTCAGTCTAGTCATGGGCACAGTGAGGCACAGGCACAGTGAGGCTCGGGCACAGTGAGGCATGGACACAGTGAGGCATGGACACAGTAAGGCATGCACATGGACACAGTGAGGCAAAGTGAGGCACAGTGAGGCATGCAGATGGACACCCTAGGCTTATACTCGAGTCAATATGTTTTCCCATTTTTTTGTGGTAAAATTAGGTGCCTCGGCTTATATTCGGGTCATCTTATATTCCAGTATATACGGTAAATATCTGAAATTGTGGCGTGCATTTGAATTCAGTCCCCCTGAGTAAATACTTTGTAGAACCACCTTTCGCTGCAATTACAGCTGCAAGTCTTTTTGGGGATGTCTCTACCAGCTTTGCACATCTAGAGAGTGACATTTTTGCCCATTCTTCTTTGCAAAATAGATCAAGCTCTGTCATATTGGATGGAGAGTGTCTGTGAACAGCAATTTTCAAGTCTTGCCACAGATTCCTAATTGGATTTAGGTCTGGACTTTGACTGGACCATTCTAACACAATATGCTTTGATCTAAACCATTCCATTACAGCTCTGGCTGTATGTTTAGGGTCGTTGTCCTGCTGGAAGGTGAACCTCCCCCCCCAGTCTCAAGTCTTTTGCAGACTCTTAACAGGTTTTCAATTAAGATTGCCCTGTATTTGGCTCCAACCATCTTCTCATTAACACTGACCAGCTTCCCTGTCTCTGCTGAAGCATCGCCACAACTTGATGCTGCCACCAACATGTTTCACGGTGGGGATGGTGTGTTCAGGTCGCTGTGCCGTGTTATTTTTCCGCCACACATAGCGTTTTGCTTTTAGACCAAAAAGTTAAATTTTGGTCTCATCTGACCAGAGCACCTTTTTCCACATGGTTGCTGTGTCCCCCACATGGCTTCAGGCAAACTGCAAATGGGACTTCTTTAGGCTTTCTTTCAACAATGGCTTTATTCTTGCCACTCTTCCATAAATGCCAGATTTGTGGAGTGCACGACTAATAGTTGTCCTGTGGACAGATTCTCCCACCTGAACTGTGGATCTCTGCAGTTACCATGGGCCTCCTGGCTGCTTCTCTGATTAATGCTCTTCTTACCCAGCCTGTCAGTTTAGGTGGACAGCCATGTCTTGGTAGGTTGCAGTTGTGCCATACTCTTTCCATTTTCAGATGATGGATTAACCAGTGCTTCTTGAGATGTTCAAAGCTTGGGATATTTTTTTTATAACCTAACCCTGCTTTAAACTTCTCCACATTATCCCTGACCTGGTGTGTTCCTTGGCCTTCATGATGCTGTTTGTTCACTAAGGTTCTCTAACAAACCTCTGAGGGTTTTAGGAACAGCTGTATTTATACTGAGATTAAATTACACACAGGTGGACTATATTTATTAATTCGGTGACTTCTGTAGGCAATTGGTTCCACTAGATTTAAGCTAAGGGGTATTAGAATAAAGGGGGCTAAATATAAATACACGCTGCACTTTTCTGATATTTATTTGTAAAAAAAATTGAAAACCATTTATAATTTTCCTTCCACTTCACAATTATGTGCCACTTTGTTTTGTTCTATCACATAAAATCCCAATAAAATACATTTATGTTTTTGGTTGTAACATGACAAAATCTGGAAAATGTCAAGGGGTATGAATACTTTTTCAAGGCACTGTAAATGTGTGCCTGACCAGTGTGTGTTTACTGTGTGCTGCTTTAACTAAGGGATGTGCTGGTTTTTATTCCATGCTTTGCAGGGAAACGAAATCCAGCACATTCCCAGAGACAAGACAGAACTCTGCCTTGTACATAGGCAGAACTCTATCCTGTCTTTCTCCTCGCTGATTAGCGGGTGCCAGCGGTCATCCATTGCCGGCGGCGTACGCTCGCACCCTCTACCCAGAAGTGCCAGATTACGTACTTGGTAAGTGATCCAGCGCAGGAGAGCCACTCTGCAAAACTAGGTTATGTGGTCGGCAAGTGGTTAATATAGTAAGGCAAACACTAGGAATACGTTAAAATACTATAGGATTTAGAGAGATAGGTACTGTAGATAGATAGATAATCTGTAGTAACAATTATCCCACTGATAGATTGAAATCATCCCAAAGAACTATATATTAGCCCTTTTTTCTGTTTTTTTAATTAATTTCGGGTTCAATAGATTTTTATTGTTCATATTAACATATTAATTGGGGTGTTTTGAAGGCATTAAAGTGGTTCTAAAGTTAAAATGTTTTTTTAACCCTAATGCCTTTTCCTGCATTAAGGCAAAAAACATTTTACAACTTGCTGTGCTCCCCCACCTCCCTAAATACTTACCACACTCCCAATCAATCCAGCACTGTGCCCAGCTGCATCTCTTCACTCCCTTTCCATTTACTCACAGGGACTGAGGCAGCATCAGGAGCCAGTGGCTCCTGCTGCTGTCAATCAAATGAGGAGGGAGCAGGGAGTGGGTCCAAGCCATGCTGTGTGTGTCTGTAGTTAATAATGATGATGATTAGGGATGAGTCGAACACCCCCCAGTTCGGTTCGCATCAGAACATGCAAACAGGCAATAAATTTATTCGAACATCCGAACACTGTTAAAGTCTATGGGACTCGAACATGAAAAATCTAAAGTGCTAATTTTAAAGGCTTATATGCAAGTTATTTTCATATAAAGTGTTTGGGGACCTGGGACCTGCCCCAGGGAACATGTACCAATGCAAAAAAAAAGTTTTAAAAATGGACAATTTTTAGGGAGCAGTGATTTTAATAATGCTTAAAGTGAAACAATAAAAGTGAAATATTCCTTTAAATTTCGTACTGGGGGGGGGGGGGGAGGAGGGGGGTGTGTATAGTATGCCTGTAAAGTAGCGCTTGTTTCCCGTGCTTAGAACTGTCCCTGCACAAAGTGTCATTTCTGAAGGAAAAAAAGGCATTTAAAAGTACTCACGGCTATAATAAATTTTCGGCTCCCGGCAATACAGAGAACAGTCATTGAAAGTCATTGATAAAAATAAAAAATAAAATGCGTGGGGGTCCCCCCAAATTCAATTACCAGGCCCCCCTTCAGGTCTGGTATGGATATTAAGGGGAACTCCACACCAAATTAAAAAAAAATATATGGTGTTGTTTTCCCCCCAAAAATCCATACCAGACCCTTTATCCGAGCACGCAACCTGGCAGGCCGCAGGAAAAGAGGGGGGACGAGAGAACGCCCCCCCCCCTCCTGAACCGTACCAGGCCACATGCCCTCAACATGTGGAGGATGCTTTGGGGGTCTGTGACCCCTCAAAGCACCATGTCCCCATGTTGATGGGGACAAGGGCCTCATCCCCACAACCCTTGCCCGGTGGTTGTGGGGGTCTGTGGGCGGGGGGGCTTATCAAAATCTGGAAGCCCCCTTTAACAAAGGGAACCCCCAGATTCCGGCCCCCCCATGTGAATTAGTAACGGGGTACATTGTATCCCTACCATTTGACAAAAGAAAGTGTCAAAAGTTTTAAAAACCACACAGACTTCGGTGTGAAAAGTCCTTCATTAAAAATAAAAAATAAAAAAAGCCATTCCAGCGTTGTAATGCAGTCTGTCCAGCGACGATCCATGAATCATTCTCCAGCGATGCGGCGGTGTTGACAGTTCTTTTATAACCAAGGACAGAAACCCCCATGATGCGTTAGAGGGGGCGGGGTTACCCTCTCTAACGGGGGTTTCCAAAATGAGATCAAAATTTTACTGTCAACACTGCTTGCGCGTCATTAGCCGGGAGGCTCCGGTGCAGGGAAGATGTGCGTTGTTCATCGCTGGAGACTCGCTGCATCGCTGGAGAATGATTCATGGATCGTCGTTGGAAAGACTGCATTACAACGCTGGAATGGCTTTTTTTATTTTTTATTTTTAATAAAGGACTTTTCACAATGGTGTCTGTGTGGTTTTTAAAATTTTTGACACTTTCTTTTGTGAAATGGTAGGGGTACAATTCACCCCGTTACCAATTCACATAGGGGGGGCGGAATCTGGGGGTCCCCTTTGTTAAAGGGGGCTTCCAGATTCTGATAAGCCCCCCGCCCGCAGACCCCACAACCACCGGGCAAGGGTTGTGGGGATGAGGCCCTTGTCCCCATCAACATGGGGACATGGTGCTTTGAGGGGTCACAGACCCCCAAAGCATCCTCCCCATGTTGAGGGCATGTGGCCTGGTACGGTTCAGGAGGGGGGGCGCTATCTCGTCCCCCCTCTTTTCCTGCGGCCTGCCAGGTTGCGTGCTCGGATAAAGGGTCTGGTATGGATTTTTGGGGGAACTCCACGTCTTTTTTTTTTTATTTGGCATGGAGTTCCCCTTAAAATCCATACCAGACCTGAAGGGCCTGGTAATTGAATTTGGGGGGACCTCCACTCATTTTTTTTTTTTTTTCAATTACTTTTCTTTGTATTGCCGGGACCGACAATTCATTATAGCCGCGAGTGCTTTTAAATTACTTTTTTTCCTTCAGAAATGACATTTTGTGCAGAGACTGTTAAACACGGGAAACATACGCTACTTTAAAGGCATACTTTGGACACCCCCCAGGTACGAAATTTAAAGGAATATTTCACTTTTATTGTTTCACTTTAAGCATTATTAAAATCACTGCTCCCGCAAAAACGGCCGTTTTTAAAACGTTTTTTTGCATTAATACAAGGACCCTGGGGCAGGACCCAGGTCCCCAAACACTTTTTATGACAATAACTTGCATATTAACCTTTTAAAATGAGCACTTTAGATTTCTCCCATAGACTTTTAAAGGGTGTTCCGTGGCTTTTCGAATTTGCCGTGAACACCCCAAATTGTTCGCTGTTCGCCGAACAGCCAATGTTCGAGTCGAACATGAGTTTGACTCGAACATAAAGCTCATCCCTAATGATGATGCAGTATCTGCCTTTATGTCAGAGACCTGAAGGCAAGATCTGCATTCATGGGGAGATCCTCCAACTGTTGTCCAACCCTCTTGGAATGCACCTTCTCACGGGCAGGAACTGTGGTGGGGCTCAGAGTCAGCCTATCTACTCTGCATTTTAGACCCTCCCTAATAGTTTCTAATCTGATCTGCAACCAGAGGACAACACCAGGATGCTCTGTCTGAAACAAGGATTTAATTATACACTCAGCAGCTGCAGCTAAACTATTAGATAATAAGAATATTTTCATAATAGTCCTTTCTGGCTTGAAATTTAGCAGCATGAGCAGGACATGTGGCTGAGACACTCTCCTTTCCTCCACTTCCTCCTTCTGGGGTTTCACAGCCAATAACCGAGGGATAGGAATTGCCAAACTATTTACCACCGTCATGAGTGCTTTCAATGATAAGCTAATACAAGTGTTAGCTGGGGTTCAACTTAATTTGTTCGCCATTCTGTCTAAAATTGCTAGTACGTCTAAAGCAGGCATTTATTATAAAATTGTATTTTCTTTCAACACGGGTGGAAGGAAGGAAGATTGGATGATTCCCCCATCATCACAGTCAGTGTTAATGGGAGAATCCCTCCTGCAGCGCTATTGTGTTCTGCCAGTGGGGAGACATCCCTGTCGGCAGTACAGAATGATTGGTGTTACCGGCTATTAGTGATGAGCCGAACACCCCCGGGTTCGGTTCGCACCAGAACCCGCGAACGGACCGAAAGTTCGTACGAACATTAGAACCCTATTAAATACAATGGATGCGAACGTTCGAATTCTAAAGTGCTAATTATAACAACTATTATGCATGTTATTGTCCTAAAAAGGGTTTGGGAACCCGGGTTCTGCACCAGGGGACATGTATCAATGCAAAAAGAAGTTTTAAAAACGGTTGTTTTTCGGGAGCAGTCATTTTAATGATGCATAAAGTGAAAAAAAAAAGTCAAATATTCCTTTAAATATCGTACCTGGGGGGTGTCTAAAGTATGCCTGTGAAGTGCCACGTGTTTCCCGTGTTTAGAACTGTCCCTGCACAAAATGACACTTCTAAAAGGAAAAAAAAGCCATTTAAAACTGCTTGCGGCTTTAATGTAATGTCTGGTCCCGGTAATATGGATGAAAATCTTTAAGAAAAATGGCATAGCTACCCCATGACCCCCCCCCCCCCTACCCCAGCCCATTACCAGCCCCTTTGGGTCTTGTATGGATATTAAGGGGAACCCTGCACATAAAATAAAAAAGGCCCTATATACTCTGAACAGCCGTATACAGGCGGTGCATACAAGACAGGGACTGTAGGTTTGTTCTTATGTAGAATCTGTTTGTAATTTTGAACAGGTACATTGTTGAAGTGTAGCTCCAGCCCAAAAATCTATTTTTAAACTTTTTGGAAAACATAGGTAAGGGTTATCACCCCTGTAACATTTGTTTTGCTGTCTGTGCCCCTGTTCAGAACATTTCACCTCACTTTCCGTCCCAATGACAACTGTTTTTGAAATGTGGTGTTTTTCTTGAAACAAGGATTGCTGATAAAGCATCAGTACAGAGGAGACACCTTTCTCCCATATTAATTCTTACAGGAGAGAATTTTCCTTCCAAGGGGTAGATTTCCTCTCACTTCCTGTTGTCTTCTTGCGTTTGCAAGTAGGAGTCGTTTGTAAGTTGGATGTTTGAAAGTAGGGACCTGCCGTATATACTCTGCAGAAATAGGCCCCTTAGTTGTTGGTGTTGGCACAACACTGTAAGCACTCACAGTTACTCTTGGTTGGTGCTGGAACGCCCTGCTGTCAACTATTATATCAGGAATTTTAATTACATATAATTGTTGAACAGTGGTAGTAAAAATTGGGCCTTTGATGGTGGTGCTGGTGCCACAACACTGTAAGCCCTGACAGTTACTCTTGGTGGGTGCAGCAATGGGCCCTGCTGTGAATTATTAGATCAAGAATTGTAATTGCATGCCCCTGTTGAACAGGGGCTGAAAAATTGGGCCTTTCGTGGTGGTGGTGGTGGTGGTGGTGTTGCCACAACACTGTAAGCCCTCAGAGTTACTCTTGGTGGGTGCAGGAATGGGCCCTGCTGTGAATTATTAGATCAAGAATTGTAATTGCATGCCCCTGTTGAACAGGGGCTGAAAAATTGGGCCTTTCGTGGTGGTGGTGGTGGTGTTGCCACAACACTGTAAGCCCTCAGAGTTACTCTTGGTGGGTGCAGGAATGGGCCCTGCTGTGAATTATTAGATCAAGAATTGTAATTACATGCCCCTTTTGAACAGGGGCTGAAAAATTGGGCCTTTTTGTGGTGGTGGTGGCGTTGCCACAACACTGTAAGCCCTCAGAGTTACTCTTGGTGGGTGCAGCAATGGGCCCTGCTGTGAATTATTAGATCAAGAATTGTAATTACATGCCCATGTTGAACAGGGGCTGAAAAATTGGGCCTTAGGCACTGGTGGCACAACACTACAACCCCTCACAGATACTGTACTTGGAACACAGCAATGAGCCCTATGGCAAATTATTGCTAAAAAAATTGTAATTACACGCCCCTGTAAAACAGGGGCTGAAAAATTGGGCCTTAGCCACTGGTGGCGGCACCCATAAACAAAAATGATCTTCCAAGCTATCATCATCAATCGTATCATTGAGGACTCGGAGGAGGAGGATAGCCAGTCAACATAACGGCACAGGCACTCAGCATCAGCATCAGTCTTGAAGGGATGTGACATGTTAAAATCAATTAGTCTGTTATATCAGCATCAGGTGTGTGGTAGCTGGTGGTGATCCAAGACTGGTTCATCTTGATGAAAGTCAGTCGATCAACCGAGTCGGTGAACAGGCGCACCCTGTGATCCGTGACAAATCCTCCAGCAGCACTGAATGTGCGTTCCGAAAGAACGCTGGATGCAGGACAGGCCAGTAGCTCAATTGCATACTGTGCTAGCTCTGGCCAGTGATCCATCCTCAAGACCCAGTAAGCCAGAGGATTTTCGGTGGGGAAGGTGTCCAAGTCTGACCTTGCCCCTAGATATTCCTGCACCATGTTTATCAGACGCTGGCGATGGTTGCTGGAACCGATCATACTTTGGGGCTGCGGACTAAAGAATTGTCTGAACGCATCGGTCAGACGGCCACCTTCCCCACCGTTCCTTCTTTGACTGGCCGAAGCCTCAGCAACTCGTTGTCCAGGACCAGGAGTTTGTAACCTCCCAGTCTCTGGGAACGCGTTGCACAGACCTTTCTGCAAGGCCTCCCGGAGTTGTCTCATCCTCTGCTCCCTCTGCGACGGTAACATAAGGTCCGCAACCTTACCCTTGTACCGTGGATCAAGGAGAGTGGCCAGCCAGTAATGGTCCCTCTCCTTGATCCGAAGAATACGAGGATCCTTCCGCAGACTTTGCAGGATCAGGGAGGCCATGCAGCGTAGGTTTGCTGAGGCATTCGCTCCGGAGTCCTCTGGGTCACTAAGGACGACATGATCCGCAGCCACCTCCTCCCAGCCACGTACAAGTCCACTGGTTTCTTGGGACTGTAAATCATCCCTAAAAGACTGCTGCTGATGATGCTGAGTGCCAGCCTCCACCTCCATGCTGACACAATCCTCCTCCTCCTCCTCCTCCTCCTCTTCCTGTGCGATGGGTGGGACAGAAGGAACACTGTCTGGGTAAAGGGGGCCTTGAGAGGCAAGGAAGTCCTCCTCTTCCTGCCTCTGTTCTGCCTCAAGTGCCCTGTCCATTATTCCACGCAGCGTGTGCTCCAACAGGTGGACAAGAGGTACAGTGTCACTGATGCATGCACTGTCACTGCTCACCATCCTCGTGGCCTCCTCAAATGGTGCCAGGACAGTGCATGCATCCCTGATCATGCCCCACTGGCGTGGAGAAAAAAAACCAAGCTCCCCTGACCCTGTCCTGGTGCCGTAGTCGCACAGGTACTCATTGATGGCCCTCTGCTGCGTGTGCAGCCGCTGCAGCATGGCCAACGTTGAGTTCCACCTGGTGGGCATGTCACATATAAGGCGGTTCTTGGGCAGGTTCAACTCCTTTTGCAGCTCAGCCAGGCGAGCACTGGCATTATAAGATCTGCGGAAATGCACACAGACTTTCCTGGCCTGCCTCAGGACATCCTGTAAGCCCGGGTACCTTCCCAAGAACCGCTGCACCACCAGGTTAAGGACGTGAGCCACACAGGGCACATGGGTCAGTTGTCCCTGTCGGAGGGCGGAGAGGAGGTTGGTGCCATTGTCGCAAACCACCATTCCTGGCTTAAGCTGGCGTGGCGTCAACCACTTCTCGGCCTGGCCCTGCAGAGCAGACAGGACCTCTGCCCCAGTGTGGCTTCTGTCCCCCAAACACACCAGCGCAAGCACGGCATGGCATCTTTTTGCCTGCGTACTTGCGTAGCCCCTTGAACGGCTACGGAGCACCGCTGGTTCAGAGGACAAACCACAGGGAGAGGCCATGGAGGAAGAAGAAGAGGAGGGGGTGGAGGAGAGAGGTGTGTCACAACCAGTAGTAGCATTTTGGAGGCGTGGCGGTGGAACAACCTCCAACACTACTGCACCTTGTCCTGCATCCTTCCCAGCTGCCAAAAGAGTGACCCAATGGGCCGTGAAAGAAAGGTAACGTCCCTGTCCATGCCTGCTGGACCATGAGTCAGCGGTAATATGCACCTTACCGCTGACCGCCCTGTCCAGCGAGGCCAAGACATTGCCTTCCACATGCCGGTAGAGAGCCGGAATAGCCTTCCGTGAGAAAAAGTGGCGTTTGGGAACCTGCCACTGAGGAACCGCACATTGCACAAACTCACGGAAGGGGGCCGAGTCTACCAACTGAAAAGGCAGCAGTTGAAGCGCTAGCAATTTAGCCAAGCTAGCATTCAACCGCTGGGCATGTGGATGGCTGGGAGTGAACTTCTTTCGACGGTCCAGCAGCTGGGGCAGGGAAATTTGCCTGCTAGAATCGGACGTCGGTGTACTGCTAGCAGAGTGGCCGCAACTACTTGGCTGTGACACACCTAATTCTACACCTTCATTCCTCTCAGTGCATGTTTCAGAGAGGACTGAAGTTATAGTGGGGTTGGAGATCCCAGCTGATGCGGTGCAAGGAGAGGTCCGCTTTGTTCTTTGGTGTGGGTCTTTGAGGTAGGCTTGCCAACGAGCTGCATGGCAGGTCAACATATGTCTGGTCAGGCATGTGGTACCCAAGCGGCTGATGTTTTGGCCACGCGATATACGCTTGAGACATATGTTGCAAACAGCAGCTGTGCGATCTGATGCACTAGCCTCAAAAAAGGCCCACACCAAAGAACTTTTTGAATGACGGGCAGAGGCAGCGCCCTGCACAGGCGGAGCTCTGCGGTGTGATTCCGTCGGTGTACTGCCCTTACGCTGGCCACCAAAGGGCATCCTGCCTCGTTGGAGATGTGCCTCCTCCTCATCCTCCTCCTCCTCCTCTCTCCTATTAGGCACCCACGTGGAGTCAGTGACCTCATCATCCCCTCCCTCCTCATCACTGGAGCCAATCTGGCAGTATGCTGCAGCTGCTGGAACATGACTGCCAGATTGGTGTCCTTCTTGAGCATCCCCTCTGTCTGCTCTCACGCTACTGCCTTCCTGTAGCTGGGTTTCATCATCAGACCCTTCGAAACGCTGGGCATCCTCCTGGAGCATGTACCCAACACTGTGCTCAAACAGTTCGGGGGACTCCTCAGGAGGAGGACATGGTGGGTCTAGGGAAGGAGTGACTGATGATGAGTCTGACATTGATACCAGGGAAGAGGACGCTTTGGCAGCTGCTTTGCCAGTACCCTGAGCCTGGGTGAGAGAGGATGAGGAGGAGGAGGAGGGCTTGGTCATCCACTCTACCAAGTCTTCGGCATGATGTGGCTCAACATGTCCAGCTGCCGAAAACAAGGACAAGCGTGTCCCATGGCCATGTGCTGATGACAATGCACCGCGTCCACGACCAGCACTGTTGCCCCCAGACACAGAGCCTGCTTGCCCTCTTTTATTGCCTCCTGACTGTCTGCCTCTCCTTGTTTGCCTTCCAGACATTCTAATAGATGGCCTGCAGGGAGATGGGAAAAAAGCAATAAGGGCTACCTTCAGGTGTCCTTCTCTGTCCCTTTACTTAAGGATTTCTAAATATGGTTGAGGATGATTGCTTTTGCACAGAATAGCACAACGACAATTTCCCTGACTGTCCAAAAAACAAGGATTTCAAAGATGGTTGATGAGGAATGCTTTAGCACACTATAGCACAAGGAGAATTTCCCTCACTGTCCTTCCCTGTCCCTAGAAACAAGGATTATCACAGTGAAAGAAACTGACACTCTTCCTACCTATAGTTTTCTGTCCCTAGAAAAAATGTTTTTTTAAAGCTGATTGATGATCAATGCTTTAGCACACTATAGCACAAGTAGAATTTCCCTCACTGTCCTTCCCTGTCCCTAGAAACAAGGATTATCACAGTGAAAGAAACTGACACTCTTCCTACCTATAGTTTTCTGTCCCTAGAAAAAATGTTTTTTTTAAAGCTGATTGATGATCAATGCTTTAGCATACTATAGCACAAGTAGAATTTCCCTCACTGTCCTTCCCTGTCCCTAGAAACAAGGATTATCACAGTGAAAGAAACTGACACTCTTCCTACCTATAGTTTTCTGTCCCTAGAAAAAATGTTTTTTTAAAGCTGATTGATGATCAATGCTTTAGCACACTATAGCACAAGTAGAATTTCCCTCACTGTCCTTCCCTGTCCCTAGAAACAAGGATTATCACAGTGAAAGAAACTGACACTCTTCCTACCTATAGTTTTCTGTCCCTAGAAAAAATGTTTTTTTAAAGCTGATTGATGATCAATGCTTTAGCACACTATAGCACAAGTAGAATTTCCCTCACTGTCCTTCCCTGTCCCTAGAAACAAGGATTATCACAGTGAAAGAAACTGACACTCTTCCTACCTATAGTTTTCTGTCCCTAGAAAAAATGTTTTTTTAAAGCTGATTGATGATCAATGCTTTAGCACACTATAGCACAAGTAGAATTTCCCTCACTGTCCTTCCCTGTCCCTAGAAACAAGGATTATCACAGTGAAAGAAACTGACACTCTTCCTACCTATAGTTTTCTGTCCCTAGAAAAAATGTTTTTTTAAAGCTGATTGATGATCAATGCTTTAGCACACTATAGCACAAGTAGAATTTCCCTCACTGTCCTTCCCTGTCCCTAGAAACAAGGATTATCACAGTGAAAGAAACTGACACTCTTCCTACCTATAATTTTCTGTCCCTAGAAAAAATGTTTTTTTAAAGCTGATTGATGATCAATGCTTTAGCACACTATAGCACAAGTAGAATTTCCCTCACTGTCCTTCCCTGTCCCTAGAAACAAGGATTATCACAGTGAAAGAAACTGACACTCTTCCTACCTATAGTTTTCTGTCCCTAGAAAAAATGTTTTTTTAAAGCTGATTGATGATCAATGCTTTGGCACACTATAGCACAAGGAGAATTTCCCTCACTGTCCTTCCCTGTCCCTAGAAACAAGGATTCGCACAGTAAAACACAGTGACACTCTCCCTACCTATCCTTCTCTTTCCCTAAACTAAAGGAATCCAGGTTAAGCAAGAAAAAATTAATGTCACTGTCCCTGCCTATGCTTCTCTTTCCCTGCTCCGGAACACACTACACTAGGCCGCCGTGCTGACGGCCTTTTATAGTGTGGGGCGTGTACTAAACACCCTCAGCAATAATTGGCCACAGGCATCCTGCCTGTGGCCAATCATTGCTCTCCTCGCTGCCGGCGCTGTGATTGGCCAAGCATGCGGGGTCACAGTGCATGCTTGGCCAATCACAGCGCCTGGATGACACTGCGATGGCGTAGTGCATTGTGGGCCGTTCGCGTCACTCGAATTAGGCGCGAACGGCCCAAATCGTTCGATCTTCGTCGAACGATCGAACAGCCGATGTTCGAGTCGAACGTATGTTCGACTCGAACACCGAGCTCATCCCTACCGGCTATAGCCAACATCACTAATCATTCATGAAACTGAGGACAGGCTGGTTGTACACAAGTCTATGGATAGATCAACATGTGTACCACCAGACTGACGATACTTGGATTGAAATTCAGCAGGTCCCTGCTGAACAGGCAGAATTTTGATCCATGTATGGCATGCTTAACACTACCCTCGCCCCAGATTGATAATGTTGCTCTCCAAAGGTGTCATTGCTCCTCTATCCAGAGTGAATGAACCCAAAGACAGGAAGTGTGTTACTGGCCAGATCACCAGGTGAAAATAAAGAAAAGAGAAAAGGAATGCAGCCACTGAATAAATTCTTGGTAAGCTGAGTTATATCCATATAATCTAAAACTCCTGTTTTTGTGATGTTCCTTTATTTTGTATAGTTGTGGTCATTTTGCACGTACTGACTGCGACGATTGTGACATACAGTATTACAGTCTAGCAATGCGCAACACATTAACTAAGAACTGGAAAGAGTCTAGAGCAGCCTTTTTCAACCAGGTTGCTGAGGCGGATTGATCAAAATATATCAAAATATATACAAGCCAGTGGGTGAATCAAATCTGCCCTTTAGTTGCACCATAACGATTAGACACTGGCATCCTAACAACCAATGACATCATCAGTTGATAAGAAGGATGTCGGTTGCCGCCACAGTATCCTTGTTTGACCCTCTTCTGCTCCTCTCACTTAGCACTGGGTTCACATTAGCTGACTGATTCAGAGAAATTGAGGGAGCAGAGAAACATTGGCATACTAGTCAGTACCAGTGTACAAAAGTGTATTTGCTTTGGAAGAATAAATCACCTCTAACGTAAGGTAATGTAAAATTATCTGAATCGTTTTTTACATTTTAGAATGGGGTGACTTGAGATTGTCTATAATTTTAAGGGGTGCCTTGACTAAAAAAGAGGTTGAGAAACATTGGTCTAGAGATCACACCAAATTTGTTGTAAATCCAGCTTGCCCTGAATGTAAAAACCATACAATTAAAATCCAAAAGAACTTTACCTAGAAGCCTAGTAAAAGCCAAAAAAAAAACGATATTGGGAAATACAAGTGAAAAATGCTGGCATCACACGCACTTATGCATTTAAATTTCCATTGTAAAAGTGGCTTAATTTTATACACATTCATTCCTGAGATGACCTTGCTTGATTTAATAATAACCATATTTTAAAATAAATGCAAAGCAAACATTATGAAGCCTTGCTCCTGCTATGAAAAGGCTGTGTACAAACATCCATGTTTTTTTTAAATCTATAAATCTAATCTATAAATATGTATTGTAGTCAAAAAACTATTGTCTTTGGCCTTTGAAGTGAAATGATGTTCATCGGTAATTTATTAAATATCAAGATATATTTACTTGATCTTATTATATGATTTTTTTTTATTTCACTATTAACAACTACAGTATCTTCAGACACACTTGTAGCTCTCAATGGACTATGAGTGTGCTGGTCAGTGCACTCGTAGCCCATTGAGACTGGGTTCACACTAGCCGCGGCTCACAGCGGGGGTGCGGTCTGTCTCTGTTCTCCGTTTCAGGGATGAAACCCGCATTCAATTTGCATAACTTTTAACCCAGCCTGACACTTCCTGCAGCTCAGTAACTGAAAGCCCATACAGAGGTACAGGTAAAGAGCTGTAAAAAGTGTCTGCAGGAGCCTGACATTGCACCTGCCATCCACTGGTTGCACGTGCAATACTGTGCAGGCTTGTGTGCAAAAAATGTGCATTTATTATATTTTTCTCAAAGGTGAACTTAGCCTTTAAAACCCAAGTATGAAAGGTAAAACAGTGTAGTGCAATGTTTCGCAGCCAGGCATGTGATGAAGGGGCCCTGCGTGGCTCTGAAACATTGCATTACACTTTTGGGATGTGCTCTTACTTTACTAAAAAAAATTGGATGTAATTGAAGATCCTTGGTGTGCTGGCAAATATCTACATTATCATGCATGTTCCAGTATCCAGCTGGTGGTCACTGCTGCATCCGGTACCTTAATGCCTAGTATACACGAGCAGGTTTTCCGACGGGAAAAGATCCGTCGGAAAACCCAAGGGGAAAGCCGAGAACCTGCTCAGTAACTTTTCCCCCATATACACGGCCGGTTTTCCCTTCAGGAAAACTCAGATGAGAGCTTTGGTTGGGAATCCCGGCCGTGTGTATGCTCCATCGCAGTTTTTCCCATAGGAAAACTGCCAAAAACTGCTGGGAAAAAGTCTGCCGGGAATCCCTGTGGGAAAAAAGACAGCAGGTTCTCTTTTTTGTCTGGCGGTTTTTGGCATTTTTCCCGTTGGAAAAACTGCGAGGGAGCATACACATGGCCGAGATTCCCGACCAAAAGCTCTCCTCGCAGTTTTCCCGTCTGGAAAACCGGCCGTGTGTACGAGGCTTAAGAGCTCATTCCAGGAATGTGTGCAATGGGAATATGAACTGTGTATGGACCAAATATGGTAACAAACATATTTGGATAATGATGCCATATTTGGTGCTGTTGCTTATGTAGCGGGTACTTGAATTTAGGGAAAGCATCTGGGTGGTAGTGTAACCCAGATGCCTTGATTGTTAGGAAATTCAAGGTTCCCTTTGTGAATCCTGGAGGACTCTGATGGTGTGAAGTTCCCGCCGGCCTATAGGTGGCGTTGTTGCCTTGGCCCGGAGCTGGGCTCGCACCGCAAGACTGTACCTTTTTGTCCTCCCCTGGAGCTGGTACAGCGGGGCAGGGAACCCGCTGTGGCGCGAAGGGAGAGGTCATAAAAGGGGCGGACGCCCTGATCACGGGGTTAGAGTCCGGAGCCAGAAGATGCAGCCGCACCCAGGCACCTTCAGCCTGGGTGCTGGCATTCCGGTGTTCCAGGCCTAGGTGCCCTTGACCTAGCCGGAGCAGAGATGGAGTCCATCTCAGGCACCTTTAGCCTGGGGTGAGTTACTATGGCGGATGCCTGGGGCTCAGTACCTTCGACTGAGTTCCGTGAAGGTGGAGGAATCCGAGGGGGGCCCTAACTCCTTGGGTGCCCGTGTCTGAGTTCGTGAGGACTGGTGTGCAGTAACTTCTCTGAAGAGTCCGGCACAGAATCGCTGGTGACGGAGAGGCCTTCATTTCTCCCTTGGACGGATTTCTTCCTCTGACAGGGGCAGAGTGAGCGAAGGTAATTCACGTTCTATATCATCTAGTCAGTGGCAGTGACTATTCACCACTGGTGACAGCACAGTGGTCAGCAGCAGAAGGGAAAGGATTGTGCCTCAATCTGTCCCCATTTTCCAAAGTAAAGAGACTGTTTTATTGCTTGGCAAGAAGAATAAAACTGAGTTGGACCTATTCACTGTTTGGAACTCTGGTTACTAGAAGCAAAGGAGTCAGGGATGAAGGACTGGACTTGACTCTAGGACACCTACACAAAAACCCAATTTTCTGGCCTTCAACTTCTAGCTATGGAGGACATGGGCCGTGGTGTGTCTTATCCCTCTCTCCCAGGTACCCCTAGACAACAGCCATATAACCGATGAAGATAGAGAGAGGAGGGAGCGGCCCCGCTACACTTACATTCCAGCAACATTGGGGATCATTTCTTTGAGTACATTGAGGCTAAAATTAAAATCAGACCCTTATCTAGGCATACAGTCTGGATAGCCAGAAAAGAGAGGGCAGTATGTGTGCATCGCTTCCTTCTGTGTCATATCAGTCCATAGGTTTTTCAGCATTGAGGGGGTACCGTGTCCCTATGTTGAGACTCCAGGAGGATAGGGGCATTTGTGGGGTTAGAGCAAAAGAAATCTAGAAGCCCCCTATAAAAAAAGTACCCCCCCCATGGATTGAGTACAGGGATACAGCTTTAAGGCTTCTCCCAAGTAAGCTATTTAAAGCTGCACTCCAGCAATTCAGCCTCTTTCTAAAATGTGCTGGCTTGCTATGGGTTAAGTTCAATGAGGTGCATGTCAATAACTTATTCATGTAGAGTAGACTGTTTAAGCCAAATAGCAGTGACAGCTTGCATAGGAATGGATGGAGTAGCTGTCCCTTTTTATCTGGTGTCACTGACCCAGAGATGCAAGCCACTGGTATCCACAGGGTCAGTCCCCGAAGCTCTTTAGTGCTGGCCTTTTTTCACACATCAGTTGCCAACTGCATTGTTGTGGTCTTCAGACTCAGCCTTTATAAAAGTACCAGCCATTTGGGTACCATATGCATGATGGGACACACGACTTTCCACCACAAAGTTCAGAGGGAAGCAGCACCTCAATGATAGCAGTGACCAGGAAAAACTGCACTCCCCTCTAAAATAATCTTTACCAGCAAAGAAACAGGAACAGTCCACCCGTGCTTCTGGGGTCAGTGGGGACGCAGTGATGTCAGCATGCAGCCTCGCCGGACATGTTTTGTTAAAACTAACATCTTTGGGGTCATCACCACTGACCCCAAAAGCATGGGTTCCTGTTTCTTTGCTGGCAAAAATTATTTTACAAGGCGATTTTTACACATAAGACATGTAAGTGCAATCTAAATATTTTAATAAAGAGTTTATACTGTTTTACACTATTGAAGTGTTCTCTCCTTATATACCCTGATCCGTTGCACATGATACAGCTGGCCTGGAGATAAGTGACGGGTTTCTGAGACTATAGGAGGACATATCTGCTTACAGCTTCCCATTGAGGATTACTCTCAAAGCTTGGTTGATCTTTCTAGCAATAGAAGGTCCATATGATCCAGTAAGCGCCCCTGTTAACTGTGGTGGTGGGTGTCACTTAAGGAGCTCCCATTTATGTTGGTATCAGAACTTTAAAGATCCCTTTTGCTAATGAGGATCTTTTTCAGTTTTTCTTCACGTGGACTTTCTACACTTTAATATTTTTATCACAATAATTACTTCACTGTTGGATTAATGGTTATTAAATTGTTTATATCACATTTTCAACTAGGGCTGCTTTTTTGGACATAATAAATAACATAGGTCAGCATATACTGTAGAACAAAGTATCATATAGAACTTTCTGCTAAAGTACACATAGACTAGAGAATGAGAACATCTGAGCAACTAATACACAGCTGGTATTTTCCAAATAACAGAAACAGATTTAGGGAATTTAAATTCATTTCAGTAAGAAGCTCATTGTGAAGAAACAGATGTATCCATACACAGGCCGTACATGTGATGACAGAAATTAATAGTCTTGGAACATGTGTTTGATATCAGACCAGATGGATTTGTATAGTGCTTCTACAGCAAAGTGGTAATTGTTCTAACTACAAGCTTCATATCAGTCTTACAATATACAGTAGATGATTTTTTTTTTCTGCAGAAAAATATTTCCTCAAATTTGCAGCTCTGTCTATATATACAGTGCCTTGCAAAAGTATTCGGCCCCCTTGAACTTTTCATCCTTTTGCCACATTTCAGGCTTCAAACATAAAGATATAAAATTTTAATTTTTTGTGAAGAATCACCAACAAGTGGGACACAATTGTGAAGTGGAACGAAATCTATTGTTTTTTTTAAACTTTTTTTAATTAAGAAAAAAATGAAAAGTGGGGCGAGCAAAATTATTCGGCCCCCTTGCGTTAATACTTTGTAGAGCCACCTTTTGCTGCGATTACAGCTGCAAGTCGCTTGGGGTATGTCTCTATCAGTTTTGCACACCGAGAGACTGAAATTCTTGCCCATTCTTCCTTGCAGAACAGCTCGAGCTCAGTGAGGTTGGATGGAGAGCGTTTGTGAACAGCAGTTTTCAGCTCTTTCCACAGATTCTCGATTGGATTCAGGTCTGGACTTTGACTTGGCCATTCTAACACCTGGTTACTTTATTTGTGAACCATTCCTTTGTAGATTTTGCTGTATGTTTGGGATCATTGTCTTGTTGGAAGATAAATCTCCGTCCCAGTCTCAGGTCTTTTGCAGACTCCAACAGGTTTTCATCCAGAATGGTCCTGTATTTGGCTGCATCCATCTTCCCCTCAATTTTAACCTTCTTCCCTGTCCCTGCTGAAGAAAAGCAGGCCCAAACCATGATGCTGCCACCACCATGTTTGACAGTGGGGATGGTGTGTTGAGGGTGATGAGCTGTGTTGCTTTTACGCCAAACATATCGTTTTGCATTGTGGCCAAAAAGTTCGATTTTGGTTTCATCGGACCAGAGCACCTTCTTCCACATGTTTGGTGTGTCTCCCAGGTGGCATGTGGCAAACTTTAGACGAGACTTTTTATGGATATCTTTGAGAAATGGCTTTCTTCTTGCCACTCTTCCATAAAGGCCAGATTTGTGCAGTGTACGACTGATTGTTGTCCTGTGGACAGACTCTCCCACCTCAGCTGTAGTTCTCTGCAGTTCATCCAGAGTGATCATGGGCCTCTTGGCTGCATCTCTGATCAGTCTTCTCCTTATCTGAGCTGAAAGTTTAGAGGGACAGCCAGGTCTTGGTAGATTTTCAGTAGTCTGATACTCCTTCCATTTCAAAATGATCGCTTGCACAGTGCTCCTTGGGATGTTTAAAGCTTGGGAAATCTTTTTGTATCCAAATACGGCTTTAAACTTCTCAACAACAGTATTACGGACCTGCCTGGTGTGTTCCTTGGTCTTCATGATGCTCTCTGCGCTTTCAACAGAACCCTGAGACTATCACAGAGCAGGTGCATTTATACAGAGACTTGATTACACACAGGTGGATTCTATTTATCACCATCAGTCATTTAGGACAACATTGGATCATTAAGAGATCCTCGCTGAACTTCTGGAGTGAGTTTGCTGCACTGAAAGTAAAGGGGCCGAATAATTTTGCACGCACCACTTTTCAGTTTTTAATTTGCTAAAAAAAGTTTAAAATATCCAATAGATTTCGTTCCACTTCACAATTGTGTCCCACTTGTTGGTGATTCTTCACAAAAATTTAAAATGTTATATCTTTATGTTTGAAGCCTGAAATGTGGCAAAAGGATGAAAAGTTCAAGGGGGCCGAATACTTTCGCAAGGCACTGTATATATATATATATATATATACACCTTTCTAAATGATGCATATGCTGAGAAGAGCCTCTAAGTGCTATATTACTTTTTTGACATTTTCAGATTTAAAGGACCATTAGCACATAGATTTATGTTCTGCTGGTAGAAAAGAACACTGTAGCTTTATATATTTGAGCATTCTTTCTTGAACCTATGTTCTTTACAAAATCTGACAGTGTTCAAATGCTTGAAGTATAATAACACTATAAATCTCATATATGCAGAAATGTCACCCACCGACCTAGAAATCCCCATCTTTTAAAAAGAGGAGCATGGCAGTAAACCAAAGGTAGATTGAGAAGCAGCTTCAAAAATGAAAACAGAAATTTCTTGTGTATTACAGTAAATAACGACGTCAGGAGTGGTTCTCACATTAGAGTTTAGTCATAGTAAACATAAGGTTGAGAACCCATTCACACAGGGGCAACTTTGGATCTGACTTCAAGACGCCCCAAGTCGCCCCTAGTCGCCTCAAGTTGTGTTACATGAAAAAATCAATGTAAGTGAATGGATCCGTCTTAATGCACACTACTGCAGTCGCTCCGACTTCAGAAAAGGTTCCTGTACTACTTCAATCCGACTTCTAGGCGACTTCAATGGAAGTCGCCTCCAAGTCGGATCCCCTGTCTTAACTGAAGCAACTTTACAGGAAATAAAAATAGTTTTCTCGACAAACCCCTCCCTCCCCCTCCCTCCCACAGAGCTGATTACTCTTTGATTGGCCACTGGCAAAGTCCCCTGTCCTGGAGGCGACTTCAAGTCATGTTGTAAGTCACCCCAAGCCACGCTGAAGTCGCCCCAAGTCGCGCTGTGATTCATACTCAAGTCGTGTCCAAGTTGCCTCCCAAAGTCATGCTGGAAGTCATGTTGCCCCTGTGTGAATGGAGTCTAAGGCTTATTAAGTAGCAAAAATGTGCCTGTTTGTTGAACATTAAGGATGAGCTTTGGATTTGGGTTCAACGTGAGTTCATGCCGAGCCCAGTTGGTTTGGCAAACTGCCCAACAAATTAGCCATGTTTTGCCAGTTCCCGCACCCAAATTTCGACTGCTGAAATGTAAACAAAGCACCTGGGGACTAAGGATGATGTAATTGACCAAATATGAAAGGTAAAACAGTGTAGTGCAACTTTTCGCAGCCAGGCATGTGATAAGGGGGTCCTTTGTGGCTCTGAAACATTTCATTACACTGTTTTGGGATGTGCTCTTTCTTTACTAATAAAAAAACGTTTGGACATAATTGAAGATCCTTGGTGTGCTGGCGAATATCTACATTATCATGCATGTTCCAGTATCCAGCTGGTGGTCACTGCATTACCCAGTACCTTAAGAGCTCATTCCAGGAATGTGTACGATGGGAATATGGACTGTGTATGGACCAAATATGGTCACAAAGATATTTGCCTAATGATGCCACCTAGGATCTCTGGTGCTGTTGCTTACATTCCAGCAACATTGGGGATCATTTCTTTGAGTACATTGAGGCTAAAGTTCAAATCAGACCCTTATCTAGGCATACAGTCTGGATAGCCAGAAAAGAGAGGGCAGTATGTGTGCATCCCTTCCTTCTGTGTCATATCAGTCCATAGGATTCTCAACATTGAGGGGGTACCTTGTCCCTATGTTGAGACTCAAGGATGATAGGGGCCTTGTGGGATTAGAGAAAAAGAAATCTAGAAGCCCCCTTTCAAAAAAAAGGAACCGCCTACCCCCCCTTCCCCCAGGGATTGAGTACAGGGATACAGCTTTAAGGCTTCTCCCAAGCACGTTATTTAAAGCTGCACTCCAGCAATTCAGCCTCTTTCTAAAATGTGCTGGCTTGCTATGGGTTAAGTTCAATGATGTGCATGTCATCTCATGGATTTATCTATTTTATTTATAACTCACAGTTTTACTGAGCACCAGGAGTACAGCTATTGCTATACTCTCAGGACTCATAGGAGCGATGCTGCTTTCTCACTCAGCAGCCACTCTGTCCAACCCTCCTCTTTGCTGTCCATTCACAGAAGGTTTTGTATTTCGTGAATGGGTTCACGTAATATAAAGTGCTGTGTAATTAGGCAAGAAGAGAGGGGGGACTGGTAGAGTGGCTGCAGGAGCAGAAATCTGAATGTCCAGCCTCAGAGTGCCGGAAGTATAAAGAAAGCTGTACTCCTGCTACTCAGTAAAAAAATGAAATGTTAAATTAAAGAGATAATGGCATGCATGTTGAACTTAACCAATAGTAAGCCAGCACATTTAAGAAGGTGGATGGACTTCTGCAGCTTATCTTTAAAGGATTTGTGTATTTTCAATGTTACATTTTAAGCCCAATGAAAAGACTTTCTCCCCACTGAACAGTATTTTGAAAGCAATATTTTTATTAATACATGTCCCCCAAGGCAGTGTCCAGCTGCCCATTCCTTTTTTGCTAATAAATCTTAAAGAAGACTATAATAATAGGGTTTGACACTGTCTGGGGTTCCCAGTCTTCCTGCTGGGTTTGTCGAACCTCCCGTGCATCAGACTTTGCCCAGTTTAGTCAACCCCATTGTACATGGTGAAATTTGGTAGTTCTGTTGACATGAATAATTTATGCCTATATATCTTAATATAGTGATGATTAGTTGTATGAAGTATTTACGTACTGTGCAGCAAAAAGAATGGCTTAGTCTGCAGTATATTATAAACAGCACAGTGTATGGAGCATGCTCTTCACAATATACTCACCATATGTACCCATTATATCCTATATCCACCTCCCTTATCCCCTAATATATCAGCAGACTAGGTAGAATGTAGGAAGATCTGAACATCCTTCCTAGCAGCCTTCATTTTTCTCAGGCTTTGTTGTGACATGAAGCCCTATTCATCATATGCTTCCGCTTCCCTGCACTTTCCAGTGCTGGCCCTTTTCTTACTAAACTCTGTTACATGAACAGGTGTTGGTTGACTTATCTCTCACTCACTCCCTTGGTTTTGTTTTTAATAAATTATGGGAAGGCAGTGTAAAGAGTAGTGAAAACATGTAACATGTAGTAACCCATTGCATTTAAAGATAGGCCAAGCAATTCCGGGTTCAGTTTTAGGCAGGTACATCAAACCTTACAGGAGTTTGAGTGCTGAGTCCGAACTCCACTGAAGTCAATTGGAGCTAAAAGTAAACAATCAGTTCTACCCATTTTCTAGTCTATTAGGCAAGGGTTTGTCAAACACGTGGGGGGCTGGGCACTGCCTTGGGAAATGTGTATTAAAGCAAAATAAACTTTGTAAAAATTCTATTTGGCGGGTAGCAGTGATTAATAATGCTTAAAGTGAAACATAAAAATGCTTAATTCCTTTAAATAACATGCCTGGGGGTTGCCCTATCTATGAAATGGCATATCTGTATGATGCCTGGGGGTTGCCTTGCATGTGAATTGACATGTAAGGTGTATTCAAACTGCTACATCAATACTAACATCTACAAAAAAAAAAATTCTGTTTGAATCGCCGGCAATTGAGAGCTTCGGTCAATTAATTTTCTAATTCATTGTGAATTCCCTTCATCTATACCAGACCCTTATGCTAGATGAGGGTTCAAAATAGATCAAACTAAAGGATGGGGACTCCAGGAAAAATCCATACAAGACACTTATCCTTGTTGAGGGTCTGGTATAGATATCATGGGGAACCCATTCAAATAACAATAAAAAAAAAGCATTGAGTCTATACCAGACCCTTTGGGGATTATTTACTAAAACTGGAGAGTGCAAAATATGGTGCAAAATCTGGTGCAGCTGTGTATGGTAGCTAATCAACTTCTAAAGGCCCGTAACACACGGTCGGACTTCAAAATTAGCAAGTTTTCCCAAAAATCCAACCGTGTGTACGCTCCATCGGACAAACTTTTTCGGTTTTCACCGGACAAAAGTTCGCTCTGCAAACGGACAAACTTTTCGGCAACAAAAGTCCGATGGAGCAAAGTCCGACCGTGTGTACAAAAATCCATCGGACTTTTGTCCGAAGTACAAATACGCATGTCCAGAACCAATGTTAAAATCAACCAACAATAGCAGAAGTTGACCAAAGGGTGGCAGTAAAGAGCAGAAAAAACACGTGATGTTGGAAAAGTTTTGGGAAAATTTGCAGAAAAGTCCTGCCGTGTGTATGCTATGGGTGTGCCCGGCCAACTCCCTTCAGACAAAAATCCACAGAAAAGTTTGTTTGAAGTCCGACCGTGTGTACGAGGCTTAACTTTAGCTTGTTCAGTTAAGCTTTGACAAAAATAAAAACCCTGGAAGCTGATTGCTTTTTATGAATAGCTGCACCAGATTTTACACTCTCCAGTTTTAGTAAATCAACCAGTTTGGGTCTGGTATGGATTTTAACCACTTGAGATCTGCACTATAGCTGAAAGACGGCTGCAGCGCGGCTCTCAAGTGCCGAGTGGACATCCACAGGACGTCCTTCTCTGTTTACATCCCACCGCACGCCCTCGGCGGCGCGCGGCGGGAACAGCTGTGCGCTCCGCATCACGTGATGCCGATGCGCGTGCCTGGCGGCCGCGATGTCCGCCAGGTACATGCGATCGGCTGTGACAGAGGCAGGACGTGGATCTGTGTGTTACATACACAGATCCATGTCCTGTCAGGGAGAGAGGAGACCAATGTTGTGTCCCTTGTACATAGGGACACAGATCGGTCTCCTCCCCCAGTCAGTACCCTCCCCCCCACAGTAAGAAACACTAATAGGGAACATATTTAACCCTTTGATCGCCCCCTAGTGTTAACCCCTTCCCTGCCAGTCACATTTATACAGTAATCAATGCATTTTTATAGCACTGTTCGCTGTATAAATGTGAATGGTCCCAAAATAGTGTCAAAAGTGTCCAATATGTCCGCCGCAATATCGCAGGCCTGACAAAAATCGCAGATCGCCGCCATTACTAGTAAAAAAATATATATAATAAAAATTTCATAATTCTATTCCCTATTTTGTAGGCGCTATAACTTTTATGCAAACCAATGACTATACGCATATTGCAAATTTTTCTACCAAAAATAAATAGAAGAATACGTATTTTTTTTAAAAATTGGGATATTATTATAACAAAAAGTAAAGAAATATTGTGGTTTTTTTTCAAATTTTTCTGTCTTTTTTTGTTTATAGCGCAAAAAATAAAAACCGCAGAGGTGATCAAATACCACCAAAAGAAAGCTCTATTTGTGGGGAAAAAAATGATAAAAATATAATTTGGGTACAGCATTGTATGACCGCGCAATTGTCATTCAAAGTGCGTCAGCGCTGAAAGCTGAAAATTGGTCCGGGTACGAAGGGGGTTTAAGTGCCCTGTAAGGAAGTGGGTTAAGGAACCACACACAAATATCAAGAAAAAAAAAATGTACTTTAATTTACGTCATGTAAGAGAAAAATTGTCTCTTAGCCTGAATAAATCCCATAGAGAGTAGTTCTCTTTCTGTCTAAAATGCATTGCCCATAAATATTTATGTTTTACATGTTTATTCCATCTCTAGATCTTATTCACGTGAAACCTTTCAAGTCTTTTATATGTAAGAGCTTCAGACAGATAAAAAAAAAAAAAACAATGCATGTACAGGTATGTGATCATTAAACATAAGGAATATTTTAAAAAGCAAAAGGTCGGCACCTGGGAATTAAATGCAAATAAAACATTCTTTATTACTTACCCATTGAGATGCAAAGGAAACCTATACACAGATGCTTCTGTTGTGTATAGGATTCTTTTATATCCTGATGGGTACATTTGCATTTAATTCCCGGGTGCTGACCTTTCACTATTTGGATACATATGTTGGCAGCCTGTCTAGCTGTGGTCTTAGCACAGTTGGAACTTTGCTATATCCTATGAGGAATATAGGAGTTGCAGCACCACACTTTATTGTTATGGATTCCATATTTTTAAAAAGAACATAGTGTGAGCATCTGAATTTAACTTGGTATCAGTCTGTTGCAATCCCATGTATAACAGAGTTCAGAAATGGAGAAGGAGAAGCAACAAAAGGAGCCAGCAGATTTGCTGTTGAGCTCATGTGTAAACGAGGAACATGCTTGTGGGGAGGTGCAGTGGTAGTAAATACACAGTCCAGTTGCAAGAACCAGAACTTGTTTTAATGCAGAATCCAGTAGTTTACAACAATTGCAGCAGGAAGGCTCAAGGTATATAACAGCAGTGTGTAGCGGAGCAGGTCTCAGATGTGCCAACAGCATTTGCCCTGAGGGGCAGAATGCAGCCTGACCGGTCCATACTCAAAGGTTTTCAGGAAGGATGGAGTGTCCCTGTCCTTTCCCTACTCATCTGGAACAATTCTCTGCCACTAATCACTGTCCCTGTCAGATGGGGGACCTGTCCTTACAATACCCATATACGTTAAATGTGTGCCAAGTCTGGGAGCCAGGGATCTAAATAGGCTCTGCCTGACCCAAGATGGCTGCTAGAGTCACGTGGGGTGGCAGCATCCAATTGGATAGCTTCCCCAGTGACCAAGGAAACCATAGAAAAACGATGTTCCTCTTGACTTCCTCTCCCCCTGCAATGTTTCTGCGGTAGAGCGCCACCTGCAGTGGGGAAAGTAGACTGCACCTGCCTATATGCTGACATAGAACAGATAGCAGAACAACAGAGAGTTGGGCTCATCAGTCTGCTGCTTCTCCTTTATAGACAAGTCACAGGCGGGGGGCAGACTGCAGACTTGGTTATATTAACTAGAGCAGAGAAAAGTCAGGTCTGCACAATTGGCTGTGCTTTGTGGCAGAGCTGTGAAAATCCCTGGGATAAAAGGACAGAAATACAAATACTTTGGCAGGCAAAACAGCTAACATACAGTATATGTATTTTATCTGTGTATTTAACTGTTTATTTAGAGTTCAGAAATAAACTGAAAAGGAAGGAGCTTGGTATAATGTATAATACCCAATATGGAGGCACTCCACCCCTCAAGGGGTGAAATGAAATGCAAAAAACGCAAACATCGTGCTTGATATGCTTTGCAATACTTTCACGTGTGTGATTTCACTACTATTAGTATATCTTTACCGTATTTAAATCAAACAATAAATTATATGAACAATGAAAAGAGATGGGCAAGATACTAGCTAGACAGTTAAAATATTGAATAGTCCATATACGACGGAGGAAAAATTGCTGGAAGGTGTTGTTAGGAGAGATTCCCAATCACCTCTAAAGTTCACTGTGCAAAATAAGTTGTAATTTCTACCTCAGATAAACAGTGGTAAGTGCCAGATCCACACCCCAGGTGCAGTTTGCTCTTACCAGATGGATACAACTGACAAAGCAGCCTTCATAGAGATCATAGAGATTGTTTTCAATCCCTCTGTGGTGTTCTTAACTCTTCACTATCCTCCTCTGCTTTTCCCACTATGGGTCCTATGGGAGCTGTTGCTGATGCCATAATGCACTTATTTTGCACAGTGAATATCTCCTAGCAACACCTTCCAGCATTTTTTCCTCCATCGTATATGGACTATTCATATTTTTTACTGTCTAGCTAATATATTGCATAATATCTCTTCATTGTTATTATTATTGTTTGATTTAAATACGTTAAAGACATAGGCGTGTGCAAGGGGTGTGTCGGATGTGCCTGGGCACACCCTAATCACCCTGTACGGTGCAGATTCCTCCTGCTGATATTTCAACAAAGCCCCCAATGGGGCTCCTAAAAATTAAAAATTAAAATAAAAAATAAAAAGTAAAATAATAAAAATAAAAAACGACTTACACCATCCACTGCCCTACTGACACCAACCTTTGCCCTACTGCCATATCCACTGCTCTACTGACACCATCTATGTTTTAATACATTTGGGGTGCACACCCTAATGCAATAAGCTGCGCACACCTATGGGTAAAGATATACTAATAGTAGTGAAATCACTCACATGAAAGTATTGCAAAGCATATCAAGCACAATGTTTGCATTTTTTGCATTTCATTTCACCCCTTGAGGAGTGGAGTGCCTCCATATTGGGTATCATACATTATACCAAGGGCCTTCCTTTTCAGTTTATTTCTGTTTACTTAAAGGGGTTGTAAAGGTTTGTTCTTTATTTTCTAAATAGGTTCCTTTAAGCTAGTGCATTGTTGGTTCACTTACCTTTTCCTTAAATTTCCCTTCTAAACTTTTTTTTTCTTTGTTTTCTTTGTCTGAATTTCTCACTTCCTGTTCCTCCTCAGTAAGCTGTTCAGTAAGCTGTTCTGGCTGACTAAACACCACTCGGATGATGGTGTGAAGTTTACTGAGGAGAAACAGGAAGTGAGAAATTCAGACAAAGAAAAACAACATTTAGTAGGTAAATCAAAGGAAAAGGTAAGTGAACCAACAATGCACTAGCTTAACCACTTAACAACCACCTGCCGACAAATAACGTCGACAAGGTGGTTGCTTAACTCTGGGAGGACGTTATATAACGTCCTCCCAGAATCGCGCTCCCGCGCGCCCCCTGGGGCGCGCACATGGGAAACTCCGTGACCGCCGGGTCCAGAGGACCCGGCGGATCACGAATCGCGGTAAATCGCCGCTGATAGCGGCCGTTTACCACGTGATCGCTCCGTCAAATGACGGAGCAATCACTTGTAAACAGACCGGCGTCATTTGATGACGACGGTTCCTCCCTCCCCTCTCTGTACCGATCGGTACAGTGTGAGAGGGGAGGGGGAGGGAGCGGATGGCAGCAGCAGCACTGTGGGCTGGATCTGTGACAATTGCAGTCACAGATCCATCCATCCATCCATCCCTGCTCAGCCATCCCTGTGCTATACCCTGCCAATACTCTGCAATACACCCTGCCAATACTCTGCAATACCCTGGTGCAATACTCTGCAATACCCTGGTGCAATACTCTGCAATACCCTGGTGCAATACTCTGCAATACCCTGCGAAATACTCTGCAATACCCTGCGAAATACTCTGCAATACCCTGGTGCAATACTCTGCAATACCCTGGTGCAATACTCTGCAATACCCTGGTGCAATACTCTGCAATACCCTGGTGCAATACTCTGCAATAGACTTGTGCACAACGGAAAAATTCGTTCCATTTCGGTTCGTTTCTTTCCGGTCCTGTTGATTCGTAATCATTCGTAATTTTGCTAGACGGGATTTTTCGTGTTCGGACTCATTCGTATTTTTGCAAGCGACATTTTTCGTTGAATTTTTTGTTGCTTTATAATTCGTACTTTCGGTAGAGTACGTTGTTTTTCGTTGATTCTGGACACAACTCCTACTTTCGTAACTTTTTTTGGGTTCGTTGATTCGTAATTTTCCGTGTCTCTCTCACAACGACGCTGCCTATTATGCCTAATGTGCTTCGAATGGATTTGTACTTTTCTAAATACATAGCGGTTATTTGTAACGATTCGAAATCTCGTATTTTACTTTCGTTTTTTACATGCGGCTATAGGCTCCGCCCCTGTACACCATTTTGAGAGGGTTCAGCACGGTGAGGGAGAAGCAGAGAGCAGAGCAGAGTGAGTGTTATTGTGCTTCGTATGGATTCGAAATCTCGTATTTTACTTTCGTTTTTTACATGCGGCTATAACCTCCGCCCCTGTACACCATTTTGAGAGGGAGTTCAGCACGGTGTGGGAGAAGCAGAGAGCAGAGCAGAGTGAGTGTTATTGTGCTTCGTATGGATTCGTACATTCGTAACTTTTTCATAACGAATTATGCCGAAGACATTCGGGCATTCGCTATTTGCGGTATAATTTATTTCGGATTCGGTCTTATTCGTAATTGCTTTGTTCGGAAATTCGAATGCTTCCGAATGTCCGAAAGTTGCTAAATTCGGACGAATTTCAATTCGTTACGAAACGAATTGCACAAGCCTACTCTGCAATACCCTGGTGCAATACTCTGCAATACCCTGCACAATACTCTGCAATACCCTGCACAATACTCTGCAATACCCTGCAAAATACTCTGCAATACCCTGCGCAATACTCTGCAAAATACTCTGCAATACCCTGCACAATACTCTGCAATACCCTGCACAATACTCTGCAATACCCTGCACAATACTCTGCAATACCCGCCACAATACTCTGCAATACCCGCCACAATACTCTGCAATACCCTCCACAATACTCTGCAATACCCTCCACAATACCCTGTGCAATACCCTCCACAATACCCTGTGCAATACCCGTGCAATACCCTGCCATACACCGCAATACCCTGCCATACACCGCAATACCCTGCCATAGTCCGCAATACTCCACAATGCCCTGCAATACTCCGCAATGCCCGGCAATACTCCGCAATGCCCGGCAATACTCCGCAATGCCCGGCAATACTCCGCAATAACCACTTCCCGCCCTCCGGCCGTCATATGACGTCCTTGACTTTGTGCGGGGATATCTGAATGATGGGAGCAGCTACAGGCATCATTCAGATATTAGCTTTTTCAGCCGGCGATTCCCTACACCATAAGAACAATCATAGCGGCTGTTCCGCCGCTTGATCATTCTTACGGGAGGTGAGAGGGGATGTCCCCCCCCCCGCCGCCCTCCGGTGCTTCTACCGACTCACCGCTACGATCAAAGCCAGGATTGTTGTTTTTTTTTTTTGTATTTTTTTCAGGCTTCCCAGCCTAGAGGTGAGATGTGGGGTCTTATTGACACCCCCCCCCCCATATCTCACTGTAAAGAGGACCTGTCATGCCATATTCCTATTACAAGGGATGTTTACGTTCCTTGTAATAGGTATAAAAGTGATCAAAAAAATGTTTAGGGCGGAAAAACATGTCAAACTAAAATAAATAAAGTAAAATGAAGAATACATTTTTTTTTTTTTTTAAAGCGCCCCTGTCCCCGTGAGCTCGCATACAGAAGCGAACGCATACGTAAGTCCCGCCCACATATGAAAACGGTTTTCAAACCACACATGTGAGGTATCTCTGCGAACGTTAGAGCGAGAGCAATCATTTTGGCCCTAGACCTCCTCTGTAACTCAAAACATGTAACCAGTAAAAATATTTAAAGCGTCGCCTATGGGGATTTTTTAAGTAGCGAAGTTTGGCGCCATTCCACGAGTGTGTGCAATTTTTAAGGGCGACATGTTAGGTATCTATTTACTCGGCGTAACTTCATCTTTCACATTATGCAAAAACATTGGGCTAACTTTACTGTTTTTTTTTTTTTTTAAGCACAAAACATTTTTTTTCCGTAAAAAACGCGTTAAAAAAATTGCTGCGCAAATATCGTGCGAGATAAAAAGTTGCAACAACCACCATTATATTCTCTAAGGTCTTTGCTAAAAAAACATATATAATGTTTTGGGGTTCTATGTAATTTTCTAGCAAATAAATGATGATTTTTACATGTAGGAGAGAAATGTCAGAATTGGCCTTGGTGCTCCAGAACGCCTGAAGGTGCTCCCTGCATGTTGGGCCTCTGTATGTGGCCACGCTGTGTAAAAGTCTCACACATGTGGTATCGCCATACTCGGGAGTAATAGCAGAATGTGTTTTGGGGTGTAATTTGTGGAATGCATATGCTCTGTGTGAGAAATAACCTGCTAATATGACAATTTTGTGAAAAAAAAAAAGAGAAAAAAAAATCTTGATTTTGCAAAGAATTGTGGGAAAAAATGACAACTTCAAAAAACTCACAATGCCTCTTTCTGAATACCTTGGAATGTCTTCTTTCCAAAAAGGGGTCATTTGGGGGGTATTTGTACTTTTCTGGCATGTTAGGGTCTCAAGAATTGAGATAGGCCGTCAGTACTTCAGGTGTGATCAATTTTCAGATATTGGCACCATAGCTTGTGGACTCTATAACTTTCACAAAGACCAAATAATATCCACCAATTTGTACTTATTTTTACCAAAGATATGTAGCAGTATAAATTTTGGCCAAAATTTATGAAGAAAAAATAGTAATTTGCAAAATTTTATAACAGAAACGAAAAAAAAATCATTTTTTTACAAAATTTTCAGTCTTTTTTCTCTTATAGCGCAAAAAATAAAAAACCCAACAGTGATTAAATACCACCAAAAGAAAGCTCTATTTGTGTGAAAAAAAGGACAAAAATTTCATATGGGTACAGTGTTGTATGACTGAGTAATTGTCATTCAAAATGTGAGAGCACCGAAAGCTGAAAATTGGTCTGGTTATTAAGGGGGTTTAAGTGCCCAGTGGTCAAGTGGTTAAAGGAACCTATTTAGAAAACAAAAAACAAACCTTTGCAACCCCTTTAAGGGTGTTGTTACACCTTAAAGGGGAAGCTGGTAAATACCATTGTCATATTTTTCCATACTGAGGCAATATTGTTAAAAGGGCAGCGCTGTCTTTTTTTGGATATTTTCATTTAGAGTTCAGCTTTAAAAATATGCCTTGAATGTCAACACCGAAGGATGCATATGATACAATATTAGTGTTTTCCTTCATTCAGTACTGCAGAACATCTAGTTATAAAAGTAATGAAGTTCAGAGCAATGCAGCAGCTACACAATAACATCTTTGTAAAACAGAAAACAAATGTACTATTTTAAGTCATTTACTGGAATCATCTTCCAGCTACACCCTAGCCCTTGACCTGTAATATTAGTTAACCTCTATAACAGTGTTTCTCAGTTTCCAGCCTTAGTAGAAATTAGTATGTATTTGTTTCAGAGCATGTATGTTTTTCAGACCACCTTGCTGAATCACAGGTGAGATACTTGTATATTTCTTTTAAGCTTTTATTAATTAACAAAGATGTAATTATACATTGTCATGTGAACACATGCACTTTTGGTGGTCACTATGATGTGGCATTGAGAAACTACTCTGTAACCAGCTCACCATAAGAGTGCTGAAAGAAAGTTGTCTAAAAGCCTTGGGGTCTGATTCTAATGAAACTGACAGCTGGATCCTGTCTCTACAGGTTGTTCTGCTTAAGCATAAACTATGTATATAGTAACAAGCTGACAGTTCCTTGCCCTGAAACGCTCCCCTCCATGACCTTCCGCCTTCTTTTTTTATACCATAACCTAATTCTAACCCCTGGCACTCATGGAAAATTTCAATACAGTTGTCGCCCTGGCTACGTTTTACATATATTGTATACTCTATTAGAGTAATTGTAATAATGTAATTATAACTAGTTTTAATTTATCCTTGCAAACAAAATAAAGAATGCCAGTAATGCCACTGTGATGTGATAAGTATATGACACCTGGGTTTTACAGATCGTTAATCTGAGGCCTATGAAAAGAAATGTATTCTTTTGTGAAAGTGCTTGAGACATAGGGGTTGATTTACTAAAACTGGAGAGTGCAAAATCTGGTGCAGCTGTGCATGGTAGCCAATCAGCTTCTAACTTCAGCTTGATCAATTAAGCTTTGACAAAAAAAAAAACTTGAAGCTGATTGATTTCTATGCCGAGCTGCACCAGATTTTGCACTCTTCCATTTTAGTAAATAAACCCCATAGTATTTTAGTATATAGGGCTCCTGCACTGTTTAGCTAGTAGTTTAATATATATATACAGTGTCTACCTGAAAATAAGCCCAACCCCGAAAATAAGACCTAGCCTGGTTTTCAGGGAGGGCTGCAATATAAGCTCTACCCTGAAAATAAGCCCTAGTAAAGTCCATGTAAAAATATATAATCCATTTTGTAAAAATGTTATATAATGTCCAGTGTCTCCTTTTGTAACTTTATTGTCGAAAATACCTTATTTACAGCACCACTGGGCGCTCACGTGACCCGCTGGTGATCTTCTCCTCTCCTTCTGGCTGACGTTGGTGGTCCTTCCCTCTGCAGTCCTCGGAGCGGGGCTGACATCAGTAGGCATCTTGGCCCTTCCCTTGGCAGTGCTTGGAGCGGGGCTGACGTCAGTGGGGATCTCGGCCCCTCTATCGGCAGTGCTCGGAGTGGGGAAGAAGAGCTCTGGTGGATCACGTGAGCGCCCAGCGGTGCTGTAAATAAGTTATTTCCGACAATAAATTTACAAAGGGAGACTCACTGGACATTATATAAAATTTTTACAAAACAGATTGCATATTTTTGGGATTAAAGATGTCATAATGATGACTCCTGAGCTGACAGGCGGAGAGAGGGGACATAGATAACACGGTATATGTGGTGCCAAAAAACTCATATTATGAGACCTTGATCTTTGACCGAGGTGATGCAGTGAGTGAAAAGTCTACCTGCAATAAAATAGGTAAATGTGAAAAAATATGAATGCACAGTATTTCATCTATAGAAATGCCAGTTCACAATCTAATTCATCTCTAGAGCAGTATCGTACTGTAATATTAAAGCTGAAGTTTTTTTTATTTTATTTTTTTAATGTGTAGTGGTGTGTGTCCCATCTCCTGCAGGCTGCAGCCTATTGTAAAAAAATATCCTTTCAGTCCTCCTTCATAGCTAGTGGCTATCCTCCAGCACTGTGAGTTAACATCCTCTGTTGTTAGTCTAAAAGTTGCACCTTTCCCCCCCCTCTACTGCTCTCTCCATCTTTCAAAAAGCACATACTACTACAAAATGCATTGTGTTCTGTAAATGGAGGAGAACCAGTTTAATAACAGGACCTCCACTGCCCAATCACAGTACATGATGCATTGTGCAAGGAGGCAGGTAAGCAGTGCAAATTTCAGACTTTTCAGCCCAACGTAGTCATTCAAGCTTATAGTAGCAGACTGTTAGTGCTCAAGCCAAGATTCATAATCCAAGAATAATAGTTGCTTGCAGCAGATATTGATGCTCTCAAATAGTGTCAACAGCCAAAGATAGCAGTGCAAGCTTTAGATGCAGATGGCCAGCTTGGTATGCCACATATAGCAGTAATAAAGTATCACGCTGTGTAGTCTCCACAGGCATGGTAGGACAAAAAGCTGGTGACCATATTTACCACATAGACATTCAGTCTCCTAACTGGTCTGGCAACATGAAATATAGGTAGCAATTTGTAACTGCTTATCTAGTAGATGCATCAAACTGTAGTATAATAACATGCAGTCTTCAGATGTGCCATATGGCTATAATTACTTCCCAACCAGAATATATGGCTGATAAATATGTGTGTGTCCAAGTCAGTAAACAAGTCCTATGTTGATAAATATGGGTATCCTTGATAAATCCATAAAGGGGCTTCCTTGGAAGGGTGTGTCATTCTTATGTATAGCTTAAAAGCAAAACTATAGCCAAAGCTTTTTTGGCTATACTTCTCCCATGGATCACAGGAGTGCAGTTCTCTCTAAGGCCTGGTTCACACTAGTCCGACAAACGCTCCGACATTAGGAGCTCATGTCGCATGACGTGTGAAAATCAATGTTTCCCTATAAGAGCCTATAAGAGCCGTCTTAACTGGTCCGACACAAGTCGGTCCGACATTAAAAATGCTCCCTGTACTACTTCTGTCCGACTTGGATCCTACTTCAGCCCATTGAATATCATTGAAGTCGGATCAAAGTAGGATCCTTGTCCTAACCATCCGACATTTGACATCCGACATGGTGATTACAGCAGCAGTAAAAGGAATTTATCTCACACTGGGATTGTTTTGATTGGTCAAAGGACAAGTCAGACTAGCACAATGTCGGATCAAAGTAGTATCCTGTTCATGAATGTCGGATGGATGTCGGACCAATGTAGGATCAATGTAGGACTAATGTCGCAGAGCAAAGTAGGATGAAAGTCGGATGAATATCGTGTCGTATCAGTGTGAACCCAGCCTAAATCCTGTGACCAGTTTTCATCAGACAGTGGGCTGACGCCACTGAGCCGGTTCAGGTTATGATCAGGATCATGACTAAGCAAACCTTGATTCGTGAAACGTGTTAATATTTGAACATGCCTGCATAGAGGTCTCATGATGTCTTATAATGTATCTTGATGGATTTTTATCTTCAAAAAAGTAATTATCACTGCTTCATACCTGGGAGTGTGGTCAACCTTTCTTGAACCATATGATCAGGATCCACCCAGCAGCCTGGACTGGCACCATCCTCAGTCTCTCAACGATCCGCCCAGAGCCTGAGCCTGCCCCCGTCCCTTCCAAAGCCCCATTGGAGGGCAGAGAAGAAAGCCAATGTTTGACAGTCCTGCCTCTCTGCTCAGAGCAGAGCAGGAGAACTGAGAGATCAGCGGGGTTTGATCGCTCAGTTCTCACCGCAGAGCCAGATCAATGCTGCATCCCCCAAGGTGAGATTTTTTAATTTTTTATTTACAAAGTCTATACTTCTCTTTTAACCGCTTCAATACAGGGCATTTTCACCCCCTTCCTGCCCAGACCAATTTTTAGTTTTCAGCGCTGTCGCGCTTTGAATGACAATTGTGCAGTCGTGCGACATGGCTCCCAAATAAAATTGACGTCCTTTTTTCCCCACAAATAGAGCTTTCATTTGGTGGTATTTGATTACCTCTGTGGTTTTTATTTTTTGTGCTATAAACAAAAGAAGAGCGTCAATTTTGAAAAAAACACAATATTTTTTACTTTTTGATTTAATAAATATCACAATTTAAAAAAATAAAATAAAATAAAGATTCCCTCAGTTTAGGCCGATATGTATTCTTCTACATATTTGTGGTAAAAAAAATCGCAATAAGCGAATATTGATTGGTTTGCGCAAAAGTTATAGTGCATGTTTATGCAATTAGCGGACCTCCAGCTGTTGCAAAACTACAAGTCCCATCATGCCTCTGCCTCTGGGTGTCATACTTGCTGCTGTCAGAGTCTCGCTATGCCTCATGGGACTTGTAGTTTAGCAACAGCTGGAGGTCCACTAATTGCATATCCCTGTTATAGTGTCTACAAAAAAGAGGGTAGATTGATTGCATTTTTATTCATTATTATTTTTTTACTAGTAATGGCGGCGATCTGATTTCTATTGTGACCGTGACCTTGCGACGGACATATCGGACACTTTTGACACATTTTTGGGACCATTTACATTTATACAGCGATTAGTGCTATAAAACTGCACTGATTACTGTGTAAATGTGACTGGCAGGGAAGGGGTTAACACTAGGGGGCGATCAAGGGGTTAAATATGTTCCCTAGGGAGTGATTCTTACTGTAGGGGGAGGGGACTCAAAGGAGAGGAGACCGATCTGTATTCCTCTGTACTGGGAACACACATCGGTCTCCTCACCTCTGACAGGACATGTAAGTAAATACACAGATCCACGGTCCTGCTGTGATCGCGGGCAATCGCGGGTGCCCGGCAGGCATCGCGGCCACCAGGCACGCGCACCGTGTCCCGAGTGATGCCGCGAGCGTGCGCCCCCTAGACGGCCAGGAAGCCCAGGACGCCATATGACGTCCACCAAGGATGGGAGATCCCTCCTGTGGACGTCATTTGACTATGGGCGGGTAGTGAAGTGGTTAAAGAATATACCTACCATGTACGTGTATGAAAAAGTATCCTGTTCTCTTCTTATAGCTTCCTTTGTGTGAAATTCCTGTTTTTTCTATCAGTCCCTCTGTTTTCATAATAAAAAACTGACCACACTAAGCAGGAGAGCACACTGTGGTCCATTCTCTAGCTATACTGGTAACTCAGCACCACCGCACAGCCTTTCACTGGGAAAATAAGCGTGCTGCTGTTTCTCCTCTCCCAGCTCTTATGTAGCTGAGAACAAAGGGAATGTTATCACTTATAAAAAAGGTGAAAAGGGCATTTATAAATATATATTTATATCTATAGGCAAATGTTTTGCCTTTCAGTTTTATTTTAAACTGAATGGTTTGTTTTACAAGGTGAGGGTTTACAATCACTTTAAGCAGTGCCCCATTTGTAAATATTTTTAAAGCATAGCCCCAATCTCAAAAGTATTATAGGACAGCACCAGTCTTGTGTACTTCTAAAGTAGTGGCCAAATCTTATGCGACTCTAGAGCAACCCACAAATCTTGCATGTCTTTAAAGCAGTGCCAAATCTTGCACATCTTTTAGAGCAGCAGTGCTCCAACCTTGCTTATATATAGATTAGTGCCTCAAGTCTTACATATATACATATATATAGATAAGTGCCCCAATCCTACACATCCGTAGAGCAATTCTGTTGTGTAACCATTTATTTACCCTTAGCTTGCTTCCCTAAATAGTTACATCTACCTAAAATTAACAATATATCTGAAAAGAGAACAGCGGTCCACTACATATTCCCTGTCCTCCATAAAGCAGTCATGTTGACTGTGAGAGATAGATAGATAGATAGATAGATAGATAGATAGATAGATAGATAGATAGATAGATAGATAGATAGATAGATAGATAGATAGATTTGAAAGTTTTGGCAAAAGTCCTACCTTTTAAAGCAAGTCAAAACAAGTCATGTAGTGGTTAGATATTCGTACTGCAGTTCAAAGAACTTGAATATCTTTGCCAGGAGTTGGACATCACCCGTTATATTTTATTTACTTACTGCTTTTATATGACAGAAACATTTCATCAGGTCCTGCACCAAAGGATCTTATGCACACCCTACGGCATTCAAAAAAGCACACATGTAAACAATCTCTAGCCAATTTGCTGATACGCCTGTTCACCAACCAGCATAGTTTGGGTTATTGGAGGAGACTAGAGCACCCGGTACTTCATAAATCAACATTACTAATAAAATAGTTCAGACCAACCCACCCTGAAATTTCTGATGTTAGATTTTTTTTCTTTTACTATTTACAGAATATATGCTATTTGTCTTTGACTGGTGTGCTCTGTAAGTTTTTTTTTATATTAATGATCAAATTGTCATACTTTGGAATGATGTATTATACAGTATATTTCTTTGGTCTTGTAAATGTCATCACACAGCTTATGACTTTTTTATTTTTATAATTAACATATTTATGTATTTGCATAACATGTACACCTAATGTAAAGATGTCTGACACAAATAAATGTAAAACGTATCACCGGTAAAAAATTGCCCCATTGAAACTATACTATTAATACTGCAGTCAGAAAAAAATGTGTACTGTGAAATATTAGCTGTAAAACAATATTTTAGTTTTCCTTGTCCTCAGGGCTGGAGAAAATTACATGTCAATCTATATTTCTAAACATCATCTTTCCCTTCCAGGTAAGCCTTTTCACCTAAATTCAAAAAACTTTAGCCCTAAACCAAGTAGGTTTGTCCCAAATTGACATTTTATAATTCCGTGGCAGTTTTTTTTAACTGTTGAGTGACAGTTTTTTTTACTGTTTTCGGGCCACAGTGTTTATTTTCAGGCACAAATACAAGCATTTGATAAGCGTGAGATCTTAATTTACATTAATTACTTTACATTAATCCTAATACTGTCCATAAACTTAATTTTTTTTTTTTATTACTTTCAGTCATCTTTCAATCACAAATATTTGTTGTTTTCAAATGACCAATCAAGTCATCAGTCAAGAAAACTGGGATAGAAATCTACTGGACAGTGCATTTTTAAGTTGGGTTGATGTGTTTTCAATGGATTTCCACCCCATTTTTGATAATTCTTTAACTATAAACTAGAAAACAAGGTGGAAAGGTGATTTCATACCAACTAATTACGGTACCTAGAGTATGACCAATATAAGCAAATAAGAATTGATTAAATACCTAAAGGTATGCTAGCTAATCAAACTAAACCTCACATAAAGGATATGTTTAGCTTAAACTCCTTTAGGCCCCTTTCACACGGAGGTCCGTTCAGGTCCGCCTGTCAGTTTTTTAGGCGGACCTGAAACGGATCCTCCATGCACCCCTATGGAGGCACGGATGTCAGCGGAGACATGTCCGCTGACATCCGCTCCGCTCCGCCAAAGTGTGACGGAGGAAAACCCTATTTTTCCTTCCGTCGGCGGAGCGGATCGGATGACAACGGACTCTACGGTCCGTCGTCATCCGATTCCCCATAGGGGAGAGCGGCGTTCTGACAGGGCGGTCCCTGCACAGTGTGCGGGGACCGCCCAGTCATCCGTCGGCTCAGCGGGGATCAACGGAGCGATCCCCGCTGAGCAAGCGGAGCTTCACGGGGCGGATCTGCACGGATCCGCCCCGTGTGAAAGGACCCTTACTCTTTTTAAGTAAGTTTTCCATGTGGTTATCAATCTTAACTAGGTGTATACAATGCTAATCTGTCTGTATTAGTAAGCCGGTGAGGCTCAGTGCCATGTTTGGGGAAATTTGATATCTTGCTTGGGATGTAATAAAAAAAAATACTTTTGTATGCCGGGAGATTTTTTTGGGTGTGTGATGGAGAATAGGGTGAAGGAGAAAGGCCAACAAATTAGGCTCCATACAAAACATTTATTAAAAAAAAAAGCCTGAAGGTCAGCAATCCAAATACAGAAAAGTACCGTATTTATCGGCGTATAACACACACCCTAACATTAAGAGGGAAGTTTCAGGAAAAAAAAACTTTCCACAGCCCCCTGAGTATAACATGCAGGTACAGTTTACCCTTTATTTTCAGGGTAAAAAAGTGAGTGTTATATGCCAATAAATACAGTATATAAATTCACAAAATTAAGGCCAACAGCCTGTCATTGCAGTGTATGGGCTCAGCATTCATTGCTAGCCACATACAGTTGTCAATCCCAGCTGCAGGAATCAGTAGATTCCTGCCACTGGGACTCACACACATCCCTGTTCTGTGAGCTGAGGAAAGACAGATCGTGGGTTCCTAATAGCTAGGAACCACGATCTGTAATTTCCTCTAGGTCAGTCCCATCCCCCAACAGTTAGAACACACATTAGGGAACATAATTAACCCCTTGATCACCCCCAAGTGTTAACCCCTTCCCTGCCAGCGACATTTTTACAGTAATCAGTGCATTTTTATAGCACCGATCGCTGTATAAATGCCAATGGTCCCAAAAATGTGTCAAAATTGTTGATGTGTCCGGCATAATGTCGCAGTCCTGATAAAAAACAGATCGCCACCATTACTAGTAAAAAAAATAAAAAATAAATAAAAATGCTATAAATCTATCCCCTATTTTGTAGACGCAATAACTTTTGTGCACTTTTGTGCAAACAAATCAATATACGCTTATTGCGATTTTTATTACCAAAAATGTGTAGAAGAATACATATTGGCCTAAACTGAGAAAAAATTCACTTTAAAAAAAAAAATTGGGGATATTTATAGCAAAAAGTACAAAATATTGTTTTTTTTTCCAAAATTGTCGCTCTTTTTTGTTTATAGCACAAAAAAATTTAATTGCAGAGATGATCAAATACCACCAAAAGAAAGCTCTATTTGTGGGGAAAAAGTTTGTTTGGGTACAACGTCGCATGACCGCGCAATTGTCAGTTAAAGCTACGCAGTGCCGAATCACAAAAAATGGCCTGGTCATTGGGCAGCCAATTCTTCTGGGGCTAAAGTGGTTAAACAGCATAGGTAACCACTTCTTGACTCGTCGTCTTTCTGCTTGATGTTTATCCTGTTCCCTGGAAGAAAGCAGAAGTATACAGCTTAACTGCTCTAACAACTATCAACAAGTTTACAAGTCCTGCTTGACAGTAACATCTGCCAAGCCGGGGGAGATATTAATCCATATGCAAATGTCTTTTCAAGAATAACTTGTTGGCTCTGGAGCCCAGAGTCCCTAGGTGAACAGAATAGCCATGAGCAAGCATTGCCAGCTGACCTTGGCAACAACAGTCTCACAGAAGATTTTCTCTTTGGGGAACTGAACAGCAGAGGGCCTCCTCTGATATATCGGGAATAAAGGGCCTTCAGCCCAGGATCATAATCTTTGAAGGAACATTTTTTTTTTCTTTTTTTTTTTTTCAAAACAACCAGCAATCTAGGTCCAGCTTATGTGTGAGGGTTCACACTATTATCTGCTGGGTTCACACTATTGTGAATTGGATGCGGGTTTCCCTGCATCCAATTCGCATGTCAGGAATCTGTGACCGGCTATCAATGGAGCTGGTTCACACAGCTCCAGGACAGCTGTGGCTGCGGAGCAAATTGCACGGGAGTCCTGTCCATTTTCTGATCCAAATTCAGCCACAAATTTGGACCGAAATCAGACTTGAAACGGTGAACAGGGACGCACCAGACCCCTGCTGTAAGCCGCTCCATGCGGAGAAGTGAATCCAGCCTAAAAGTCTGGATCTAGGACCTGAGACATCTTGCCAGTAAGTCCCCAGAAGTTAAAGGAGTTGTAAAGGTTCATATTTTTTCACCTTAATGAATCCTATGCATTAAAGTGAAAAAACTTATGATGATTACCGGCCCCCCAGCCCCCCGTTTTACTTACCTGAGCCCTGGAAAGTCCCACGTCACAAACGCGCTCTTCCTTATTTCGGGCTTCTCGGCTCTTCATTGGATAGATTGATAGCAGCGCAGCCATTGGCTCGCGCTGCTGTCAATCAAATCCAATTAACGTGGGCGCATGGAGTGGGGCCGAGTCTTGCACTGGACGCCTAATGCAGGACTAGGGAGCGCGCCCGCAAGGTAACCCCCTTGGGAGAGAGCGCTTCCCAGGGGGGGTTATTTGAGGCGGGGAGGAGCCGAGAGAGCCGCCGAGGGACCCCAGAAAATGCTGTTTGGGGCCACTCTGTGCAAAACGAGCTGCACAGTGGAGGTAAGTATGACATGTTTGTTATTTTAAAAAATAGAATGCAAACCTTTACAGTAGGGTTGTCCCAATACCACTTTTTTAAGACCGAGTACAAGTACCGATACTTTTTTTCAAGTACTCGCCGATACCGAATACCGATACATTTTTTTAATCTCATGTGTCAGTATTTTTTATTTTTTTTTTACTATTTATTTTATTTATTTATTTTTTACAATGCTTTATTTTTTTAAGGGGGGGGGGGTGGACAGTGTCAGTGTGTGTGTTTTATTTTATTTTATTTTTTTTACAATTCATTTTTATTTTATTCTTTTTTTTTTTTATCAGCCCTGTTGTGGGGGGCTTTGGTGAGATATCAGGGGTCTTAACAGACCTCTGACATCTCCCCTTTGAGACAGAGAAAGGGACTAGGGACACATATTCCCCAGTCCCTCTCTCAGCAGCCTCAGCTGCGCTGAAAATGAATGGAGAGAAGACAGCGGCTCCTCTCCATTCATAAACTGAAACATTGTAAACACAGTTTACGATGTTTCAGTTATGTGAATGGACAGAGTCAGTGATGACTCTGTACATTCCGACAAGTAAGGAGCCGGATTTACCGGCTCCTACCTCCGCTCTCCATCCTGAGATACCAAGGGGGTGGAGGAGGAGCACGGAGGGGGCGGCAGCACGGAGGGGGACGGCGGCATGGAGGTGAAGGGGGAACAGGTAGCATTTGAGCAGCAGACAGGCAAGGCAATTGGATCAGATTAATTTTACTTATTCGCCTGAAGACCCGCTCTGCTCTCCGCTCTGGTCTCTGCCACGCTCTCCGTCTTGGTCTCCGCCCCCCGCCCCGCTCTCCGCTCTGGTCTCTGCCCCGCCACGCTCTCCGCCCTGCTCTCCGTCCCGCGCCGCACACTCTCCGCCCCCCGCCGCACACTCTCCGCCCCGGTCTCCGCCCTGCTCTCCACCCCCCGCTCTGAGGAAAAAAAAAAGTATCGGACTGGGCATCGGGAGCATTTGCGCGAGTACAAGTACTCGCGCAAATGCTTGGTATCGGCCCCGATACCGATACTAGTATCGGTATCGGGACAACCCTACTTTACAGTCACTGTAATAGACTAGGTGTGATCTTTTCTTCCAGCCCATCTGATCATCCCCCCACTCCCAGTGCTTTGGGGACTGTTGACTCCTTCAGGGTTTAGGCACCCTCAAGTACTCACAGATGTAGTTGCCACACCATTTGTAATGGTATGTCCTCATGGTCTCCATAACATCTGCTAGAACATAGGGTGAACTTGTATCCAAAATTTAGAGCAGCTTTCCTCTGCACTACCTTCTGTAAACCAGAAAACCTTTCTGGGATCCCCCTTGGGGGGGGGGGGGGGTTATAAGCCCTCTAGATGAGCTTGGTTGTTTCCTTGACCTGCGCAGTAGCTAAAGCCCAGGAGCGAGGAGAGGGCTGCTTGCATCACAAAACAGGGGGAAGCAATCAAACTTGAAACTGCAGAGCTCAGAGCAGCCCAAAGTAATCACAAGCTGTTCTGCTGATTACAGGAGAGCCACAACAGAAGTAAATTTGCCTATCTTTTCTAGTCACCTATCCTGGAGGGTGCTACACTTGCATTATTGTGACCTGTATAAAAGAACTTGACCTGCAGTCTTTTAGTACTACATAATCAAGAAATGATGATGATTAATGATCATTGACTAATATTCTTATATATAAATACTGTATGGGGTGAGTTTAATTATCTTGTTCAGGCTGTTGGTCTCTGTCCATTATATTTTGTTCACTTGAATGTCAGTAGCTACTGTATATTACCTGCACGTGTCAGCTCACACGGTATTTATTTAAAAATGATCACTGAAGTTTTCTTTGAGGCCATGTCATTTTGTTTTGACTCCTGGGTCATTTCAGGCTTTTAGGTGTGATTTCCACATGACAGCCTGACCACTACTGGTAAGTGTTCCCATTGCTGCACCTTTATAGATGAATTTACTAATGCTACACATATATTGGGCATTTCCTGGTAGAGGATCCAGTTACAAAGCTTCAGAAGCTCCTCCAGATGTGAAGTGCACATTCCAGTTGCAGATTTTCACGTGTACTTTTCTTTTTGATTCAAACCATCTTACAAAGATCATGATATGATTGGAACTTTGCAGAACTTTATGCCCCCATTCTCTCTTTGTCATACCAATTTGTATTCATACCAAGCATGCTTTAAAACATTACAACATCTGCCATATATATACCAATGTTTTCCGTATTATTTATAAGGATACTACAATGTATTCCTTCAACCACTTATGTATATGTATGACACATCTACATAGTCTGCAGGAAAAGAAGAAAAAAGTATTTACATGTCACTGTTTTACTGCATATTTCATTTCATGTTATGTAACTGCTGATGTCTATAACTGTATTTTCCACAATATGTTCAAGATATATATTTATACTCACTGGCCTCTTTATTAGGTATACCTGTTCAATTGCTTGGTAACATAGATTGCTAATCAGCCAATCACATGACAGCAACTCTATGCATTTAGGCATCTAGGCGTGGTGAAGACGACTTTCTAAAGTTCAAACCAAGCATCAGAATAAGGAAGAAAGGGGGATTTAAGTGACTTTGAACGTGGCATAGTTGTTGGTGCCAGAAAAGCTGGCTTGAGTATTTCAAAAACTGCTGATCTACTGGGATTTTCACGCACATCCATCTCCAGGGTTTACAGAGAATGGTCCGAAAAAGAGAAAATATCCAGTGAGTAGGGAACACCCCCCTTATTCGGTATGCACCAGAACATGTGAACAGGCAAAAAGTTTGAGCGAACATGCAAACCCTATTAAAGTCTATGGGACACAAACATTTTATATGCAAGTTATTGCCATAAAAAGTGTATGGGGATGTACTGTCCTAGGGGACATGTATCAATGCAAAAAAAAAACGTTTTTAAAACGACCGTGATTGAAGATGGATGGACATTGTGGGACACTTTTTTTAAATAAAGGAATTGTCAAAAACTGTCTGTTGTGGTTTTTAGTTTTTGACACTTTTTTGGGGGAATGGGTAGGGGTACAATGTACCCCTATCCATTCACATGGGGGGGCATGATTTGGGGCCCCCCTTGTTAATTGGGGCTTCCAGATTCCGATAAGCCAAGGGCCCGCAGACACCAACAACCAATTGCCAGGGCTCTTGGGAAGAGGCTCTTGTCCACATCAACATGGGGACAACGTGCTTTGGGGGGACCCCAAAGCACCCTCCCTATGGTGAGGGTAAGTGGCCTGGTATAGTTCGCTTGTCCCCCCCTTTTTCAGGCCTGCCAGGCTGCTTGCTAATAAGAGTCTGTTATGGATTTGGGGGGGGGACCCCACGCCAATTCATTTTTAAATTTTCCCCTTAAAATTTATGCCAAACCCAAAGGGCCTGGTATGAAGTTTGGGGGGGACCCCATTATTTTTTTTTTTTAACACAGCTAAGCTGGGCTACAGCAGCAGAAGACCACACTGTGTGCCATTTCTGTCAGCTAAGAACAGGAAACTGAGGCTACAATTTGCACAGGCTTACTAAAATTGGACAATAGAAGATTGTAAAAAGGTTGCCTGTTCTGATTTCTGATTTCAGCTGCAACATTCAGATGGTAGGGTCAGAATTTGGCCTAAACAAGCATGGATCCATCTGGCCTTGCATCAACGGTTCAGGCTGGTGGTTGTGGTGTAATGGTGTGGGGGATATTTTCTTGGCACACTTTGGGCCCCTTAGTGCCAATTGTGCATCGTTTAAATGCCATGGCCTACCTGGGTATTGTTGCTGACCATGTCCATCCCTTTATGACTACAGTGTACCCATCTTCTGATATCAATCCAATAGAGCACCTTTGGGATGTGGTGGAACGGAATATTCGCATCATGGATGTGCAGCCGATAAATCTGCAGCAACTGCGCGATGCTATAATGTCAATATGGATCAAAATTTCTGAAGAATGTTTTAAACACCTTGTTGAATCTATGCCATGAAGAATTAAGGCAGTTCTGAAGGCAAAAGGGGGTCCAACCTGGTACTAGCAAGGTGGACCTAATAAAGTGGCTGGTGAGTGTATATATACTATATATATATATATATATATATATATATATTGTAGCGCCCTGCTCTCAATGAATGGGCGCTATGTCAAATTTTGTGGGTATCTGAGCCAATAGTTAGGCTCAGATTTAAGTGATTATGCTAAATCAGCCTCTGTTCCGGCTATGGCTGTGTCGGGAAGACTTCCCACTGTTTGCCTGTAGGTGGCGTTACCACCTCAGGCCAATGTGGAAGACTGACCGGCCAAAGTGTATTGGGTATCTTTCCTCGGGAACAGTTCAGTGGGCATGGTCTACCCGCTGAGCCTGCCGGGGAAGGGTACTTACGTGGCAGACGCCATTTACCACTTGCAATGTGGAAGTCTTACTCCCCTTCATGACTAGGCCATTTTTTGCAATACGTGCAACGCTGTACCCAAATACATATTTTTTTCCCACAAATAGAGCTTTCTTTTGGTGGTATATGATCACCTCTGCACTTATTATTTTTTGCGCTATAAACAAAAAAAGACAGACAATTAAAAAAATATATATATATATTTCTTACTTTCTTCTATAAGTTACATCCAATAAATGGGGGAAAAAAAAAAACGAATTTCTTCATCAATTTAGGCAAATATGTATTCTGCTACATATTTTTGGTAAAAAAAAAAAGGTCCAATAAGCGTATATTGATTGGTTTGCGCAAAAGTTTTCTAGTCTACAAACTATGGGATAGATTTATGGAATTTTTTCTTTTTTTTTTACTAGCGGGACTGCGGACAAATCGGACACTAAGTGAAACGTTTGGGGACCAGTGACACTAATACAGTGATTAATGAAAAAATATATGCACTGTCACTGTACTAATGACACTGGCAGGGAAGGGGTTGACATCAGGGACGATCAAAGGTTTAAATGTTTTCCTAGGGGGGCTTTCTAACTGTTTGGGGGTGCTTGTACTGTGGGAAGGCTTTGCAGAAACACAGGATCACAGCCTTTCCTTGTCACAGAACGGCGATCTGCCTTGTTTACATAGGCAGATTGTTGTTCTGCCTGTCTCCCGAATGACCGTGGGTCCTAGTGGACATCACGACCACCGGACCTGCTGATTGGCTTCCATTGTTTCCAATCACAGTGGGAGCGGTTCGCCGGTGGCACACATGCGCGCCCCAGACTTGGATATGCACAATCACGTACAGGTACATGATTTTACACAGGGGAGTTGCTTTGCCATTGTATATGTACAGTATACAGTTGGCAAGCGATTAAAAAAGTAATAAATGCACTACACTGCAATACACTTGACCAGATATCAGCCATGCAAAGGAGAGAGAGAGCCCTTGGGGTCACTCAGTTGTGCTACCTTCACATATGTTGACACTGAACCTAATAACAGGTGGAAAGAGGAGGAAGATGACCTCATTAGTCTGCAGCTGTCCCTCCTCTGTCCAGTTACAGTCACAAGTTGAACACATAGTACCTGTAATAAATAAGTAAATGCATACATACAAACAACCCATTGAAAGCACCAAACACATATGCAAGAGTAATTTCATGATAAAATTGATTCATAGCAGAATATTCATTGGATTGTATGTGTGTGAATTCTCAACTCTGGGTCCTTTCTCTTTTTCCTGAGGCCAATCCCCATTTTGTGTTGCGGAACCGGGGTTAGTATGCCATGTGACAATTTCAGTGACCCTTACAAAATCCAAATACAGAATTCTGTCACAAGCTGGAGGAAGAAATGTTGACCTAGATGTGCTGTCTGTCAGGCAAAATAGCTCTCCTATAATGTATTTGAACTTTATATTTAGCTAATTGCCTACAGTTTTTGAACCGTGTTAAACTTTCTTATGTCAACTCCTCACTGGTAGGTCTAGGACATGGTGCATCTTGGTAATATGTACTCTTTCACAATAAAAACTTAACATAGAATCTCCAACTAAAAAATTTAGTTTTCAACTCAGGTTTCATAAATACTTTTTACGAAAAGACAAAATAAATTACTATTCGGTATTAAAGTTGCCTATTGAATAACCCATGAAGTACTTTATTTGGTATTTTAAGTGCAGAGATGGAAAATAACGAATTATCTCAGCAAAACCGTAATATATATACCTGCTTATTTTAAAACAGCATGTTCATCACTTTTTCGCCTAATTACACCCATATATATTTTTTTCCTAGATGGGCTTTATACAAATTAATGATCAGTTCATATACATTGAACCTGTAAATCAGACACACACTGCAGATGGCCACGCGCATCGAGTTTACAGGAGAAAAAGAACCGCAGAAGGAAAAGCAACAGAAAATAAAACTTCACATTATCCATATTGTGGAGTAGCAGGTAATGTTGATAGTATGTCTGGTTTTTTTTTTCCATTTTATCTGTTTTTATCTATTAACCTAATTTACCTGAGCATGTTTCATTTGTCAGATAAGATATAAAAAATATTACCAATACCTAAAATCTACCCACAATCAAATGAATGCTGATTTACCGAAGGAGTTGTACATTTTCACTTAAAAAATTGTACTAATATTTAACTTCAATTATCCATTCACCTGAAAAGCAAATTCCCATTGACTTTGAATAACCAATCCTGTGCAGATGTTTTTCACATGATTACATATTTGAATTGAATAGACACATGATTTGGTCCCAAAAGTCTTGCCCGTTTTGCTGAATGCAGTGGAAAGCATGCAAACAGGACATGTTCCTATTCATAAGCTTTCAACTGCATTTGAAAAAAAAAAAAAGCAGAAAAGCCAATGTATACTTCAGGAGCATTGCTTGTGTGGTTCAATAAACTTCAAAAGCAGTAGATGGGAGAGTTTCTTCAATTCCCATTAAGGCTGTGTTAAGTGCAGCAAGAGCTAAATATTTAGACACTATTTACAATCTTGTGCTTAGGTACCTAAAAAGAGAAGTTTGGCACTCTAGAAAAAAAAAGGAACTAGTTGCATTTTTCATAGTAGAGCAATACAGGCTTTAGGGGTTCTGGGGCCTTCTGAAAAAGCAGAATTTACTTGAAACTGAGTGTAAAACAAGCCCATCACTTTGTTAAAGAACATGAATTGACATACAAACTTTAATAATACCTTAATATCTACAGCAACTAGGTTGGCATTACCCAGCACTATGGCAGGATTCTGGGAAAGCTATGGGCTCCAAGTCTCATAAAAAAAATTCTGCTGCACTGTTCAGTATAGGTCATAGATGCTGCAAACTGCAAGACCCACCTTAAAATAGATATCTGAGTTTTTTTGAATCTATCATTTATTTATTAGGTAATCACCACTTTATGCTCCAAAGTCCAATCTTTGCCACACTCCCTACAACTTTAAAAGCAATGTCCCATTCTTCTGTTGCCCTCAAAGATACATTGTAAAGTAGAGATGGCAAATCTCAGATTTTTTAAAGTAGATACCGTATTTATCGGCGTATAACACGCACCCTAACTTTAAGAGGGAAAAAAAAACTTTCCACAGCCCCCTTCGTATAACACGCAGGCACAGTTTACCCTCTATTTTCAGGGTAAAAAAGTGAGTGTTATACGCCAATAAATACAGTACTTGCATATTCACACTTGCAAAATGGACTGTTAGCAACTTGGTGTGGAAGACCCAGTGGAGGTCCCCGGTGGTTAGCTGAAAGCAACTGAAAGCTGACAGCTCCCAGCCTCCCACAGCTATTCACAACCATTCACATGTAATTGCTCAAGCAGATATTACCTGCAAATGATCGACGCTGGATGCAACCTTCTCAAGAGGATCGATGGAGGTGACAACTTGGTGCTTTTTCCGTTTTTTCATATCAGTTTAGACACTTGAGCAAAGTAACTTTAGGGACATCTGCTGCAATTAGGCTAGCACCATCATGCAGAGTTTAGTGATGCAATTTCATGCACAATAATTCTAAAAATCACAAGTAAACTTTATTGTTCAGCATTTAAGTGAGAAAGTATATGTTCCCCTTTCAATAAGAAACAAATACAAAAACATTAAAATCATTGAAGCAAACCTTTAATAAACCTAAGCTTTTCTAATACAAATGTGAAATAATTCAGAATGAAGCCATATAGAAAAGTTTAGTATAGTTCATCCCACTGCTGCTGTGTTTCTGTTAAATGCAGAATAATATGTCAGTGTTTTAAGAAAACCTTTTATTTTCTTTAAACATAATGTAAGGTATTTTCCTCACATTTATGACCCATAGATGTAGCCAGACTTGTTGTGTTAAAAGACACACGCACACATGTGAAAGTCCAGCTTCAGACTTGAATTAATGTGAAGTTAAGTAATTTCCTGTTACCTGCAAATCAACATACAGTACACATTAATCAAGGGCTGACTCAAGGTCAATCTTATACTGAAGGTTCTAAACTACACCATAACATTACAACACTGTAAAGTGCTCAGATGTATTACATTTTTGCCAAAATATTTCTTTGTGCTAATTAGATTATATAAATTGTAACACAATTACACAACTACATATATAAGATCGTTCATAGAGATAATGGAAAGCTTGAGGCCCGGTTCACACTGCTGCGAATTCTTTTGCGAATTTGAGCAGTTGCGATTTCTCAAATTCGCAAGTCATTTAAATTATATAGTTTAACATTAGTGGCGTTCACATAAATGCGTTGCGAATATAAGCTGCGGGAAAAAAGGGTCCTGTGCGTGTTTGATCCATGTGCGATGCAAATTCAGGTCTATAGACTGGCATTCCCTGAAATCGCGGCAAAATCGCGTGATTTTGAATTCACAGCGGTGTGAACCTAGCCTAACAGACAAACAGACAGTGTTTCTCAAAGAATGGGATGATATTATTAGCCATCATTGTATGTGGTATACTGCAGAGTTCAGGAAGGCAGAACCACCTTCTAGTAAGACTGTTACATTAATATATATAATCATAATTTGTTTTTGTTTTGTAAACACCAGTGGTAATGAATTCCATGTATATTTGCTATGGTCTATGCATGTGTACTTTTGCATGCAACCCAGACAAGTGATTAATTTTGTAAGTATATCTGATAGTAAATCCGGCCTGATATGTTATGTCAGAAAATACACTAAATGTACTTTCCGATTAAAGCTGCTGGGAATGATTTTCACATAAATAAATGGCAGTAATAGTAGGGTAGTGGTGTAGTGTCCTTAACATATGTTCTGCACACACTAATACTACTGCTGCTATTTTTTAAAGAATATGCTATGGGTTACTACTATTTGCACTTCTGGGTTTGATTTTTGGCTTGTTGTGGATTATGGCTGGCCATGCACTGCAGGATAAATGGAAAAAAAATGATTCTTCCACCCACACAAATTAGGTTAATGGAGGAATCCCCCTGGTCAGGACCCTGTATTCTGGCAGCGGCACCTGCAGCTGTCAGAATACACTAATCAGCAGCTCCAGCTGATTGGCTGTTCTGCAATCACTGATCAAGTAGACTTTTCCAACATGCACCTACTACAGATGTTAATCAAATGATTGACTTCTATTGAGTGGGGATGGCCACACACTGATCACAATGTGGCCTCTCCCTGCTGAACTGGCCATATTTTGATCAGTGAATCGGCAGATTAATTCCAGCCTAATCTTCCTGGTTTTAAAATAAAGGGGTTGTAAAGTCAAAAGGATTTTTATCTTAATGCATTCTATGCATTAGGATAAAAAGCCTTCTGTGTGTATCAGCCCCCTCATACTTACTTGAGCCCCATCTCTGTCCAGCGATGTCCACGAGTGACTTGGCCACCCGGGCTCTTCCTCCTGATTGGCTCCCACTGCTGTCAATCAAAGTCAGTTATCCAATCAGGAGGAAGAGGGGGTGGGGCCGAACCACAGCTCTATGTCTAAATGGACACAAGGAGCTACAGGTTGGCTCGGGTGCCCCCATAGCAAGCTTCTTGCTGTGGGGGCACTCAACAAGAGGGAGGGGCCAGAAGCACAGAAGAAGCACCCAAGAAGAGGAGGATCTGGGCTGCCCTGCGCAAATCCAGTGCAACAGAGCAGGTAAGTATAACATTTTTGTTATTTTTATTTTTAAAAAAACAAGACTTTACAATCACTTTAAGCTCCACTTGTCTGACTATCCAACATTCTCTAACTCATCTCTTTGGGGATGGCTTAAAACTAGATAATCTTGTGGGTATGTTTCTGGAGGTGCCCAAGTAGTAGGCCATGTGCATTCAGGTGTATTTAAACCCAGAATCTCTATTTTTGTGTGTTTGGCATAATGCCTCACTGTATACAGTTTTATTAGGAAAAAAATTCCATGTGAATCTGTGAAAAGTCGCTTAGCTGGAGATCCTGCAAATAACAGCACTTTCTGTTGCAGGCTGACAAAGCTGTTGCCTCTCAGTTAGTAGCAGTGTTGTCAGTCTGTCATGCTCTTCTTCAGTTGGTTATTGGGCTGCCAATTAAGTCTAAAGCCCAATAGACTAACTAAAAGAGCATACGTGGCATGTTAACAATGTTGCTGCTAATTGAGAGGTTACAGCTATGCATTGTCAAATTGCAACAGGAAGTGCTGTTACTGGCTGGCTCACCAGATAAGAAACTTTGCAACAGATTCACAAACAGTCTTAAAAAACTGTATACATTGAGAAATTTTGCCAAACGTAAGAATATTTTTAAGGATTTAAATACAATATCAGTGGTGGTTACTATAGGTGAAGTTTGTCACAGCAGCAGTATCGGGTCTTAACAGTTGTCCAATGCTTAAACAGGGACTAACTGTTTTGTTTTTTTGTTTATTTTTTCTTATGTTAGTGACGATTAAAGCGTGCTTTATTGGAATGTTTGTTTAAAATAAATCCTAGATTTATTTAATGCTGTTATTGGTATAATGCTACTCCAGCTCACTAGTACTTACACTCTTATGATGTAACAAACTGTGAGTAGTTAGAATCTATACCCCATAGTGGCATTTTTTAAAGGCGGAAATTATGAAATATCGTATCTTGGAAAGAAATGTAAGCATTGTCTGTGTATTTTGTACATATTACTTTTCACCTAAATATTACTTTAATGTGTGTTTCTACATGTTGATATGAATCAGTTTTAAATTAGCTCTATCCATCTTCTTAAACAGGGTCAAAATCTAGAAGTATTATTTTAAATATCTCTCTCCAGAGCAAAGAATATTGACTAACACATAAATCAGTAATGCTTGTGAACTTTTACCTTTAGGAAACTTTTGTAGGCCTCTTAAACTCATTAAAAATGCATTCAAGCTGCATATAAAAGTAGTTGCGTATGAAGCTACATTTGCACATTTAATATCTACGAAAGATGCCTAAATTAAATTATAGACCATGTAGAAAACATAGAAGCAGATTGTGACTGAACAAAATATTTGGGAAAAAGTAAAATTTTGGTTAAATACAGAGGTTTATATATCTATACAAATATTATACATGTATGAATCTTGGGGTACCTACTGCAAAACTGGTATGGTCACTTTTTACGGTATGAAAAAACAAAAATTAGAGACCCTCTTGCCAGATAATGAACACATTTTTCTATAAGATATTATGTACATTTACATTGACATTAAAGGTTTTTAAAAAACAAAAACAAACATGTTATACTTTTTCACAGAACAGCCTCGATACTCCACTTTTCAGGTCCCCCGCCAGCACTCTTGGCTCCTCCTCTTCAGCAAGTGCCCCCAGTAGCAAGCCACTTACTCTGGGGGCACTGCTGCGTGCTCGCTTCCGAGCCCCGCTCTTTGTGGCCATAAGACAAACAGAGCCGTGGCTCGGCCCTGCCACATGCTCTCTCCTTATTGGCTCACTGTGCATTGGAAGCCCTGATTGGCTGAAGCAATGAAAGCTTTGCCCAATCAGGGCACAGAACACTGTCAGAGCCATGATTGGAGAATGTAATGATGACTCTATCCAATCATGGCTCATTGCTCTTAGTCTCATCCCACACTATAAACATATTCTCCCCAGAGTGGCCATTTGCAGTGTGATATTGGCGTAGAGAGAGAAAGAACAGGGCTCTGGTCAGTGCTGCTAGCGAGTTATGCCGTGTACACACGATCAATTTTCTCGACGGTGAAAACACCGCCGAGAAAATCGACATGAAAAACGAGGACCGACTTGGTCCCCTACACACGGCCGGTTTTCATGAAATTTTTTCTCTTGGTCGAGAAAAATGACCGTGTGTAGGCTCCCTGGCAGTGTTTACCTATGGGAAAACTGGCGCGGAAAAAAATGCCGTGAATCACGACGAGAAAAATTTGAGCATGTTCTAATTTTTCTCGTCGTGATTCTTGCCGTTTTTCTGATCGGGAAAAATTCTGGAAAGCCCACACACGGGCGTTTTTCTCGTCAAAAGAGAAAAAATTCAATTTTTCCCGACGAGAAAAATGGTTGTGTCGTGTGTACGCGGCATTAGTGTGCTATAGTGCTTCTGTCAGTGTAGAATTTACATTTAGTGTGAATCTAGTGATAATTCAGTGTGAGTGTAGTGTGACCATTAATTTTTACTTTAGTGTCAGTTTTGTGAGTGTAGTGTGACCATTCATTTTTACTTTAGTGTCAGTTTTGTGAGTGTAGTGTGACCATTCATTTTTACTTTAGTGTCAGTTTTGTGAGTGTAGTGTGACCATTCATTTTTTTGATTTTAGTGTCAGTTTAATTTTTCAGGGCAGGTTTCCTGCAGTATATATAAGTGCATTACTGCACGTTTAACACAGTATATATCCGTGCGTTACTGTACATTTAATGCAGTGTATATATCTGTGCGTTACTGCACGTGTGTGCCAGTCCCGGAAGTATACGGGCTACTATCGAGGGCCGGTCGGCTCGATTTTTCTATATGCTGTTTTTAAACTATATAACTGTAAGTGTCTATTTGTCTTGTATATTTCATTAAATGTAAAAGGTTTTACACTATACCAGCCTTTTTGTTTCTATATGGGGACACATTGAACCTGTCATACTCCTATGAGAACCACCACCACCCAGGCTGAGATGTTTGGTGCATGGCACAAAGACCCCAGGCTGGGTTATAAGCCATAAGCGCCCATTGATCTCCTATAATAAGAGATCATATCCATCCAGTAAGCGGCAGTGTGTACTTAGGTGGAGGCACTTTCCTATCCTCACTTCCTCTCGGGTGTTGTGGATTATCTGTCACCGTGGATGTTTCATTGACATTATTTATATGGACTATTTTTTTTAAACTATTAGTCACCAGCACTGTGTTTGTCATTGTGATTACTGAGGGTAGTTGTTTCTTCCCTCCTCCTTTTTTTATATATTTTTTCATATGGACTGATTCATAACATTTTATTCACTGATGATTAATACCATTCTTGGGTGGTAACCTATTTAAGTTTATTGGCACTGTAATGTCATTTGGCACAATTCCCAAACTGATATTACATTCATATTTATAGAGTTATGATATGTATATTTATTTATAAAAACATTTTTTGGTCATAACCTTTTTCTGTTTATTCATTTCTTTGTTTACATTACTGGAATTACATTTTTTCTAGGGCTGTTACTGATTAAAATTTTCATGTTCGACTAATAATATCCACAATCTCCCCCACTGTAATATATCCACAATCTCCCCCACTGTAATATCCACAATCTCCCCCACTGTAATAGACATCTCCCCCACTGTAATAGACATCTCCCCCACTGTAATAGACATCTCCCCCACTGTAATAGGACATCTCCCCCAGCAGACATACCAGAATAGAAGCTGGCAGACCCCCTCCGTCTGGATCCAAAAAAAAAATTAACGATTAATCGAGGGATTAATCGTTAATTTCCGCAGCCCTACTTTTTTCATTACTTTCTTCTGCTGTGAGTGCACTCGCATCAGTACGGTTGGTTAGTGTAACACAGGTTCATATATATAGCGCAGCTTTCTCTTTTTGAGTATATATCAGTGCATTACTGCACGTTTAACGCAATATATATCAGTGCGTTACTGTACATTTACTGCAGTATATATCAGTGCATCACTGACCGTTTAACATAGTATATATCAGTACGTTACTGTATGTTTAACGCAGTATATTTGAGTGTGCCTTACTGCACTTTTAGCGCAGTATATTTAATTGCGTTTGTGCATGTTTACCACAGTATATTGCAGTGCGTCAGTGCAGTTTTATTGTAGTGTATCAGTGGTGTGTGTCTGTGTAATAAGTTCTCCAGTTAAAGTGCATTAAACACCACTTTCCATTAGTTTTTAACATTTTGTTAATAAGCCCCTCATCATGTCTGGGAGGTCAACAAGGAGAGGCAGACGTTCCCATGGCACTGTGAGGGGGCCAGTAGCTTATGCGTCCACATGTAAAGGTGAACGTTGTCCGTCCTCAGGCAGGGCATCATATGTTGTCCGTGCCATCCAGCCACAGCATGCAGAGGAGGTGGTGGACTGGCTTACTAAACCATCATCATCCTTCTCATTCTCCGTCACCCAAGCAGAGATTAGTGCGCAGTCCACTGCAGCTGCCAGAGTGGCTTATTCTGCCTCCTTGTTCACAGCTTCTCCTGCCATAGTCCCAGCATCGGGCATGGAGGAGTCAGCTGAGTTGTTTGAACACAGTGTCAGCTAGGGTTGCACCGATACCGATACTAGTATATCATCATCGGTGCCGATACCGAGCATTTGTACGAGTACTTGTACACGTGCAAGTGCTCTGATGTTTGACCTGATACCTTGTCAGTCAGGGATGATTGGTGCGGCGAGTTACAAGCACCCATCTCCCTGTATAGATTTCAATAAAGCAGCTGACAGCCGCTTTGCCTCCTCTCTCCCCCCCCCCCTCTCGCCCGCAGCTTTCAGCTGCTTTATTGAAATCTATACAGGGAGATCGGTGCTTGTAACTTGCCGCACCGATCATCCCTGACTGTCCCCTGTGTCCCTCTCCGTGCTCTTCAGGTCCCCCTCTCTGTGCTCCTCCGTGCTCCTCCAGTCCCCCTCTGTCCTCCGTGCTCCTCCAGTCCCCCTCCGTGCTCCTCCGGATCCCCCTCTGTGCTTCTCCACCCCCTGTCCTCCTCCAGTCCCCCCCCCGTCCCGGATCTGTCAGGATGAAGATCAGAGGAAGGAGACAGTAAATATGTAATTTAACAGCTCCTTCCTTTTCTGAATGAACAGTCGGTGATCACTCACTCTGTCCATTCATAAGTGAGCATCGCAAACTGTGTTTACGATGACTCAGTTTATGAATGGAGAAGAGCCTCTGTCTCCTGTCCATTCATCTTCAGTACAGCTGAGGCTGCAGAGATAGGGGCTGAGGAATATCTGTCCTCAGTCCCTGTCCCTGTCTTAAAGGGGAGATGTTGGGGGTCTGTTTAAACCCCTGATATCTCACCAAAGCCCCCCCCCCCCACAGGGCTAATAAAAAAAATTGTAATTAACCGGTTTCTGACCGCCGCACGAGGATGTACGAATGGCACGGCTGCGCAAATGGGCGTACAGGTACGTCCCCTTTCATTTGCGAGCCGCGTGGTTGCGCACGAGCTCCGTGACCGCGCCCGTGTGACCCGCGGACCTGATCGCTACCGGTGTCCCACGATCGGGTCACAGAGCTGAAGAACGTTAGTGTAAACACAACATCTCTCCGTTCTGCCTAGTGACACTGTCACTGATCGTGTTCCCTGTCATCGGGAACAGCGATCAGTGACGTGTCACGGCAAATCACGCCCTCTAACAGTTAGAAGCACTCCCTAGGTCACACTTAACCCCTTCAGCGCCCCCTACAGGTTAACCCCTCCACTGCCAGTGTAATTTTTACAGTAATCAGTGCATTTTTATAGCACTGGTCGCTGTAAAAATGACAATGGTCCCAAAATGGTGTCAAAAGTGTCCGATGTGTCCGCCATAATGTCGCAGTCACAATAAAAATCGCTGATCGCCACCATTACTATTAAAAAATATATATATTAATAAAAATGCCATAAAACTATCCCCTATTTTGTAGACGCTATAACTTTTGCGCAAACAATCAATAAACGAATATTGCGATTTTTTTTTTTACCAAAAATATGTAGAAGAATGCGCATCGGCCTAAACTGAGGAACACATTTTTTTTATATATATATTTTTGGGGGATATTTATTATAGCAAAAAGTAAAAAAATATTGAATTTTTTTTCAAAATTGTCGCTCTATTTTTGTTTATAGCGCAAAAAATAAAATCCGCAGAGGTGATCAAATACCACCAAAAGAAAGCTCTATTTGTGGGAAGAAAAGGACATCAATTTTGTTTGGGAGCCACGTCGCATGACTGTGCAATTGTCAGTTAAAGTTGCGCCGTGCCGTGCCGAATCGCAAAAAGTGGCCTGGTCTTAGGCCAGCAAAATGGTTCAGGGCTTAACTTTTTAAGAGTCTGCGTCATGTAGCCCCAATGGACCCTATCCAACGCCTTTTCCGCATCAAATGGAGCAGAGAAGGGGTGCGATGGGCTCTAGAATGGTGAATTATGTTTATAATTCTTCGAGTTGTATCGGATGCTTGTCTACCTAAGGTAAATTCAGTCTGGTCTGGGTTTATCAGGTGGGGGAAAATAGGGAGTAATCTAAGGGTGAGTATCTTTGCATAACTTTTTATGTCTGTGTTCAATACGATACTTTTTTTTAACCACTTGCTGACCGTCGCACGAACGTATACGTCAAAATAATGGCACGGACAGGCAAATGGGCGTACAGGTACTACCCTTTAAATCTGCTGCTGTGTGGAAAACTTTCCTCTCTGCCATCCTAGCCTTATATTCATCCCCTTCTGCACAGGTCTACATCTCAAATACCCTATTGAGACCCTTTGTTATACCCAATGGAACAAGACAGGGATGCCCACTATCCCCCACTATATTCAATCTTCTTATAGAACCTCTAGCGGCCTCTATTAGATCACACCTAAACATTCATGATTTTACATTTCAAGACAGATCCCATACTATAAGTCTGTTTGCGGACGATGTTATTTTATGCTTAACCAACCCTATTTCCTCCTTAACTAATGCCCACAAAATATTGACCTCCTTTAGTGAGATTTCATACTATAACCACTTCAATACCAGGCACTTGCGCACCTTCCTGCCCAAGCCAATTTTAAGCTTTCAGCGCTGTCGCAATTTGAATGACAATTGCGCATTCATGCAACACTGTACCCAAATTTTTTTTTATCATTTTGTTCCCACAAATAGAGCTTTCTTTTGGTGCTATTTGATCACCTCTGCAATTTTTATTTTTTACGCAACGAATAAAAAAAGACAGAAAATTTTGAAAAAAAACATGTTTTTATTTGTTTCTGTTAAATGTTTTTGTAAATAAATATGTTTTCTTCTTCAATGATGGGCACTGATATGGCTTCACTGACTGGCACTGATAAGTCGGCACCAATGGGCACTGATGAGGTAGCATCAATGAGGTGGCACTGATAAGCACTGATGATGGGCACTGATAGGCGGCACTGATGGGCACTGATAGGTGGCATTGGTATGTGGCACTGATGGGCACTCATAGGTGGCACTGATGGGCACTCATAGGCGGCACTGATGGGTACTTATGGGTGGCACTGATGGGTACATATGGGTGGCACTGATAGGTGGCACAGATGGGCACTGATAGGTGGGCACTGATGGGCATGGATGGGCACTGATGAGTGGCACTGATTACTGGTGGGTGGCATTGCTGGGCATCACTGTTTTTATTACTGTACTATTATGGTGCCAGTCAGTGCCCATATGTGGGCACTGATTGGCACATATTTGGCATGTTTTGGAACATGTGGATGGCCATGGGGGATGTACCTGGCCATCCACATGTTGAAGGCTTCCCTGGTGGTCCTGGCGGCTTCCCTGGTGGTCCAGTGTGGGCATCCGAGAGGGGGCTGCGCTGATGAACAATCAGCGCGAACCCCCCCCTGTCAGGAGAGGCGCCGATCGGCTCTCCTCTACTTGCGTCTGTCAGACGCGAGTGAGGGAGAGTCGATCAACGGCTCTTCCTGTTTACATCGTGATCAGCCGTGATTGGACACGGCTGATCACGTGGTAAAGAGCCTTCATCGGAGGCTCTTTACCGAGATCGGTGTAGTGGTGTGTCAGACTGACACACCGCACCACCGATCGCCGCGATGCGCGCCCCCAAGGGCACGTGGCGGCTGTTATCCTGCTGCACGTCATATGACGCCCAGTCAGGATAACAGAACCACTTCCCGGACGTCAATATGCTATTGACCGGGCAGGAAGTGGATAAAGATAACTATAGCAAATCAATAATTCTGGGTATGAATAGAAACCCCCCTCTTAAGTCTAGACTTCAAACCTCATTCCCCTACTCCTGGACTGACTCCACTATAACATACTTACGACTCTTGCTGATGGCAGACCCCTCCAAACAAGCCGACATAAACTACATACCCCTAATAAATAGACTATCCCAGGAGACCAAACGCCTAGCCAAGGTGGAACTAACTTGGTCAGGACGCCTGGTTTCTTTTAAAATGTTATGCCTACCTCAAATTTTTTACTTGTTTCATACTTTACCGATCCCTCTGAAAAACAACCATTTAAAAGCCCTACAGAACATACTAAAGCAATACCTATACTAAAGCAATACCTATGCCCCCGGTGCTCCCAAACTCTCCTTATGAAACATAGAACAGTGGGAGGGATGGGTGACATAGATCTCAAGGACTATTACTATTTATCTCTTCTTACCCAACTCAGATACTGGTTTTCCCCTTCCTCTGACATTCTTTGGTCTCAAATAGAAAAGACCCTCAGCCCTGGAGGGGAGCTCTGCTTCTTTTTATTGACTGATATGTGGAAACCATATCCCTTACAACAATTCACACCCACGACCCAAGCTTCCCTGATGGCCTGGAGGGCGTTGAGAAGCATCCAACCCTCTCCAACTTTACAAACTACTATATCCCTGCCTATCACAATCTTAGAAAACCTAATTCCAAACTTAAACCTTACTCACTGGCAACAGAAAGGTATTATCTCAATCACAGATCTCATCTCAATCAAGAGAATAAAACATTTGAGGAAAGCTCTACAGAGTTTGATCTCTCATCCCTAGATCACTATGTATACCTTCAAATTTCCCACCTCTTGAGATGTCAACCATCCCATGAATTCTATATACCTACTGTGGCTTGGAGGTTCCTCAGTGCTCTCTCACCTATCCCTAAGGGAATCTCCATATTTTATAACTTATTCCAGGACAAACACACTTACACTAAATCTGCACCATATTTAAAATGGGAAACGGACCTAGGCACATCCTATACTTCGAAACAATGTCAATCTGCTTTAAAGTTCATATATAAAGCCTCACACTGCGTCTTGGGAACTATCCCAAAAAATGGCACTAAGATGGTATCTCACTCCCCTACGTACATCCAAGTTTCTCCCATCTTCCTCGCCTCTTTGCTGGAGGAGATGTGGAGATGTTGGACACCGCATATATTCTGGACCTGCAAAAATCTCACCAGCTTCTGGAAAAATGTCTTCCGCTTAATTTCTGATATCACTGGTATCCTTACATCATCAGAACCAAGTCTGACGATACTCAATTCAGGTATTGACAAATTTCCCCCTCCTGCCGTTCTATAGTTTAACATGTGCTCTTGCCTGCTAGATTACTTATAGCAAGGAGGTGAAAATCAGACAAAGCCCCAAACCTTTCGGAGGCAGTTGAGATTGTCTGCCTGCACTACAAATACGAAGCTATGCTTGCTACTAAGCAGGGTACTAGAAAGAGTTTTGACTCACATTGTCAACTATGGACTGATAGATTTACAGCGAATTAACGCGTTGTACTGTTCTTATCTGATAGATTCTTAGTGAGCTAAAGAAATGTAATGCTCCCTTTTCTCAGACTTTGGAATATGTGACAGTCTTACACTTTTGGACCTAACCTCCATTGTACTCTCTTTTTGTACTTTTTGTAGACACGTTGTATTTATTTTTGTACTCTTTGTACAATTTTTGTACCCTTAACTTTGAAATTAATAAAAATAATGGAAAAAAAAAGTATCAGTAATTGGTATCAGCGAGTACTTGAAAAAAAGTATAGGTACTTGTGCTCGGTCTTAAAAAAGTGGTATCGGTGCAATCCTAGTGTCAGCCACTTGCTCCTTGACAATGCACAGCCATTACTTGATTCAGATCTTGGTTCTGAGGTTGAGGAAGGTAGGAACATGAGCCTACAGAGAGTAGAGAACACTAGTAAACAACAAATTGGCAGTCATGTTCCCCCAGCCGCAGTGTATTGCCAAGTTGTCTCCAGTGATAATGAGGATGGAGGGGATGATGTTGATGAGATCACTGATGTGACTTGGATAGAGCAGAGGAGGAAAGTGAGGGTGAGGTACAACCCCAAAGAGCCAGCTACCATGGAAGAGTAGAGAGCAGCCACCCTATTCCACCAGACTGTGGAGCTGTTATCTCCCAGCTCACTTCCCACAGCTCAGCTGTTTAGGCCTTTTTTAGCCCATGTGCAGCCGATCGCACTGTTGCAATTTGAAAACTTTACCTCAAGCACATCAAGCGTGGCAAAAACACCAGACATTTGGGCACCACATTCTTGACAAGGCATTTAACTTCTTACCACTCAGCCCATTGGCAAGAGCACCTCAAAGTCACACAAAAGGGACTCAATTCTGCTCCTCTTTACTTATCCCCTTTCCAGTCTTACCCCTTCTATACCTCATGACCTCTCAGCAGCCTCCACTAACAGGGATGATTGTATAGCGCAGGGTGTCCCAGGTCCTTGTAGCACGTCTGCCACAAGCACACCACAAGCTGTAGACTACAGCAGGCAAATTTCTCTGCCCCATCTGCTGCAGCAAAAAAATAAATATATAGTCACTGCCACCCACATGCCCAGCATCTAAATTCAAACCTGCAACTCCTGCCTTTCCATCTAGAATCCATCTGGTGGACTCTGCCCTAGTGGACTCCTGCCTTTTTGTCTAGAATCCGTCTGGTGGATTCTGCCCCCTTCTGTGAATTTGCAGAATGTGCAGTACCACAATGGCAGGTTCCCAGTCACAATTTCTTTTCATGAAGGCCATTCCAGCTCTCTACCATCACGTGAAAGGCAATGTTGTGGCATTGTTGGGCAAGGCAGTCAGCCGCAAGGTCCATGTTACTGCGTTTGCAAATGCGTGCGGACAAACCCCTGTTTTTAACGCATACTGTTAGACAGGTTAATTGGTTGTCAGCTAGCTGGTCGGTAAGTATGCTTGTTTTTTTCCTGGGCATTCCCCAGGCCTTTGTTGTTATCTGCTTTAGCCTTCCAATGCTGCTTACTGTTATGGCCAGCTATAGATGAGGGCGGTGGACATGTTTTTGTTTTCACCTGTGGTGCTTGTATTGGTCCAGCAGCGCACCAACACCTTTGCTGCCATTGTGCTATGCTGGGTGTTTGGTGTGCTCCTGTACCTTTAAGGAGGGGTGGCTCCCCTTCAGTCCACCTGTCCTCATCTAACCATCAGAATGCATGTGCCTCCATTGTGGGGACACTCACAGTTAGAGTAGGACCACAGATTCCAGGGGGCCTTGGCGCGGCTCTGTGGCTCACGCATGCATTTGCAAATGCGTGCGGACAAACCCCTGTTTTTAACGCATACTGTTAGACAGGTTAATTGGTTGTCAGCTAGCTGGTCGGTAAGTATGCTTGGTTTTTTCCTGGGCATTCCCCAGGCCTTTGTTGTTATCTGCTTTAGCCTTCCAATGCTGCTTACTGTTATGGCCAGCTATAGATGAGGGCGGTGGACATGTTTTTGTTTTCACCTGTGGTGCTTGTATTGGTCCAGCAGCGCACCAACACCTTTGCTGCCATTGTGCTATGCTGGGTGTTTGGTGTGCTCCTGTACCTTTAAGGAGGGGTGGCTCCCCTTCAGTCCACCTGTCCTCATCTAACCATCAGAATGCATGTGCCTCCATTGTGGGGACACTCACAGTTAGTGTAGGACCACAGATTCCAGGGGGCCTTGGCGCGGCTCTGTGGCTCACGCATGCGTTTGCAAATGCGTGCGGACAAACCCCTGTTTTTAACGCATACTGTTAGACAGGTTAATTGGTTGTCAGCTAGCTGGTCGGTAAGTATGCTTGGTTTTTTCCTGGGCATTCCCCAGGCCTTTGTTGTTATCTGCTTTAGCCTTCCAATGCTGCTTACTGTTATGGCCAGCTATAGATGAGGGCGGTGGACATGTTTTTGTTTTCACCTGTGGTGCTTGTATTGGTCCAGCAGCGCACCAACACCTTTGCTGCCATTGTGCTATGCTGGGTGTTTGGTGTGCTCCTGTACCTTTAAGGAGGGGTGGCTCCCCTTCAGTCCACCTGTCCTCATCTAACCATCAGAATGCATGTGCCTCCATTGTGGGGACACTCACAGTTAGTGTAGGACCACAGATTCCAGGGGGCCTTGGCGCGGCTCTGTGGCTCACGCATGCGTTTGCAAATGCGTGCGGACAAACCCCTGTTTTTAACGCATACTGTTAGACAGGTTAATTGGTTGTCAGCTAGCTGGTCGGTAAGTATGCTTGGTTTTTTCCTGGGCATTCCCCAGGCCTTTGTTGTTATCTGCTTTAGCCTTCCAATGCTGCTTACTGTTATGGCCAGCTATAGATGAGGGCGGTGGACATGTTTTTGTTTTCACCTGTGGTGCTTGTATTGGTCCAGCAGCGCACCAACACCTTTGCTGCCATTGTGCTATGCTGGGTGTTTGGTGTGCTCCTGTACCTTTAAGGAGGGGTGGCTCCCCTTCAGTCCACCTGTCCTCATCTAACCATCAGAATGCATGTGCCTCCATTGTGGGGACACTCACAGTTAGTGTAGGACCACAGATTCCAGGGGGCCTTGGCGCGGCTCTGTGGCTCACGCATGCGTTTGCAAATGCGTGCGGACAAACCCCTGTTTTTAACGCATACTGTTAGACAGGTTAATTGGTTGTCAGCTAGCTGGTCGGTAAGTATGCTTGGTTTTTTCCTGGGCATTCCCCAGGCCTTTGTTGTTATCTGCTTTAGCCTTCCAATGCTGCTTACTGTTATGGCCAGCTATAGATGAGGGCGGTGGACATGTTTTTGTTTTCACCTGTGGTGCTTGTATTGGTCCAGCAGCGCACCAACACCTTTGCTGCCATTGTGCTATGCTGGGTGTTTGGTGTGCTCCTGTACCTTTAAGGAGGGGTGGCTCCCCTTCAGTCCACCTGTCCTCATCTAACCATCAGAATGCATGTGCCTCCATTGTGGGGACACTCACAGTTAGTGTAGGACCACAGATTCCAGGGGGCCTTGGCGCGGCTCTGTGGCTCACGCATGCGTTTGGAAATGCGTGCGGACAAACCCCTGTTTTTAACGCATACTGTTAGACAGGTTAATTGGTTGTCAGCTAGCTGGTCGGTAAGTATGCTTGGTTTTTTCCTGGGCATTCCCCAGGCCTTTGTTGTTATTTGACACATGGTCCAACAAGCATGGTCAGGGATGCTATATTTAATTCACAGCACACTGGATAACTCTGCTTGCCACTCGGATGATGCAGGACAGGACTCAGTGTTGCAGCTTGTTGTGCTGCCACGTCTCCATACAGCTAGTGGTGATGATGCGTTATTTGTCAGCTCCACCCCCTCCTCCTGCTCCTCTTCCATGATCTCCTCTGCTGAATGGTCCCATGAATTACAAGTATCACCTAAGCATTCAATAGGCTATTCAATGAGTCAGACTGAAAGGTGCCATGCAGTGCTTAAGCTGGTCTGTGTAGGGCACAGGAGCCACACCGGAGAAGAAATTCTGCCAGCTTTGCATTGGCAGGTCCAGAGGTGGTTCACGCAATGCCAGCTGGAGCCAGGAATGGTGGTGTGCGATAATGGCACAAACCTCCTGTCCGCCCTTAGACAGGGAAAGTTGACACAAGTGCCATGCCTGGCACATGTCCTCAATTTGGTGGTGCAGCAGTTTTTAAATAGGTACCCAGGGTTGGAGGATCTGCTGAAGCAGGCCAGAAGAGTCTGTAGCCATTTCAGGCAGTCACACACAGCCAGTGCTTGATTGGCTGAAATTCAGCAGGAATTCCACCGCCTATTTTGTGACATGACAACCAGGTGGAACTCGACTTTGGCAATGCTGCAGAAGCTGCGTGTGCAGAAGAAGGCTGCCAATGAGTACCTGTGTCAGTATGGCACAACGACAGGCTCAGGCCAGCTCAGCATTTTTTCCCCACGCCAGTGGCTGCTGATAAAGGATGCATGCATTGTACTGTCACCATTAGAGGAGGCCACAAGGATGGTGAGCCATGACAATGCATGCATCAGTGACACAATCCCTGTTGTGTTCCTGATGCAGCAGACTCTGCGTGGCATTATGGACAGGGAACTCGTGGCAGAGCAGTGGGAGGAAGAGGAGGACTTCCTTTCCTCTCAAGGCCCGCTTTATGCAGACACCATTCCTACTATGCCACAGAACAAACAAGAGGATAGGGAGGAGGAGGATTCTGGCAGCTTTGGAGGCATTGAAGCAGATGAAGACATACAACAACCCTTAACAGATGGTTTTCTGTCCCCAGAACACTTGGGAGTAGTACGTGGCTGGGAGGAGGCAGTTCCAGATACTGTAATTCTCAGTGACCCTGAGGAGTTTGCTTCTCATGCCTCCGCAAACTTGCGGTGCATGGGCTCCCTCATTCTTCAAAGCCTGCAAAAGGACCTGAGAACATGTGGCATCAAGGAGAAGGATCACTATTGGTTGGCAATCCTCCTCTGTTACAAGGGGAAAGTCGCTGAACTCATCCAGTCCCCACAGAGGGAGCAGAAGATGAAATCTCTTTGGCACACATTAAAGATGAGTTGATGTAACGTCTTTCCCGACTCTGGTAGGTTACAGTCTGGTGGAAAACGTCATTTTGAGGCTTCTGTTGGTCAAGAGAGGAACAGCGGAGAAGGGGGCCGCCTCAGTGGTGCATTTCAAAATTATTTTAGTCCTCGGCGGCCAGGGCTGTCAGCTTCCACATCCCACCGGCAGTGGTGATGTGAGATTATCTAGGGTCAAAAACAGATTTGGAGAGCTTTCCAGTTGACGATCCACTGGGTTACTGGATCATGAGAATAGACCACTGGCCAGAACTTGCCCAGTATGCAATTGAGCTGCTGGGCTGCCCTGCATCCAGAGTGCTTTCCTAACAGGCATTCAGTGCTGCCGGAGGTTTTTTGACAGATAAGAGAGCGCGTCTGTCCACAGACTCTGTGGACCGGCTGACATTTTTCAAAATGAATCAGTCCTAGATTAGCAGCAGCTATCATACCCCTGATGCAGATTAAGTGTTTTCTGGATCTCAAATCTCTAAAAGACTGTAAGTTTCATAGGCCCAAGGACCAATTTTTCAACACCTGTTTGACAGGTGCATATCATTTTTGATTTTTGACAGCGATGCCAATTCTTGCTTTCATTAAGAGTACCTCTATAGGGTTACAGTGTTAAGGCACCACCGACACCCAAAGACCAATTTTTCTGCACCATTTGGACAATATATGTAACCTAGTGCCTGGTATCTCAGCATGTGTGTTAGCAAAGTCAGCGATGGCCGTGGGTGACGTCACGAGACTTCCGTCCGTCCGTGTTACGTCCCAGTGGGCAGGACTTCGTCAGCGGATGTAACGTGATCACCCGCTCTATATAGTGTGAAGACAATTACCATAACAACCCAGCACCGTATCACATGACATAACGCAAGGCGGGGGCCCTCCTTCCTCGGACGGAATCTCGGAAGTGTCCCCATATACAAAATTCAAGCTGAAAGGAGAATCCGACCATACAGGCACTTAAAATTGCACCCCGCTTTGAAAAAAACATACATAAAATAAAAAAGTAGCAATAACCAAATAATACATGTTCGATTAACACATTAATGTTCAAATCCTTTGCAGTCAATTACAGCCTGAAGTCTGGAACGCGATGACATCACCAGACGCTGGGTTTCATCCCTGGTGATGCTCTGCCAGGCCTCTACTGCAACTGTCTTCAGTTCCTGCTTGTTCTTGGGGCATTTTCCCTTCAGTTTTGTCTTCAGCAAGTGAAATGCATGATCAATCGGACTCAGGTCAGGTGATTGACTTGGCCATTGCATAACATTTCACTTTTTTCCCTTAAAAAACTCTTTGGTTCATTGTCCATCTGCACTGTGAAGCGCCGTCCAATGAGTTCTGAAGCATTTGGCTGAATATGAGCAGATAATATTGCCCGAAACACTTCAGAATTCATCCTGCTGCTTTTGTCAGCAGTCACATCATCAATAAATACAAGAGAACCAGTTCCATTGGCAGCCATACATGTCTACGCCATGACACTACCACCACCATGCTTCACTAATGAGGTGGTATGCTTTGTATCATGAGCAGTTCCTTTCCTTCTCCATACTCTTCTCTTCCCATCACTCTGGTACAAGTTGATCTTGATCTCATCTGTCCATAGGATCTTGTTCCAGAACTGTGAAGGCTTTTTTAGATGTTGTTTGGCAAACTCTAATCTGGCCTTCCTGTTTTTGTGGCTCACCAATGGTTTACATCTTGTGGTGAACCCTCTGTATTCACTCTGGTGAAGTCTTCTCTTGATTGTTGACTTTGACACACATACACCTACCTCCTGGAGAATGTTCTTGATCTGGCCAACTGTTGTGAGGGGTGTTTTCTTCGCCAGGGAAATAATTCTTCGGTCATCCACCACAGTTGTTTTCCGTGGTCTTCCGGGTCTTTTGGTGTTGCTGAGCTCACCGGTGCGTTCTTTCTTTTTAAGGATGTTCCAAACATTTGATTTGGCCACACCTAATGTTTTCGCTATCTCTCTGATGGTTTTGTTTTGTTTTTTCAGCCTAATGATGGCTTGCTTCACTGATAGTGACAGCTCTTTGGATCTCATATTGAGAGTTAACAGCAACAGATTCAAAATGCAAATAGCACACTTGAAATTAACTCTGGACCTTTTATCTTCTCCTTGTAAATTGGATAACGAGGGGATAACACACACCTGGCCATGGAACAGCTGAGCAGTCAATTGTCCCATTACTTTTGGTCCCTTAAAAAGTGGGAGGCACATATACAAACTGTTGTAATTCCTACACCGTTCACCTGATTTGGATGTAAATACCCTCAAATTAAAGCTGAAAGTCTGCAGTTAAAGCACATCTTGTTTGTTTCATTTCAAATCCATTGTGGTGGTGTATAGAGCCAAAAAGATTTGAATTGTGTCGATGTCCCAATATTTATGGACCTGACTGTATATGAATTGCCGTCGTGCTGGTAAAACTGGGCCTAGCACTTTATCCTGCTTCAGAGTAGACCAATTCCTTGAAATATTTTTTTCACATTTTTTATACTGGGCATTATAATCTAATATCATTCTAAAATTATGATCGTCTATTTTAGTAACTCTTATATGATTGGAAACCAATATTTGCCTATCCATCGATTTAACCTTTTCTATTTCCCCATCTAGATTTTGTCTGTCGTATCCTTTTTATTCAAATCTAGAGTCTAGCACATGCGGTTGGCTGATAAAATCATCTTCCCGAGTGCAGTTACGACGTAATCTGATAAATTATCATACAGATTGGCTCTGATGAATTATCATACAGATTGGCTCTGATGAATTATCATACAGATTGGCTCCCCAAGCCTTTGTTTATAAAATAAAGAAAGCTTGAATGGAAAATGTCATTTTTTTGGCTTTAAAAATGCCATTATCGCTGCAGCAGGCTTTATACATGGTACAGATGTACCACATTACAGGCAGACTAAGGGGACCCCCAGACATTACTGTATATTTAAAGAATTTGTTAATTTTTTCATTATTTTTTTTAATTATTTCTCATTTTGATGGTTTCACTTTAAGCATCAGTGAATCACTGCTCATTTAAAAATGTTAAAGACCCTATGTATGCCCAATTTCTTGCATATAAGTCTTCAAAATGAGCACTTTTGATTTTTCCAGTTCAGGTTCCATAGACTTCAACAGGGTTAGTTTTTTACGAAGTTCGACAGTTCTGCCGCAAACCGAACAGGGGGTCGTTCGGCCCATCTCTGGTTCTGAATACTTTGCCTGTGATGACAACATAAACACTTTTATTAACTATAATATATGTGTTTCCTTCTATCCAGCTATTAGCAGAACTTTTGAATACTTATGGACCTGGATTCATTTTTGATATAGGGGTTGTTTTAAACAGCTGGGTCTCTTACCCAATTTACGAATGTTCCATTTCTCAAAAGTCTTCCGGACCGTCTTCTTCTGCACATTTACTGCGGCAAACCGGCCCGGCTGCGTGAAACGACATACCTGTATGGTGATTCGTGCAGTAGCCTCTGGGGGCGTGCGCCAGAGGGGGAGCCAATCAGTGGGGCCACCCGCTATTGTTCCCCAGAGGGACAGAAATGCGATCTGCCTATGTAAACAAGGCAGATTGCCATTCTGACAGGGGAGAACATAGAGGTCTTGTGTTTCTGCTAAGCAGAAACACGGATCTCTGTGTTCTCCCAACCAGAGCAATCCCCACAGAGTTAGTAAGCACCCCCTAGGGACACACTTAACCCTTTGATCGCCCCTGATGTTAACCCCTTCCCTGCCAGTGTCATTAGTACAGTAACACTGCATTTTTTTTTAGCACTGATCACAGTATTAGTATCACTGGTCCCAAAAAAATGTGTCAAAAGTGTCAGTTAGGTGTACACTGCAATATCGCAGCCCTGCTAAAAATCGCTGATCGCCACCATTACTAGTAAAGAAATTAAAAAATAACAATTCCCATCATTTGTAGACGCTATAACTTTTGTGCAAACCAATCCATATACACTTCTTGGGATTTTTTTTACCAAAAATATGTAGCAGAATACATATTGGCCTAAATTGATGAAGAAATTCGATTTTTTCAATTTTTTTATTGGCTATGTATTGTAGCAGAAAGTAAAAAATTCAGTTATTTTTTTCAAAATTGTCGCTCTTTTTTAGTTTATAGTGCAAAAAAAATGCTGAGGTGATCAAATACCACCAAAAGAAAGCTCTATTTGTGGGAAAAAAATACATCAATTTTATTTGCGTACAGCGTCGCACAACCACGCAATTGTCAGTTAGAGTAACGCAGTGACATATCACAAAAAATGGCCTGGTCATGAAGGGGGTAAAACCTTCTGGGGCTGAAGTGGTTAAATAATATTCTTTATCACGCTTAAAAACTACCCACACTGTGTATCATATACAACTGTGTCGTATTGCATTATTTTGTGTAATTTTTGGACAAGCACCCCAGAATATGAAATCTAGTTTATAACATTTGGTTTGTAATTTGCAGGGCCCTGCCTTTTTGTTTTGGTTTCAGGTACTGTATGTGATTTTAGCAGGTGTAGGCTAATAAAGGAATATATGGAGCTATCATTAAATTATTGTTGTGGTTTTTGTGGTTAAAAAGTTTATATACCATTGTTGAGTCGCTCTGGATTTTTTCTTGGTAAAATTACTTGTAACCTGCAGGCCCAAATGTTGAAATTTTTGTGATTTCATTCCTTTGAAGTATTTTCATCCTGTTAGCATTTTGAACAGACCTTTCCCCTGCCTGATTAAGCTTTTTTCTGCTTTTTATTATTTACAATTTATAGTATATAGTGCTGTGTTAATAAGTGAGATTTTACCACCATTTAATGCTGCAAGTGAAGTATTGAACTGCAGCCTGTAGCATAAGAAAAATGTGTAAGCTGTTGTGGAGATGTGCTGGGAACCATATCCATATAGATGGGTGAGAATAATAGGGGCAACTTGCAATTTTTGTGGAAAACCCCTTTAAATGTAACCAAAAGTTTAACAAAATTAATGGATGAAAACTGCTTCCAAAACTTTCCAGGCATTATCGGTACAGAAGAAATTCAAAAGCCAAGGTGGTTGAGCTGGCAGTTTTTCAACAGATTGTTGACTTCCTGTTCAGTAATTCTGTAGAAAACGACTCGCTATCATGTTGCCTCTTTTTTGCCTGTAATGGCATCTTAAACAGAGTTATAGACTGCACAGAAAAGTTCAATGAATGTAAAATACTTCAATTTTGGTACAGATGTGATACTATATATACCAAAACTGTAAATGTTCATATCTTTTTTATGCTACATGTACTTTTTTGGGGACCCTGTAATTACTTCAATGAAGCAATAAATGCATTATATATGATACATATATATTTATTTATTTTTTACAGAAAAGAGAAAAGCTAAGAACTACAAAGTTTCAGAGAATGGAAGGGGAAAGAGATACTCTCTCAAGCAAAACCAGGAATATAACATAGAGACAGTTGTAGTTGCTGATCCTGCTATGGTTTCCTATCATGGAGCAGAGGCAACTAGAAAATTTATCCTCACTATCTTAAACATGGTAACTGTGTTTGAACTTTTTATCTATGTTGTCTATACTGAGCTATACTTTATAACTAAAAACAACAAAATGAAAATAGTAAAATCATTTAGTGAATAGCAACATTTCCAGGAAATGTTCCAAGTTAGAAAGTTTACTTTTAATTTGAAAGCCTAGTACACGCGGGCCAAATATTGGGTGGCATCGCCCAATTCAATAGAAACCAGCTGTAATTCGGCCCAAGTGTACAGCAGCCGGCCCGACAGATGCCGGCCATTCAGCTGGCTTCTGTTGAAGAGGCATGACCGAAAAAAGGCCCCCCTGTCAGAACACAATAGCTCAGCAGGGGAGATTGCTGTGCTAACATCGGATTGTTAGTACAGAGGCTCCTTCTGAACTCTTTAGTTTTTTTTCGTTCAGCCCTCTGGGTTGAACAAAAAATAACTACTAGTGTGTACCAGGCTTAAATCTAAGTCTTATTTGCAAATGTGTACATAGACCAGGGATATGCAATTAGTGGACCTCCAGCTGTTGCCAAACTACAAGTCCCATGAGGCATAGCAAGACTCTGACAGCAGCAAGCATGACACCCAGAGGCAGAGGCATGATGGGACTTGTAGTTTTGCAACAGCTGGAGGTCCGCTAATTGCATATCCATGACATAGACCTTTATCACATTTGGGCAAAGGTAATATATTCACAAATTTAAAGGGGTTGTAAACCCTTGCGGTTTTCCCCCTAAAGCATTCTATGCATTAAGGTGAAAAACCTTCCATAGTGCAGCAGCCCCCCCGAGCCCCCCTTTTACTTGCCTGAACCCAATCGTTCCATCGACGGGGACAAGCACAGCAGCTCCAGCCGCTGTTTTGGGTCCTCATTGGATAGATTGATAGCAGGGCAGCCATTGGCTCCCGCTGCTGTCAATCAAATCCAGTGACATGGGAACCGGGGGCGGGGCTGAGTCCGGCTGTCTGTGTAAATGGACGCAGCAGCAGGACTCGGGAGCCCCCTCGAAATGCGGGTCTCCAAGGGGGCACTTGATGCTGGGAGGAGCCAGGACTGCCGCTGGAGGACCTTTACAACCCCTTTAAAGTGAAATTCCACCCGTTCACACATTGTAAAAAAAAAAAGGAGATAAATGCACCTATATTGCAAACACAAATTTTTGGGGTTTTGTTTTTGCATTTAAGCCTACAAAGCATTGCAACTGTGATCAGTAGAATCACTTAGGCTCCTGCAAACTCTTATCCAGCTCAGGTCCAGAATGAGGTACAGACCTTGAGTTACAGAGCTGCAGCAAGTATCAATACTACAAGTTTGGTGATGTGAGTACACTCATGCTTCATTAAAACTACAGTCCCTCTGCCCCAAAGTGGCAGATGGGACCTGTAGTTAAATTCATTCATAACTATCTGTGAACTAATGAGGTGACTGTGAGGGCAGAGCCATGCAGAGCCACGTTCAAATCTGGAAGAAGAACCCCTGGACTCTGTAAGTGAGGGTTGGGGCAGTTTGAGGGTGGTGAGCTGTGGACTGATATTATTTCATGTTGCATCCTAAATATGAGTATAACATGAAAAATGGTCCAAAAGATGAGTTACCGTTTAAAGTGTATCTAACCGCAAACACAAAAGGGTCGATGTATAAAACATTTGCTGTATGAATGTGACAAATATTTGCACAGTCCCAATGAAACTTCACATATTTTCTGTTATATAATTACCTCATATGATCAGAAGTCTAGTGGCCATAATTGCTTTGTCAGAAAAAAAAGACAATGGGCAATCTGGAACAGATAGCCTACTGCATTAAGGATGCACTCTGTGCTTTGATGCTGTGATATTTGGGGTTCAAGATCACCAGGCAGCCGTCTCATGGTAAAACAGTCTTTATTTCTTCAAAAGGGTAAACATAACTGCTTACCTTCAGTATAAATCAACAACAAAGACCATAAGAGCCCATTCACAGATGGGCAACTTTGGATCCGACTTCAAATCGCCCCAGGTCGCCCCTAGTCGCCTCAAGTCGCACTGCATGAGAAAATCAATGTAAGTGAATGGAGCCGTCTTAATGCACACTACTGCAGTTGCTCCGACTTCAAAAAAGGTTCCTGTACTACTTCAATCCGACTTCTAGGCGACTGCTAGGCGACCTGTACCCATTGATTTCAATGGAAGTCGCTCAGAAGTCGGATCCCCTGTCTTAACAGGAGCAACTTTCCAGGAAGAAAACATACATTTCTCAGGCAAACCTCTCCCTCCCCCCTCTCTCCCACAGAGCTGATTCTTGTTTGATTGGCCACTGGAATGTCTCCTGTCCTGCAGGCAACTTGAAGTTGCCTTGTAAGTAGCTCCAGGTCGCGCTGTGATTCATACTCAAGTCGTGTCCAAGTTGCCTGCCAAAGTCGCGCTGGAAGTCGTGTTGCCCCTGTGTGAATGGAGTCTAACTCTTGTATAAAAGAAAGTTTTTCACTCACAAGGCTCACAAGTATAAACCTCAGGGTTTAAAGTTCCCACAGCTCCAGAGGTCCCGAAAAGGTCACAGTAGCCCAGTGGCTCCTTAGCAAAATTATCAGCCCTCTTACACGTGTCCTGCTCCACACAACACCTCATCGACTACTGTCTGTTTCTTGCCTTATTGGGACTCTCTCACAAGTGTGTTAATCCAAAGTGCTTAAAACTGATTCGCTTGTTGCTGAGACCACAACCAAAACAACAGTTTCACATTCTTCTGTCCAGGACCATCCCTGACATCTTGTACAGTGCATACAAACTGCCAGTTTGTGTGTTGCCATAAACGTTGTCCCTGGATGTAAACTGTCTCCGTCCAAGGCTGATTAGAGGTTCTGTTTGCATGTAACCCCTTGGGATAGCAAGCCTTCTATGTCTGTTCATGTGAACAATGGGTTGATGTAAGCATAATTAAAAAATTTAATTTAAATATGTTTTCAATATCATACAATAATTTTAATGTGTGCCTATCAGTAAATAAACCCTCATAATGCAGCATACAACACAAATTGAAACAACTGGGGTTACAGAATTATAAAACCTTTTTTTGGGCATACCTGAAATAGAAAAAGATACACTTACCAGCTAGTCAGCCCAAAACAGTTTTCTACTAAGTAGAAGGATTAGTGTATCATATCCTGTATGCCTATACTCAAAAAGTTCACAAAGGTTATTTTACATCACATTAAAATCATACATATATATATATATATATACCATATTTATCGGCGTATAACACGCACCGGCGTATAACACGCACCCCAAGTTTAGGAGGGAATTTTAAGGAAAAAAACTTTTAGGAGGGAAATTCAAGGAAAAAAAACTTACATTTAAATGCAGCATGCAGCCTTGCCCAGTGTCCATCTGCAGCCTTGCCCAGTGTCCATCTGTCCATCTGCAGCCTTGCCCAGTGTCCATCTGTCCATCTGCAGCTGTGCCCAGTGTCCATCTGTCCATCTGCAGCCGTGCCCAGTGTCCATCTGTCCATCTGCAGCCTTGCCCAGTGTCCATCTGTCCATCTGCAGCCTTGCCCTGTGTCCATCTGTCCATCTGCAGCCTTGCCCAGTGTCCATTTGTCCATCTGCAGCCTTGCCCAGTGCCTTTGCGATCGTGTCAGTCCCGGCGTTTTTTTAAATTTGGCGCTGATTTCTGTGGAGAGGAGCGAGCGGGGCAGAGTGTACTTCGGCTAGACTCGGCTCCTCTCACAGTCCCGCCCATCTCCACTGACTGCGCCGCTGACGGAGAAAGCCGAGTGTACTTCGGCTAGACTCGGCTCTGCTCACAGTCACAGGCAGGACTGCGAGAGGAGCCGAGACTAGCCGAAGTACACTCGGCTTTCTCTATGTCAGCGGCGCAGTCAGAGATGGGCGGGACTGCGAAAGGAGCCGAGTAAAGCCGATTGTACTTCGGCTTCGGCTCCGCTCGCTCCTCTCGCTCGTTTTCAGCAGGGGAATTCGACGGAGTATCGGCGTATAACACGCACCCACGATTTTCCCCTGATTTTAAGGGGAAAAAAGTGTGTGTTATACGCCGATAAATACGGTATAGGTATATATATATATATATATATATATATATATATATATATATATATATATACACACAGTAAAAATAAATTAAGAATTAGGGAACCCTTTTGGTGGCATTGGACCCCACTAAGGGTTCCCCATATTACACATGTCTCTTGTCGAAGCCACGCCCCCTATTTGCAAATTTATGTGAAACTACACTGATGCCCCAAGGTGCATCTGCAAAGTGTGCTCCATAACTCGAGTCTAACAGAGTTTATTAACCACTTAAGCCCCGGACCAATATGCAGCATAAAGACGGGGCCCCTTTTTGCGATTCGGCACTGCGTCGCTTTAACTGACAATTGCGCGGTTGTGCGACGTGGCTCCCAAACAAAATTTACGTCCTTTTTTTTCCCACAAATAGAGCTTTCTTTTGGTGCTATTTGACCACCTCTGCTATAAACGAAAATAGAGCGACAATTTTGAAAAAAAATGCTATATTTTTTTACTTTTTGCTATAATTAATTTCCCCCAAAAATATATATAAAAAAAATGTTTTCCTCAGTTTAGGCCAATACGTATTCTTCTACATATTTTTGGTAAAAAAAATTGCAATCAGCGTTTATTGATTGGTTTGTGCAAAAGTTATAGCGTTTACAAAATAGGGGGTAGTTTTATGGCATTTTTATAAAAAAAAAATTTTTTTTACTAGTAATGCCGGTGATCAGCGATTGTTTTCGTGACTGCGACATTATGACAGACACATCGGACACTTTTGACACATTTTTGGGACCACTGTCATTTTTACAGCGATCAGTGCAATAAAAATGCACTGGTTACTGTAAAAATGACACTGGCAGTGAAGGGGTTAACCACTAGGGCAGGGATATGCAATTAGCGGACCTCCAGCTGTTGCCAAACTACAAGTCCCATGAGGCATAGCGAGACTCTGACAGCAGCAAGCATGACACCCAGAGGCAGAGGCATGATGGGACTTGTAGTTTTGCAACAGCTGGAGGTCCGCTAATTGCATATCCCTGCACTAGGGGCACTGAAGGGGTTAAGTATGCCTAAGGGAGTGATTCTCACTGTTAGGGGGCGTGGCTACGAGTGACAAATCACCGATCTCCGCTCTGATTACACAGAGCGGGGATCGGTGACAGTGTCAGTAGGCGAGCGGGGAGATGTTGTGTTTACACTAACATCTCCCCGCTCCATCCCTCCATGAGACGATCCCGGGGATCCCCGCAGCGATCGAGTCCGCGGGACCCACGGTCCGACTCATGGGGATGACTTCAGGGTCGCGAGCGTGCCGCCGACGGAGCGCGACCACACGGAAGCGAGTTAAAGGGGACGTACAGGTACATGATTGTGCCAGTACGAACCATTCTGCCGACGTATATATGCCGTGAGCGGTCGTTAAGGGAATAAATAGTAAATTAATGAATTTAAAGCAGATATGCTTTGGAGGTAGTCCAATCCTATTTAAAATTACAGGAACCGGACAAAAGCCTATAGTTGCTTAATTGTAGCTGAAGCCCTTCCGTGTGTATCTACAGCAAACATGACAAGGAAATAAAGTCCCCTACTCTGATCAATTTACAGCTAGCAGGATAAAGTTGCACGTGGGCAGAGCAGTCCACAAAACAATACTATACAAAAAAATGTCATTGTGCAGCACACAATTATGAATGTCAGTGTCAAAGAATTTGTATTGGACATATTTTTACCAAAAGAATAGGATAACTGAATACATTTTTTATCTCTACAGGTATACAACCTATTTCAGCACAAAAGTTTAGGAGTACAAATTAATCTTCGGGTTACAAAACTGGTTCTTCTCCATGAAACACCGGTGAGTGAATGCTTTTTGTTTGTAATGCCGTGTACACACGACCGTTTTTAATGACGAGAAAAATTACATTTTTTAAAATGGTCATTAAAAATGATCGTGTGTGGGCTTTCCAGCAGCTTTCCCGATGAGAAAAATGCAGAGAATCACGATGAGAAAAATTGGAACATACTCTAATTTTTCACGTCGTTTTTTACATCGTCGTTTTTCTCGTCATGAAAAACGGGCGTGTGTAGGCTTTAACGACGTGAAAAAAATGTGCATGCTCAGAATCAAGTATGAGATGGGAGCGCTCGTTCTGGTAAAACTAGCGTTCGTAATGGAGATAGCACATTTGTCACACTGTAACGGACTGAAAAGCACGAGGCTGAAAAGCGCGAATTGTCGCTCAACAAACTTTATTAACATGAAGGGTGGCGCCATCCGAATGGAACTTCCCCTTTATAGTGCTGTCATACGCGTTGTACGTCACCGCGCTTTACTCAAAAAAAATTTCCACGATAGTGTGTAGGCAAGGCAGGCTTGAGAGGAAACACGAAAAATCACGTCAAGAAAAATGCAGTTTTTTTCAATGACATTAAAAACGGTCGTGTGTACGTGGCATTAGTTTATTGAAGTTTATCTGTCTTCCTCTCTGCTACATATTTGTTTGTGGAGAAATCAAAATCATATTAGGAAATCAATATTGACAAATCCAGTTCAGAAAATGTATTCAAGCTAAAAATTTGAAACCAAAGATTGGATGTTTGGGGTCACGGAGGCAAGTTTAATTTTCACTTGCCCTCCCCTCCTTTTTATCATGTAAAAAAAATAAATATCAAACAGATATAAAAAGTGCTTCCAAAAGAAAGAAAATTGGAGAGTATTGTTGATTTTGTTTCTTTCTTAAATTCAAATTACTAAAAAGACTGGGCTAAGCCCTGTCAGAAAAAAATATTGGTCCGGGAGATAATAAAATCAAATCTTTGTTTTTCTGTTAAAGAATTACTAACAGATACAGACAGTGTTAATGGATTCCTTCAACAATGTAATTGCAAGAGAGTTTTATGGAAGTGGGATGCTATCAAACAGCATTTATTGAGCTAAATGAACGAAAGAGGCGACTAGCTTGTGCAATGACTCTGAATTATTTTGATTCAGCTGTACCAACCCAAATTATTGCTGATGCATGTGGGTTTAGGTGCCATCCTAGTTCAGAAACAACATGCTGGGGATTACAGTCCTAATTCAATATGCAAGCAGAGCACTGAGGTGGAAAGATGATACTCCCAGAGTGAAAAAAAGAGACTTTAGCTGCTGTTTGGGCATGTGAATGATTTCATGTATATTCTTATGGACTTGATTTTGAGATTGTAACAGATCACAAGCCATTGAAAGTGATATGCACTTCTTACTCTGAACCTTCTGCCAGAATTAAGAGGTGGGTCCTTCATCTTGCTGATTCAAAAGAAATTAAAAAAAAGATACATCTGTATTTGTGGGAACTGCATTATCAGGGAACTGATTGGATGATGCATGTGATAGCACGCGCTTCTGACAAGTTAGATCTTATGCCTTGTTTCCACTGAATGGAACGGTTCGGGTCGGTACAGAATGGAACGGTTTGAATGGTCCGGTCTATTCTGGTGAGCGTTTCCACTGCAAGTCGGACCGTCAGGGACCATTCAGGGTTTAGAAAAAATGCCTCGCGTGTCCAACAATCAGTGGAATGTATTGTAGCTCCGCCCTAACCGAACCGTTCCATTTTCTATGGCCCCACATCTGAAGCAGGACCCAGAATGGTGCGGTACGGTTCGGTTTTATGGCACGCTTTTATAATGGAAACACCCAAAATAGCGTACCGTACCGAACCGTACCGAACCGATCCGCTCAGTGGAAACGAGGCATTAGTTGTTGACTCCTGCATGGCCTTCTTTCTACAAACAAATGTTTAGCTCAGTTACATTGCCTACAAATATTAGTAATTGCATGACTGATCTTGGCATGTCATGGTAATAGATTTTCACTTTCTTTTGCCATGCTTCCGTAGACATAAATGTCACATTTATTTTAATTTATTTAAACCTTTAACCACTTCAGCTCCGGACCATTTAGCTGCCAAATGACCGGGCCACTTTTTGCGATTCGGCAATGCGTTGCTTTAACTGACAATTGCGTGGGCGTGCGTCAGGGCTCCCAAACTAAATTGACGTCCTTTTTTTCCCACAAATAGAGCTTTCTTTTGGTGGTATATGATCACCTCTGTGGTTTTTATTTCTTGAGCTATAAACAAAATTAGAGCGAACATTTTGAAAAAAAAAGCAATATTTTGTACTTTTTGCTATAATAAATATCCCCAATTTTTTTTTTAAAAAGCAAATTTTTTCTTAGTTTAGGCCGATACGTATTCTTCTACATATTATTGGTAAAAAAAAAAATTGCAATAAGCGTTTATTGATTGGTTTGCGCAAAAATTATAGCATCTACAAAATAGGGGGTAGTTTTATGGCATTTTTATTATTATTATTATTTTTTTTACTAGTAATGGTGGCGATCTGCAATTTTTATTGTGACTGCGACTTTATGGCGGACACATCGGACACTTTTGACACATTTTTAGGACCATTGTCATTTATACAGCGATCAGTGCTATAAAAATGACACTGGCAGTGAAGGGGTTAACCACAAGGGGGCGCTGAAGGGGTTAAGTGTGTCCTAGGAAGTGATTCTAACTGTAAGGGGAAGGAGCTACCTGTGACATGTCAGCGATCACTGTTCCCGATCACAGGGAACAGTAGATCCCTGACTTGTCACTAGGCAGAACAGGGAAATGCCTTGTTTACAAAGGCATCCCCCCGTTCTGCCTTTGCCGACCGCAATCGCGGGCCGCCTGGGAATATCGAGTTCCCGGGACCCGCGGGCGCACTCACGAGGCACACAGCGGGAACGTGCGCGCTGGGCGGCAAATTTAAAGGGACGTACAGGTACGCCCATTTGCCTGCCCGTGCCATTCTGCCGACGTATATCGGCGTGCGGCGGTCGGCAAGTGGTTAATAATAAATGTAATCTTTTTAGGTGAAGTTATATTTGAGGTACAGTGTATTTTAAAGCTTTACCATGATTATTTACATGATTTAATGATTTTACAAATGCAAACTACAGAACAGAAAATGACACATTTTAGTCTTAAACAGAAAATCTAAATGTCACCCCAGAGCCCAATTTTAAATCTAACGTAATACATTTATCATTGTATTCGCTTACAGTAACAGTTAGGCATCATTTGCAACAGAAAAATTCCTAGTACGTGTATGATAAGCTAGAATCCTTCTTTTTTATATAAGAAAGAGGAATATGAAGTGTTCAACAATGCTTAGCAACCAATCTGTTTTTTTTTTTTTGCTATCCCGAATGCTTCAAAGTGGCAATAAAAATAATCAAATTGGCTTCTAAACTTGACAGTGCTTTGCATTATTGCTCTTTTACTGAATTTTTTAATATTATTTGTGTATATATATACTTTTTTTAGACATGTACCTTCAGCTATGACTAAGCAACAGTAAGGGGTGTGAAACGCGTCAGTTGATTCCTCCACTGTCCTTAATTGCTGTATGGACTGATTTTATTCAATAAATAAATTTTTCACTGGCGTGCGGCTGTCCGGATTTCCTCTATTGCATTTGACTGAATTTGTATTTGTGCTGTAATCCATAATAACACATAGGCTTCTTTATAGGCAGATATGTATATAGGACACCATGGGGAAAAGATGTTGGAGAGCTTTTGTAAATGGCAGCTTGATGAATTTGGGAAAAAAAATGATGTCCACATGGAAATGTCTACAAGCTGGACAGAAGAATATTCGGCTGTAGATGCTGCAGTTCTTATAACAAGGTATATTGAATGCATATATTTTGCATCTTCATGTGTTTTATCTATTCTTGTGGCATTTTCCACATTAGACATATTATGATAATTAAGCCAATGTTGGATTTACAGTGTGTGTGGACTAGTTTTCTAAAAAAGTCACACAGGCTTTTATCTAGAGCACCAATTTTTCAGGGAGAGACAGTTTTTCAGAAAATAAAGAAATGTTTGGCACATGTCGAATGATGATTCATCTGTTGTCAGCAATAGAGGTGGACCATTCCATCGCTCAAGCTTGTGCAAATCTATAAGGGGGAATCTTGGTGATCAGGGAACCTTATCATAGCAGCTTTTTTCACAGTTATACTTTCCAGAAAAGCTTAAAATTTCATTGGTTTGGCAAAAGGAGATAACTTGCGATCATAAAGATTTGACCATGACTACACTAAAATTAACTTTAGATGAACAATTCTACAAGATTTTATTTTTTTTGCCATTATTTTATGTTTTGTAGCAATTTTTTTTTGTCATCCCAGTTGTAGTAGAAAACAAAATGTAAATTCTGTTACCTACCCTATATTTCAGAAGCCACCATAGAAGAACTCTTGCCTTTCACCATATAGTAAATTGTCCATATGTGGCATTTTTGCCAAAAGTGTGACACTTTTAGTCTGATTTCCAGTTTTAAATTACAGTATTCCCTGATTTGAACATTTGTACCATATCCCCCCCAACATTGTGCTGTGCCCCACTATGTGTCCCCCCAATTAAAATGCCTTTTTGTTTGCATTGGTAGCGGATGTGCCGCATCTTGCTCGTGCCGCCGCTGGAGTAACACAGTCTCTCCTGAGAGGGAGAGCGTTCCCAGTCAGCTCCTGTGGGGGATTCCTCCCCCTTCCTCTGCTCGCAGACACTGCATAATGCGAGCGCTCACACAACCACAGCTGCCCGATCTGCTGCTTCCCCTGCATCCTTATTTCCAGGGAGAAGAGCCAGAGTGAGTTGCAGGAAGGACTCCACCAGTAGGGATGAGCCGAACACCCCCCTGTTCGGTTCGCACCAGAACCTGCGAACAGCCAGAATGTTCGCGTGAACTTTAGAACCCTAATAAATACAATGGACTCGAACGTTCAAAATAAAAAGTGCTAATTATAAAGGCTAATATGCAAGTTATTGTCCTAAAAAGTGTTTGGGAACCCGGGTCCTGCCCCAGGGGACATGTATCAATGCAAAAAAAAGTTTTAAAAATGGCAGTTTTTTCAGGAGCAGTGATTTTAATAATGCTTAAAGTGAAACAATAAAAGTGAAATATTCCTTTAAATTTCGTACCTAGGGACAGTTCTAAGCACGGGAAACAAGCACGACTTTACATGTATACTATACACACACCCTAGGTACGAAATTTAAAGGAATAGTTCACTTTTATTGTTTCACTTTAAGCATTATTAAAATCACTGCTCCCGAAAAAACGTCAGTATTTAAAACTTTTTTTTGCATTGATACATGTCCCCTGGGGCAGGACCCGGGTCCCCAAACACTTTTTATGACAATAACTTGCATATAAGCCTTTAAAATTAGCACTTTAGATTTCTCCCATAGACTTTTCGAATTTGCCGCGAACACCCCAAATTGTTCGCTGTTCGGCGAATGGGCGAACAGGCAATGTTCGAGTCGAACATGAGTTCGACTCGAACTCGAAGCTCATCCCTATCCACCAGCACTGTGGGGGGGGGGGGGGCAAGCCTACTTCCACTATCTTAGTTACTAAAAAAAAACAGACTGATTTATCCCATCCTTAGGACAGGAGAACCAGCCTGTAAATTCCAAGAGTGGTGACTGCAAGCTGAGCCGAGAGTCAGTCTATGATACTCTTTCACAGCCCAGCGAGTCCAGCCACCCCCCTCACTCTCCTCACATACATGAGAGCAGGGAGGAATACAGCTCTTCCTCCTCCTCCTCCTCCTGTGTCTTCCAGTCCCACCCACACTATCCCGGTGTGCAGCTGTATCTGAAGAGAGGGGATGTGTGGGCGGCAAATATGAAAATCAACAGCATTCCTGGCTGTGTGTGAATGATGCCTGAGATTCTAGCCTGGACCGTGGGTAAGTGTGTGCACCACAGACTGCAGTACACTGTAATCACTGAACTGCATTATCTCCATCCCTTCTCTCCCCCATCTGTCTCCCTCCCTCTCTCCTGTTCTTTTAAGACCTTCACAATTTACTTTCACTTTCAGTTAGGCAGGTAATAGAGGGTGCAAATTTCTTCCCTGCATCCACAGATTGCAGGAAAAAAATTCCTTTAAATTTCATACCTGTGGGGAGTCTATAGTATGCCTGTAAAGTGGCGCGTGTTTCCCATGTTTAGAACTGTCTCTGCACAAAATGAAAATTCTAAAGGAAAAAAAGTCATTTAAAACTACTCGCGGCTGTAATGAATTGTCGGGTCCCGGCAATACAGATAAAAGTGAATAAAGGAATTAGTGTGCTTAGTCTTAAATAAAAATAACAAAATAAGCTGCTACACAAGAATGCGACTAAAATTCTAAAGTGACTGGAGGTAAAATGTAGCGCTAAATGAAAAAAGAGAAATATTTCTATCTCATTAAGTGAAGTGTACCCCATTGGGTGTAAAGTGAAAAAAATATATTAGAATGATAAGTCCACCTCAAGAAAAAGAGGAAAAATAAAAAAACAGTACATGTGAAAATGTCCATCAAAAAGAAGTGAAGAGTGACGGTGAAGATAAACGTGTAACCGAGTAGATCATCACATTGGAATTCCTTTCAGTTAGGTAAGATGAGACTAAATACGCTTACCGGAACAGGTGGATCCAAATGTCAGCGACAGCAGATCAATCAGGCATAGACAATCCCATCGGCAAGTAGACTCAGCTTGTCTGAAGACTCTGGATGATATCAACCACAAACGTAGCCCATGAACCCGACAGTCCACGACTAGGGACCCTCTGTAGATGTTATCCTGGACGTGTGGAGGACTCAGAGCTCACAAGGTGTCCGCACTGTTTTCAGATGGTGTTTAAACAGCTTCAGATGGGTGAACCCCTTAAGGGTCAATGAAAGGCACAAAGGAGAAGCTCAAAAAACTTAATCAGACCGGACATGGAAGGAGAAAGAAAAGCGGTGCTCAAATGGTGCAGGTCAAAAATTGTGGGTTTAATTAATAAAACCAACAAAACGGTAAAAGTGATCACAATAACAAAATGAAATAAAAGCAATATGAGGAGTGGTGTACCAAGCCCGACGAGTTTAGTCCGACTACGACTTCTACTGGGGCATCTACCTGCTCCCCCATATTGCACATATATTTATAAATAGTACTCCAAATTCGACTGAAAACTGCCCAATCAGTCAAATTTACAAATACAGGTCCCTGATTGGAGGAGAGCCGATCACATGATCTGCTAGGCTCCCAGCCTCCAACCCGGAACCAATAATAATGGCTGCTGGGAAGTCCTTCCCAGGTCAACCATGACTCATGGCTTATACCCGGAAGTGACCTCCATCATGCACATGGTGAAGCACATAAAAAAAGAGAGGGAGGGACAAGTCGCGCGGTGATTGACACCCATGTGACCGTTCTCTTCTCACATTGGCTGGGCAATATATGAAATATCCAATAAAATCACAGAGTATTGGCACCTGGCGGGAACATAGTTGCACTGGGCACTAGTTGTAAAGGAACCGCCCCGCGTCATGACGCCACATGTTGGCCGCATCTATGATGCAGGCCGGGCCTCAAAATTACGCGGTGCAGCAACAACCACACCTCCACATCAGGAGGCAGGACGCCATGTGTGCAACGTCATGACGCCAACTACGCCATGACGCACACACAAGCTCACGGCACCTGAGCATGCGCAACTGGGCATCTCTGCCGAGCAGCACTCATGAAGTCACGACGTATATCAAACGTTGCGACGGTCCTGCGGCCACACAGCCACAACCCCAAAGAACTCTGGGGTGAGTGAGAACGTGAGGACGTGTGCCCGTGATTGGACAGATCCACAGGAATATCTTGATGGAAATGGAACAACGCCATCTAGCGAAGATGGACGAGATTTCAACCATCCACATATATATAGGATCTGTGGTGGAAACAAATGGTGCTGGAAACACATCCTAAGTAGGACTGACCAACCTGCATTGAAACAATGAATAATACACAGAAATAATTGAAACTAGATACACATGAACCAGAATAATATCAGATAGCATCTCCCAAACTCAAATCCCCAAACAAAAATTGTATATGACAACAACACATAAATCTGGAGAAACTGTCCTGAAACTGTCCTGAAACTGTATTGCCGGGACCCATAGGCGTGCGCACAGGGTGTGCCAGGTGTGCCTGGGCACACCCTAATCACTCCGTGCATATTTCCAATGGTTAGACCCCTGATATTTCACCAAATAAAAAATCTCCTTTTTTTATTTTTTCTCCTAAACAATAATTAAAATAATATTGACTGCCCTACTGACACCACCAATATCTGCCCTTATGAAATTGTCCACTGTTCTACTGACACTGTCCATATATATACACACATGCACACACACACGCATATGTGTTTTTTAGCTTTGGGGTGCACACCCTAATGCAATAGGCTGCGCACACCTATGCTGGGACCCAACAATTCATTACAGCCGCGAGTAGTTTTAACCACTTTCCTACCCGCCCATAGTCAAATGACGTCCACAGATGGGATCTCCCATCCTGGGTGGACGTCATATGACGTCCTGGGCTTTGTGGGGGGATATCTGAATGATGCCTGCAGCTAGAGGCATCATTCAGATATCCTTCTATTCTGCCGGCAATTCTGCCCACAATAAGAATGATCATAGCGGCAGTTCCACCGCTTGATCTTTCTTATAGGCGGCGGGAGGGGACAACACCCCTCCGCCGCCATCCGGTGCTTCTCCGGGCTCTCCCGTGCCATCGGGGGCCCAGAGAATGAATCGTCCAGCGCCGGGTAGGAAGCATAGAGATGACTGGTGACCAGATGGTCACCAGTCATCTCTATGACCGTCGGAGGCCCGGGAGCGATGTGATGACATCACGCCCGGGTTCTCAAAAGTAAACAAAGCCGCCATTGCGGCTAGTAAGCATGAGATCAGTGAATTTTTTTCACGATCTCATGCTTTCCAGCCTGGAGGAGAGATGTGGGGTCTTATTGACCCCGCATCTCTCCATAAAGAGGACCTGTCACACACCATTCATATTACAAGGGATGTTTACATTCCTTGTAAAAGGAATAAAAATGATCAAAAAAAAAATGTAAAAAAAGTGTAAAAATAAAAAAATGAAGTAAAAAAAAAAACGCCCCTGGTAGCTCGCGATCAGAAGCGAACGCACACCTAAGTCCCGCGCACATATGTAAACGCCGTTCAAACCAAATATGTGAGGTATCGCCGCGTGCGTTAAAGCGCGTGCAACAATTCTAGCACTAGACCTCCTCTGTACCTCTAAACTGGTAACCTGTTAAAATTTTCAAAGCGTCGCCTATGGAGATTTTTAAGTACCGAAGTTTGGCGCCATTCCACGAGTGTGCGCAATTTTAAAGCATGACATGTTAGGTATCTATTTACTCGGCGTAACATCATCTTTCATATTTAAAAAAAAAATTGGGCTAACTTTACTGTTTTGTTATTTTTTAATTCATGAAACCATTTTTTCCAAAAAAAAGGCGTTTTGAAAAATTATTGCGCAAATACCGTGCAAGAAAAAAAGTTGCAATGAATAATTTTATTTCCTAGGGTGTCTGCTAAAAAAACATATATAATGTTTGAGGGTTCTGAGTAATTTTCTAGCAAAAGAATGATGATTTGTACATGTAGGAGAGAAGTGTCAGAATAGGCCCCGTATTGAGGTGGTATAAAAAGCCCGGTGTTGAAGTGGTTAAATTACTTTTTTTCCTTTTAGAAATGTCATTTTGTGCAGAGACAGTTCTAAACACGGGAAACATGCGCCACTTTACAGGCATACTATAGAAACCCCCCAGGTACAAAATTTAAAGGAATATTTCACTTTTATTGTTTCACTTTAAGCATTATTAGGCTTCATGCCCACTGACGTTTTTACAGCTGCGTTTTTTTACAGCTTAAAAACGCCTGTCCATGTTATTGTAAATTTTTTATTTTATCTTTTATTTTTTTGAGAAAGTTAGTGCGCGTTTTTTGACGCTCGTGTTTTTTCTGCCTAACTCCGACGCTGAGGAACGCACTGGTCCTGGTTTTTTTTTACAGCTTAAAAACGTCTATGCTATTTGCAGCTCAAAAATGTCTACAGTAGGTGCCGCCGATATTGTGTCAATATCGCCGCTTCTAGCGGCGATATTGACACCCTATGAGCTCCGTCGCGAGAGCCAGCGCCGAGCTGTCTCGTCATCGGGAAAGGAAAAAATGTTCCTTTCACGATGAGCGACACGCATTGCCGATAGGCGGGGATCCGACGCGGATTCCCGCCAATACCAGGCACTGCGTTTGGTATGAATCCTGAGCGGGAACTCCACGCCAATTTTTAAAGAAAAAACCGGCATTGGTTCCCCCTCCAGGGGCATACCAGGCCCTTGGGTCTGGTCTGGATTTGAAGGGGAACCCTACGCCGAAAAAACGGCGTGGGGTTCCCCCTCAAGGTCCAAACCAGACCCTTATCCGAGCACGCAACCTGGCAGGCCACAGGGGAAGAGGGGGGGACGATAGCGGCCATGTGCCCCGGAGCATGTGACTGTGACGTCATGTGAAGAATAGATTAATCTCTGCAGACCGAAGATTTACCATTACTGCGAGAGGAAGCGACGAGTCAACATCGAGGAGGAGAAGAGGGAAGAAGACGCCGACGGCGACGACGGAGAAGACCGGGCCTCTGCTAGCAAAAGAGCTAAAAAGAAGTTAGCGGAGGTTCGGCGGAAGAAAGAACCGGAGAACGCGGCGACGACACCGGAGAGCGGGAGAAGAAGAAGACGATGGAGAAGACCGGGCCTCCGTTAGCAAAAGAGCTAAAAAGAAGTTAGTGGAGGCCCGGCAGAAGAAAGAACTGGAGAACGCGGCGACGACACCGGAGACCCCCGAAGTCGGAAGAAGACCTCCGGAGCAATAAAATACTTTTAAAAACTGTGTTGTGTTTTTATTTCCATTTATTTTCCACCAGGTGAATGGGTAGGGGTACGATGTACCCCATACTCATTCACATAGGGTCGGGGGGCCGGTATCTGGGGGCCCCCTTATTAAACGGGGCTCCCGGATTCCGATAAGCCCCCCGCATGCAGACCCCGACAACCAACGGCTAGGGTTGTCGCGAAGAGGCCCTGTCCTCATCAACATGGGGGCAGGGTGCTCTGGGGTGGGGGGGCCGCAGGTCGCCCCCCTGCCCCAGAGCACCAAACCCCCCATGTTGAGGGCATGTGGCCTGGTACGGTTCAGGAGAAAGGGGGGGCCGCTATCGTCCCCCCTCTTCCCCTGCGGCCTGCCAGGTTGCGTGCTCGGATAAGGGTCTGGTTTGGATCTTGAGGGGGACCCCCACGCCGTTTTTTCGGCATAGGGTTCCCCTTCAAATCCAGACCAGACCCAAGGGCCTGATATGCCCCTGGAGTCGGAACCCACGCCGTTTTTTTCTTAAAAAATTGGCGTGGAGTTCCCGCTCAGGATTCATACCAAACACAGTGCCTGGTATTGGCGGGAATCCGTGTCGGATCCCCGCTCAATACAGTGTCGCGTCTCCTCGCCATTGCAGCGAGCACGACACGTGTCGCCACCCTGCTGCCGACATCTCGGCACTTCTGTCGGCGATGGGAGCGCGATAGAAACACAATATCGGCGGCACCTACTGTAGGTGGGCATGAAGCTAAAGACTAAACATGGACAGGCATTTTTAAGCTGTAAAAAACGCTCAAAAACGCGGCTGTAAAAACGTCCGTGGGCATGAGGCCTTACAATCACCGCTTTTGAAAAAACGTCAGTTATTAAAACTTATTTTTGCATTGATACATGTCCCCTGGGGCAGGACCGGGTCCCCAAACACTTTTTATGACAATAACTTGCATATTAACCTTTAAAATTAGCACTTTTGATTTTTCATGTTTGTGTCCCATAGACTTTAACGGTGTTCGCGTGTTCGAACAAATTTATTGCCTGTTCGCATGTTCTGGATGCGAACCGAACAGGGGGGTGTTCGGCTGATCCCTAATTATCACTAGTGGCTATAGCAACCACTAGTGATAATCATAAGAGCATCCGGCAGGCTGGTTGTACCCAAGTTGATCGATCAACTTGGTACATTCAGCCTGCTCATTAATGGTTCAAAGCTCAGCCAGTTCCTGCTGAACCAGCTGAGATTTAAACTGTCTATGGCTGATCTTAGCACTTAGGCAGCCCATAAAATGATCACTTTTTTCATTCAACTATTGAAAAAAAAAAAAAAAAGATCCAATTCCCCCATCTACACATTATAGGTGGATAGGGGAATCCTCCCAGTGTGGACCAGTGGTGGAACTACCAGGGTTGCTGTCCTGTCCCGGCTATTCACAGCGCTGGTCTCTGTTTCCATGGCAGCGGCGGCAGCATATTGGAACCCAGTGCTGGTTACTTTATGGGGCTGATGTACAGCAGGGCCAGCACAATTTGTTGTTAGAGATGGGCTGGGCATGTTCAAAATTCCACATGCCCGATCCCGCCAGGAAGCCCACACTGTACAGCGCTAATCACAGGCAGTGAGACATTTCCCAGTCCGCAGCTGTACAGATCAGGAATGTCTCAGTGCCTGTGATTAGCGCTGTGCATTGTGGGCTTCCTGGCGGGATCGGGCATGTGGAATTTCAAGCACACCCGAGCCCCTCTCTATTGCTTGTAGACAGTTGAGCTCCCTGCAGGTTGCTTAGCAGAAGTGGAGCCTTCTCTGACATGCTGATCATGATGCAATCCAGGTGATGCTCCTAGTCAAATCCTAGTGTTAAATATCAGTGATTTTATTGATCAAAGCCCACACCTTACAGGTGTAGCACCCACTACCTTTTTGGTTGGTGCTAGAATAGGGTTTTTGTGTCTCAGGTTATATTATAGGCAAATCTAGGCAGGCCTGTGCATTACTGCTAGGCCTGTTTGTTTTGATCTGGGGCTGGGAGTGTTCAGTACAACAGTGGGTGTGACCACTTGTGCTCAGCCTCAGAGACGCCTCCCCTGGCTTTCAGTCAGTAAGTTCTGGAAAAGGGGTTAGATTTGAGGTTCTGAGTGACAGGTAGTTCATATGAGGAGCTCAGCCAATCCCCTTTCTGTATTGCAGGGGGGAAGGCTACCTTTATAAGCTGAGGTCTCCTGTTACTGGTGCTGAGGAGAAAGTCCTGGGGAGGATCATCCCTCTTTAGCACTGCAGAGGAGGAATTCAGTACTGAGAGAAAGGAGTAATGGAACTGCTACTGCTGGACTGTGCGACTGAACCACATTTTCTTCCATGGACCGGGGAACATGGAGAAGGTCAGTGGGTACACTACAGAAAATGGTGGAACCGGAGGAATCTATTGAAGTATTAGTGTAGACTGTTGTGGCCGGGGAGCGCAACAGTTCAAGGAGAGACTCTTTAACCACTTGTCCACCGCCCACCGTCAATTGACGGCGGGCGGAAGACACTCTCGTTCTGACAGGACGTCATATGACGTCCTGCCTTTAAAACGAGCTAGGGGGCGCGCGCCCGCCGCGTTTCTGGGGACCCGATGCGCGTGCCCGGCGGCCGCGATTGCCGCCGGGCACCCGCGATTGCCCAGCACCAGAGCAGGAAAGTGGATCTGTGTGTGTAAACACACAGATCCAAGTCCTGTAAGGGAGAGGGGACCGATGGTGTGTCCCTTGTACATAGGGACAACCATCGGTCACCTCCCCCAGTCAGTCCACTCCCCCCACAGTTAGAACACATTGAGGAAACATATTTAACCCCTTCCTGGCCCCCTAGTGTTAACCCCTTCCCTGCCAGTCACATTTATACAGTAATCAATGCATTTTTATAGCAGGGATTGCTGTATAAATGTGAATGGTCCCAAAAATGTGTCAAAAGTGTCCGATCTGTCCGCCGCAATATCGCAGTCACAATTAAAATCGCAGATCGCCGCCATTACTAATAAAAAAAAAAAAAAAAAAAAAATGCTATAAATCTATCCCCTATTTTGTAGACATTATAACTTTTGCGCAAACCAATCAATACACGCTTATTGCGATTTTTTTTTTACCAAAAATATATAGAAGAATACGTATCGGCCTAAACTGAGGAAAATTTTAATTGAAAAAAAAAATGGATATTTATTCTAGCAAAAAGTAAAAAATATTGTGTTTTTTTTTTCAAACTGGATGCTCTTCTTTTGTTTATAGTGCAAAAAATAAAATCGCAGAGGTGATCAAATACCACCAAATGAAAGCTCTATTTGTGGGGAAAAAAGGAAGCAAATTTCGTTTGGGAGCCACGTCGCACGACCGCGCAATTGTCATTCAAAGTGTGACAGCGCTGAAAGCTGAAAAATGGCTTGGGCAGGAAGGGGGTTTTCGTGCCTGGTAGGGAAGTGGTTAAGCTTAGTGCGGATGGCTGTGGCCAGGGAATAGTTTCCGCAACATTGCACTATCTGGGCCTAGTAGTCCACCAGTTGCTATATGCTGGTAAGGTACTGGGCCATCGGGGGGAGGTGTGTGGCTACACTTCTGACTCAGTGCCAGTATTTGAGTAACTGTCCATGTGCTGAAGAGTTATTCAGAGTGACTCTTCACAGGAAAGCAGGAAATTCAGGAACAGTTTACAGCAAAGGCTTTACTCAGGAATAGGGATGAGCTTCGAGTTTGAGTCGAACCCATGTTCAACTTGAACATCGCCTGTTCGGTTGTTCGTCGAATTTCGAACATTATGGGCCGTTCGTGCCAAATTTGAGTGGCGCGTCACGGCCCATAATTCACTGCGCCATCGCACTGCATTGCTGGCTGATGATTGGCCAAGCATGCACTATGACCCGCATGCTTGGCCAATCACAGCGCCGTCTGTACAGAGAGCCGTAATTGGCCAAAACCAGGGTGGCTTTGGCCAATTATGGCTCAGGGGGTTTAGTACACGCCCCACACTATATAAGGCCGCCTGCGTGGTGGCCTTGTGTAGTGTGTTGCGGCAGCGGAGAGAGATAGACAGAGAGACAGTGTCATTTGATTTAAGTTAGATAGAGCAGGCAGGCGAGTCAGTTAGCTGCAGTTACAGTGTGTAGAGGATATATATGCATCCTAGGTGTTGTGTGTGTGTGTGTGTGTGTGTGTATATATATATATATATATATATATATATATATATATATATATATATATATATACTGTATTCAGTTTAGCTAGATCCGTTCCTGTTATTATCTTCATAATATACTGACAGGCAGGCAGGTGATTGTGCTAGCTGCAGTATTTACAGTTAGTGTACTGTGTCCTTTGCACAGTGTGCACCTAAAGCTACCTGAAGACAATTAAAGAGTACATCAATGCTTTTGTAATACATTTGGTATTAACATATTGTTACTTTCATCATAAAGTAAAAAAAAAAATTATTATTTTTAAACATTTTAAAGACAGAGCAATTCATACCAATCCTCTGTGTCAAATTGACCAAGTTATCTATCTTGCATAGCTGTTTTAGTCTGAATTTGTGGTATAAGTTAGTAATGAATAGCTGTGATCTTAAGTTCACATGCTTTCTTTGAATAATTAACTTTATCTTGCCCGCATCTGACTTCCATAAAAAAAATATTTCTAGCCATCAAATGCAGTATTGGCAGTAGGATCTGGGAGCATTTAAAGTCAATGAGTAATGCAGCGTCCTCTTGTGGGCCAGACTTGGAGGCCACATTTGGGCAGTACAGCAAATTTCAAATCAATACATTGAGTTTATTTACCACTAAATGGTCTTGTGTCTATTTCCTGGTGCTAATTCACAGCCGAGTTAAATATATTTATACTAATTTTCTTATAAGTGCTTACAGTAACTTTCATTCAACCATATGTGTCAGAGGGGCTGAGGTATTCTTAGAGTCAAGGCGCAGAACAGAGAACCCAAATTACCAAGCGCTACACACATTTATTTCAAGGCATTCCATAGAGTAAGAAAGTGTACACACGATCGGACATTCCGGCAACAAAACCGTGGATACATTTCCGACGGATGTTGGCTAAAACTTGTCTTGCATACACACGGTCGCACAAATGTTGTCGGAAATTGCAAACGTCAAGTACAGCACGTATGACGGCACAATAAAACGGAAGTTCAATACCAAGTGTGGCACCCTTTGGGCTCCTTCTGCTAATCTCGTGTTAGTAGAAGTTTGGTGAGAGACGATTCACGCTTTTCAGCCTCGTGCTTTTCAGTCCGTGACGTGTTTGCAGCGTGACAAATGTGCTATCTCCATTACAAACGCTAGTTTTACCAGACCGAGCGCTTCCGTCTTGTACTTGATTCAGAGTATGCGTGGAATTTTGTGTGTCTACACACGCTCGGAATTTACGAGAACGGATTTTGTTGTCGGAAAATTTGAGAACCAGCTCTCAAATTTTTGTTGTCGGAAATTCCGACAGAAAATGTCCGATGGGGCCTACACACGGTCGGAATTTCCGACCAAAAGCTCCCATCGAACATTTGTTGTCGGAAATTCCGAGCGTGTGTACGCGGCATAAGAGAAATTATAAGGAAGAAGCCGAGTGCTCACATTGTAAATAGGCTTGGATTAAACATAGCAAGTAAAGAAGAATGAAAGAGAAGGAAAAGAACAGGGAAGAAGGAGGGGGTGAGGAGAAGTATAGGAGGGGATAAATGGATTAAGAAGGGGTCACATATCAAATATCAATCTCTTAGTCATTTGGAAACCCTTTTATTGTGCAGAAGTGGTACAGCTTTCTGTTCCAAGATTTGAAAGCAAGTACTGAGTAGTATGGACTGTTTTTAAAGATGCTAACAGGCCATACTATTAGGCCCTATTCACACCTGAGAAATTTTCTGCAGTAATGCAAGTCAATATACTGCAGTAATCATTCATTCTGAATGACATCCCCGCACATCTCGGCCCATACTGCATTTGCAGAAACCACAGGAAAATCACATGGTCAAAAAGACCATGATTTTAGTTCATTGGTCTGACAAAAATAGATCCCATGGTTTCCACTTTTTTCATATGTGTCCATAGTATCGGATAATGTGTGATGAATATGTTCTGATAGCTTGATGGACAGCATGCAATTCATAATTTGAGACCATGGCACAGTAGAGGAGCACCAGTTGAAAGCTATAGCCCAGTGTATTGAGCTAAACAACGTGTGTATTAGCCTGGTATGTGCTATAGGAATATCTGGTATAGGATAGAAAAGGAGGCACATTTTTGATGTCAGTCCAATACTTCTACCTATTATTTGTTCTATCTTGTTTTCTGCTTGTTGCCATGTACTGTAGATTTAAGGTGTGTACAATCCCAGAATGTGTGTATAAGGGAACCCTGTACTGGGCATTCTCTAAAGCATAGGAGAGAGGTTGTTAGATAAAACGAGTTGATTCTATCTGGGGTGAGGTACCACCTATACTGTAGTTTGATGGTAGATTCTCTGATGGAGGCTGTCTTGGTGCATTTTCGTAAATTGTTAATCATAATGTCCCATTGTTCTATAGAGAAGGATTCGCTCAAATCTGATTCCCACTGGGACATCTGATGTGTTTTATCTGGTGTGTTATGTTCATTTAAGCTTTTGTAAATTCTAGATATTAAACCCCTGTCACGTGGTGAAGTGAGACAAATAACTACAATACAGTTTTATGGATTTTTGACCACTAAACATATTCACAAAATTTTTATACTGTACCTCTAATACATTATCTATGATTCATGTATACAATCCAATGTTTGTATCTCTTCCCCTTATGCCGCGGTTCCTTATACATTATGCTTATGTTCCTTGTACCCATCTTTATATATGTATCTCATATCAATGTACAATTAACTTGTATTGAGACCTTTTTTTTTTCACAATAAACCATTTGTAAACAAAAAAAAAAAGACTATGATTTTTCCCTGCCACTGCATTTTTAAAAAGGGGCAGGCACCTTTTTTGAGGAAAATGCAGGCACCGCAGCTAATTCAAATAAATGGGCTACCCTGCCCACACAAGTGTGAACCAGAGCTAAAAAATAAGTATGATCAAAGCTCATTTGGCTGTACCTCTCCTATGGATCACAAGAGTACAGTTTGTTCTGCACTCTTATAACTCAGATTCAGCCAACAGCAGGCTGAAGTCCTCTGTCAGCTGATATCACAGAGCTGGTACAGACTCTCGGAAGAATAAAGTCAGGATCCACCCAGATGCCTGACCAGAAGCTGGCTCAGCCTCTCAGCCTTCTGCCAACAACCTGAGCTCCCACCCCCTCCACAGCGCAGCACTCCAGTGAGCACTGGAGGGGCAGAGCAGAGAGTGAAGGGCAGTCACAGCTCTCTGCTCAGAGCGGAGGGGAGAACTGAGTGATCAGTGTTTGATCACTCAGTTCTAAGTGCAGAGCCAGCGGGGCACAGATGCAGTATCAGAGTGATGCCACATCCACCTAAGTATGTAATTTTTTTTTCTTTTAATTCCTGAATTATTATTTTTTTTATCCTCAGCTACTTGTTGGGTATTTGTATTTTTTAAATACCAGTCTTTCATTCCCTAACGCTGCACCCTCTCTCCTACTGGGCACAACATGGAAATTTTAGTTTGCCTAACTGGCCATCACATAGCAGGCGGGTGGCAGGAGGAGGGCACAGGGCCAGATCTAGCCTGTCTGATTTTGGGGTGCAGTAAAAATTGTGAGAGGGCAGGGCAGAGGATAATGTTAGCAGTTTGCATGGCAGTGTACAAAGGGTCAGCAAGGCAAAGGATAAGGTTAGCAGTTTGCATGGCAGTGTACAGAGGCACCCACTACCCCTTTTATAAAGAGCATGGCTGTACAGGGCTACACCCACATAGCTGCTTCATTCATTTACAGATTCCTGTGAATGAATAAACCTCAAGTACCATCTTGCACCATGTTGTAGTTATCAATGGGCCGCAGGGGTGCTGATGAGCACTCCCATAGTCCATTGACATGTATTCCGGCTTTCAATCAGGTTTGAGCTCAAAGCAGAAAGCCGAAGGACATGTCACAGGAGCCCCCATTGCATGCATGACTTACTGATTGCAGGTGCAATGCTTTCCAGGGCCCTGCTGGAAAAAACAAATGCACATTTTTTCTGCAAAAATGTGTGCATTTATTATTTTTTCCATAGAGGTAAACATCCTTTAGTCCTGGAGGGAGTGAGAGGAGTCTGGAGGATTACAGTGCAGGGACTCCTGTGCCAGGAGATGTAGCAGCAGTTCTGGATGGTGGAGATGAGGGTGAGGTGTGCATAGGACTTTAGCTTCTAAAAACATGACAGAGTAAAGTGGAGAGGACTGCCAGTTGAGTGGGGCAGAGCCACCTCAGAAGTAGTGAAACAGGGGTGGCAGGACCGGGAGGGAGAGTGGCGGGTCGGCAGCCTATGCAGGGAGAGTATGAAGAGTCTGGGGAGCAGTAGTGCCATGGTCCCCAGACCAGGAGATGTACCGTCAGCTCAAGAGATCGGGTGAGAACAGGGCATACTTACTGCTAATTGCTGGAGTGCACACTGCTGTGACAGGGGGAGGGTTGCCAGACAGACGAGCAGCATTTAACCAATAAGGAGTTTGATGAGGCTGTTTCTTTGCAGAGAGGCAGCAGAGCTCACAAATTAGATGTCTATGCTGTCGGGGCTTTGGGGGGACGCAACTGAAATCTGGCGTAGCCCCCCCCCAGATCCAGACATGATGGGGGGGCGCCAAAATGCACCTTCGCCTGTGTGGGCAAAAATCCTTGCATCGGACCTGGCCCCCGGCTTGCCCACCAATCCCTGGCTGTGCTGGATGGATGTTCACACTGCTTCATGTCCTCCTTGGCTGCACTCATTATCCATCTCATTGCCACTTTTCTTGCCTTGGCTCCTGTATGCTGGTAATCAAGATTTTAGAAGTTAAGTGTGCTATGTTTAATTAATTGGTGTCTTTGCAGTTTAACTAATTCCTGAACCTTGCACTCTGTACATAATGCATCCCTGAACCTTGCGCTCTGTAAGTAATGCATTCCTGAACCTTGCACTCTGTACAACACACTCCTGAACCTTGCGCTCTGTACATAATACATTCCTGAACCTTGCACTCTGTACAACACTCTCCTGAACCTTGCGCTCTGTACATAATACATTCCTGAACCTTGCACTCTGTATGTAGCATCCTCCTGAGCCCTGCACGCTGTATGTAGCATCCTACTGAGCCCTGCATGCTGTACGTAGCATCCTCCTGTACCCTGCACGTAGCATCCTCCTGCACGTAGCATCCTCCTACACATAGCATCCTCCTACACATAGCATCCTCCTGCACCATGCACATAGCATCCTCCTGCACCCTGCACGTAGCCTCCCCCTGCACTTTGTATGTGGCATCCTCCTGCACCTAGCACCAGCATACAGGGAGCACACTGACCACCAATATGCAGGGCCAGTGGTTACCAGTATACATAGGACATAACAAATCAAGTAAAACAAGTACCATGCAACTAAAAAAATCTCAAAAGCAATAAGAGAATCTTGTTAGCTGGCTCTCTCATCTAACGCAAATCAATAAAAAGCAGTGCTGCCCTACACTTCATATATAAAATTGTAAAAATAGACTTAGAAGTGCCTGTGACAGGGGTCACTTGGGGCACAGGGGGAATGAGAACCCCACCATGATCTGTGATAGTCATATTCAATGCTGTATATACATGGTATATATTGGGTGTATATTGTGTGTGGGCTGTTGTGTAATATTTGCTGTGATGGGGTGTGATTGCATTCTATTGTCTATTGTGGCTTGTGGTAATTAAGTCTGCTACTGTGATGATGTGGATTGGAGCTGGTAGACCGTCTGGCTGCCTATTATGGGATGTTTAAGTGTCTTTCTGTGAGGGGGGGGGGGGATCACCCCTCCTGCTAAGACTGTTTACTGAAAGAGAAGTTTGAACACACCTGACCTGTATGACCATTGTCATTGGACAGTTTAACCCGCCCTGTTCCCCAAGGATGGGAGGGAAGGGTTTTGAAGAGAAATGTGTTACCATGTGCTTGTAATAAATTCTTTGCCTGTTTTTGGAACTTCAACACAGAGCGCTTGTCTCGTATGTTTGGAAGGATTAATCCTATGGGAAGCGGTCGCCTGACTGTGGAGGATCGGCAGTGGATGTGTGTCCAGAGAGGGAATATCTTAAATGGCGTTAACCCCTTTCATACTTGGGGTGCCGTTACAGTGCCTATAATCTATAAATGAATATCCAGTGCAACTCAACCAATGTATTGCAATATAGTAGTGATGGTGTCACCTCCCTCTGCAGATAGCAATGAAACCCCCCTATATATAATAATATTAAAATGTAAAATATGTACATCAATTATTATAAATATATATAGGGGTTTCACCGCTATTTGCACATTGCAGCTCTGCAATATTTCTTACCTTGTGCAGAGAGGGTGACACCATCACTACTATGTTCTAATACATGGGTTGATTTGCATTTCTGTTATTATTGTATGTAGGGGGTTTCACCTCTATTTGCACATTGAAGCTCTGCATTTTCTCAAAATATTTTTACAGAGGAGGTGACACCATCACTACTATATTGCAAAACATTGGTTAATTTGCACTGGATATTCATTTATAGGTTTTACCATTGCACTTATAAGTGCGTTTTGTACAATTATATAGATGACGTGTAGGGTTGTGCTGCATTTTTTGTTTTTTTATTGGTATACAGTACAGAGGCCGGGACATACTGATCACCATTGAAGAAACCTCCACTTGCTGGCCATGCCCACTTTCTGGCCATGCACACAGCTGTGCTGCAATGCACCACATTATCACCCTCACTTTTACCTCAAGCACCCCCAAAAAAGTTGTCTGGAGCCACCCCTGCCGGATTGGATTTGAATTTTGCGGCCTCATCCCTCCCTCCAAGGTTTTTCTCTATCTTATCTTCTTAACATTTGGTAGTCCTACCCCAAGAAATTCTAAGAAGTATCCATTTTTCTTATCTCATGGACGAAATGTGAGAATTTAATGATATGCAGGGCTTTTTTTCTCAAACAATAGGTGCTGGAACTTAACCACGACCCCACAAAACCCCTCCCCCTACACACACTCTCCAAATCACATCAAATAGTGGGTGTGGTGAGTCAAATTTCACGAAAACAGTAGGAGGGTCTTAAAGGGGCATTAAATGCCAGGATTGCATTACATACAGAGCTGTCACTTGTAAATACATAAACCAGACTTCTGTGTTTACAAGTGATTGTGGTGAGCAGGCACCAAATGGTCTGAGCCAGAGGTGGTGGAACTGAGTTCCACCAAGTTCCCCCTGCGTATATGCCATACAATCATTCCATAAACACATACCACATACACTGCATGTATAATTTGAGGAAAATATAGTCATAAAATAGTTTACTATTTGCCCACAAAAAAAAAAATATGTCCCTGGATTTCATTTTAAAAATCTGGCCACCTTATCCTAACATCTCTTAACAACTCCATCTTGTCACATGCAATTGTAGCACACAGCCCTCTTTCTCCTCACTGTCCTTGGCTCGCTCACAGAAGAAAAAGGCACACCATGCCCACCATGCCCGTACCCCCTGGTTTGCAGAGGTTAAGCACACTTGTTTTAACTTACGAGTCTTGCAGCAAGGTTCCCCTCAAAGCTGGTTTCTGTCCCTAATATGTAAGAACAAAGTCTCTATACCCCAAGTAACTCCAAGGTCCACACCAGTAGCCACTCCAACGTAGAGTTTATTTCTCTTTATGCATGAACATCCACAAAGTTGAGAAGAGAGAAAGGTGTTAGGAAGACAGATCAATTCAGGCACTCCTGGCTTCTTCGCCACTCGATCCCGAGTGGGTATAGCTCACCAGGATAGTCACCCAAGGGCACTAGCAGCCGGCATGTAGCTTGAACAGTCTATCAGATTCCCTAATGGGTGCGTTCAGGAGATCCTCTGCCACAGAATCTATAGTGTCCCGAACCTCCTAATGGTCCCGTTGTTTAGATCCCTTTTCGGATGGATGACATCCCTCCGGAGAGTTACTGGGCCCCTTCCTTCACTGTGATCTCTCACCAGTATTTCGGAACGGTCCTCCCCCAGCCTCCTCTTCTAGAAACGGGACCCCTCGCAAGGCGGCACCCTGGGATTCCTCCTCCCAAAGTGGGCTCCAGCTAAAGGTGCTGAGCCCAGGGCTGAAGTTGCAGTCCCAGGACTAAAGGTGCCTGAGACTTAAGCGCATATGGCCCCATAGCGTGGAGGGCCATGCACTTGAACTTGGACCGTACGTTCTCCCTCCGGGCATGGGCCCCGGGAATGGCTCCCTCTCCAATGGCGTCCGCCCCTTTTGTACCCTCTCCCGGCATGCCCAGCGGTAAGACCACGCCCACTGCACGGCTGCCGAGAGAGGACACCCAATCGCCACTCCATCACCTGTGGTTCAACCCCGAGTACAAGTGACAGCGCCACCCATACTTCTAAGGGGAACTGCACACCAGGTGAAACAGCAGCAAGGCAGAGTCCAGTAAATTGAAAGATTCGAGCCAACTACCACTCGAATCACCCCTAAATTTAGTATAGCAATCCCTAAATTTAGGACCCCCGCTACACAATTTTATAGTTTATGCAAAACCCACATTTTACTGAATGTAACATAGGACTTTGGTGATATAAGTAAGGCATTGTGGTATGCAGATCATTTCACACCCATTTGCTGTTGTTTGAGCTGAAGTTAATCTGTGAAACCTGGTGCTTATATTGCTGTGTAAACGTTGTTTGGAATGTAAGTGACTTGCTTCCCTGTCAGTTGGAATGACACATGGAATGCAGAGTAAATTAAAGTAGTATTTTGCTGTAGGTTGTATACAGCTATGAGCATTGTCAGTGCAATGACCTTTATCTACTTGCTGTGCTACAAGTCATTTATGATTAGCACATATATACTTGCTTTTTTTGTTTTGACATGTTCAAATCACAGTGCTATGGTATACATATATAGCATAATATATAGTACCCCTTGTATGTGAATAAGAAGGTGGGAAACAATGAGATGACTTCATATATGCCTGCCTATACCATAGCTCCCAACTGTCCCTGATTGTGAGGGACTGTCCTTGATTTGGAACAAAATCCCTCTGTCCCTCTTTCCCCCTCATTTGTCCCTCATTTTGGTCTGATCTATATAGTTGTATATAAAACACACTACTTATCTATCAAAAAGTGTTTGACAGTGCTAAATCTTTCAACCAGTTTCTAAATGGCTGCATTTGTAAATAACAAAAGCTAAAATAAAGGAATTGTAGTGGTAAAAAAAAAATCCCGTTTGTGATTCATTTTTTTGTACAATTCTCTTTTAAGGGGGCGTGATGGGGTGTCCTATGCCTACATACTTTTGCTAATAGGTGTCCCTCATTCCTATCCCCGAAAGTTGGGAGGTATGCTATACTACAAACCAATAGTATACTTTATATAATAATATACTGTGAATGAATAATATATTATAAACCCTGACACACAAATGCTCACAAACGCACACACAAGTTAGATGTTCTGATCAATTGTATGAAATTATAAGAAGCCCCTAGTTCTGCTTTTCAACCCCAAACATACTTCTACCATACAGCTGGCAATACCTTGTTATAAATCCAAGTCTTTACTATTTCTGTAGTCTAGGTTGCAGTAAAAGGTTCTTGTTTTTACTCACTGAGGCATAATAAATCTGTGCAAAAAGGTCACATAATTATTACTTGTCAGACAGTGTTAATTGTGATTAATGTGTGCTTGTTCCCCCTCCATCTAGGACGGATTTCTGCGTCCATAAAGATGAACCATGTGATACAGTTGGTGAGTCAAAATGTAATATTATTTTAAAATAAAGTGTGAGATATATATATATATACACAGTATACATATACAACTTTTGCTACTATGATCGTTATGAGAATGAAAATCCAACTCTACCTGTAGGTGGCAGCAGCGCCAGTCCATTAAGGTCACTCAGACATTTCTGGCCCAGTCCTTATCTTGTTGTCATGTTGTTTATCCTAAGGCAGAGTTTCCAACCAGTGGTACAAATTAGTAAAAATTAAGCCAGTTATTAAAGTGTACTGAAGGGTTAAAAAGCCTGTCATAGTTTTATGGCTGTGCCCCCCCTTGTGTAAATCCACACTCTCTATTTGTCTTAGTAACCATTTTTAGTTATCAGTAGAACTGGAAGAGCAAGAACAGAGGGGAAATCTTCCAATATGGGCATTTGCTCTTGTGACAACTGTCAAAGAGGGACTTTGAGAGATTTCCTCTCATATCCTGTTTGGTCTGTGCCTGTGTTGAGCCATAAAGTTAAAGAGAATGTTGCTAGTGGACGCATATAGCAAAAATAAAAAAAGGCACTAACTAAGGTAAGTATGTACTGCAGGGCAATGAAAATTAAATACACTACAGTTAGCATTAAAGTGGTTATAAAGGCAGAATGTTTTTTTCTATCCTAACACATTCTATGCATTAAGATAACATTTAGAAATTTTAAAAAAAGCAATATTTTTTACTTTTTGCTATAATAAATATCCCACTTTTTTTTTTTTCAAAAAACAAATTTTTTCCTCAGTTTAGGCCGATATGTACCATATTTTCTGGCGTATAAGACTACCTTTTTACGCTTAAAAAAAAATGCCCAAAAATCGGGTGTCATCTTATACGCCGGGTATAGAATGCTGCCCGATGGATGTCAGCCCCCTGGATGCCCGCTGGATGTTCGGTAATACTGTATGTGGCTTCAGCCACATACAGTATTCGCCGCTGAGCCAATCCCGGCGAGCGATGTATTCTATTAATGAATACAGAGCCTGCTCGGATTGGAGTAACAACCTCTGCCAATCCGAGCAGGCTACATACAGTAGCCTACTCGGATTGGCTTTTAGAGACAGAGAGAGGCACTGGCTGATGATGCTACAGCCTCTGCCAATCCAAGCAGGCTTTGTATTGATTAAAAGAATACATCGCTCACCATTATTCACAGGGTAAATCCATTCACTGATCTCCCACTACTATACATTAGACATGGGAGCCGTTGAAAAATTTGTTTCATTCCGTTCCGTTTCGTATTAAAAAAAAATCTTAATTCGTAATTCGTGTACGGAATTCAATTCGGATTCGTACGAAATACGAATTTCGTACGACGCGTATAACGAACGATTCGACCGGAACGAATGAATGATTTGACCGGAAATGTACTTCCCCCACCCAATTCCAGCAGCAATCTCTCTATAATGTCAAATCTTTTCTCTCTATAATGTCAAATCTTTTCTCTCTATAATGCCAAATCTTTTCTCTCTATGTCAAATCTTTTCTCTCTATAATGTCAAATCTTTTCTCTCTATGTCAAATCTTTTCTCTCTATAATGTCAAATCTTTTCTCTCTATGTCAAATCTTTTCTCTCTATAATGTCGAATCTTTTCTCTCTATAATGTCGAATCGGAACGAACGAATGATTCGACCGGAAATGTACTTCCCCCACCCAATTCCAGCAGCAATCTTTTCTCTCTATAATGTCGAATCTTTTCTCTCTATAATGTCGAATCTTTTCTCTCTATGTCGAATCTTTTCTCTCTATAATGTCAAATCTTTTCTCTCTATAATGTCGAATCGGAACGAACGAATGATTCGACCGGAAATGTACTTCCCCCACCCAATTCCAGCAGCAATCTTTTCTCTCTATAATGTCGAATCTTTTCTCTCTATGTCGAATCTTTTCTCTCTATGTAGGTTAATCTTGGACTAATAGAGTTAAGGTTAGTCACATTCGACCAAAAAATATTTACCTATTGCTTTGTCGAATCTTCATGTCTTATTTGGTAGTTTGGATTCGGATAATTTGGAGCCGAAATTCGTAAACGAAACTTCGTAAACGAAACTTCGTAAACGAAACTTCGTATTTCGTACAGAATTCGTATCCGTAAAAATTCGGAATTCGGATTCATACAAATGTACGAATTTCGAAAAATTTGTACGAATTTTCGATTCGTACGAAACTAATCGCACATGTCTACTATACATCCTGCTGTTTGCCTTTGAGGTCCCAGGCACCCAAGAGGAACAGGTGAATCTGGGACATAGGACAGGGGGGTGATTGTATTACTAGTGAATTTTAATACATTTATTAAATGCATTTTGGTGGACAATTCCCTTAGAATGTAACCCAAAAGTGGCATAGGTTTGGTTAGTGAAAATTCTACTTTCCAGAGGTGTGGCATTCAAGAGATCTCTGTCTGTGTTATTAATGTGTTATTAATGTTTGATTTACTGTATGACATATCACAGCATGGCGGATGAGTAGCTGGCATTCTTGCTTTATGTTTTTAAAATTTTCTAATGTTTTTTTTTTTTTTTAAATGGTGTTGCCTCAGAAGGTGGGGGTAGTCTTATATGGTGAGTATAGCCCAAAACCTATGTTTTCACTGGAAAAATAGGGGGTCGTCTTATACGCCCATACTGTATTCTTCTAATATGCAATAAGCATATGTTGATTGGTTTGCGCAAAAGTTATAGCGTCTACAAAATAGGGGATATATTTATGGCATTTTTATTATTATTATTATTTTTTTTAATAGTAATGGCGGTGATCTGCGATTTTTATCAGGACTGCGATATTGTGGCAGACACTTTTGACAAATTTTGGGACCATTGACAATTATACAGCGAATAGTGCTATAAATTGCACTAATTACTGTATAAATGTCACTGGCAAGGAAGGGTTTAACACTAGGGGGAGATCAAGGGGTTAACTGTGTTCCCTAGGTGTGTTCTAACTGTAGGGGGGATGGGAGTGACTAGGGGAAGAGAGAGATCGGTATTCATACATTGTATGAACACACGATCAGTCTCCTCTCCCCTGAGAGAACCGGGATCTGTGTGTTTACACACACATTTCCTGGTTCTCACTCTGTAACGAGTGATCACGGGTGCCCGGCGGTCATCGCGCCCGCCGGGACTCGCATCGGCTCCATGTACACGCTGCGGGCGTGTGCCCCTAGTGGTCAAAAGGCGAAGCAACGTAAAGTAATGTTGTTTCGCCCAGCCGTGCCATTCTGCCGCAGTAAAACCTTGGCGGCTGGTGTGTTTATTTAGTGTTTACACTTTTTTGTGAATACTGTAAGTAGGGGTAGTATGTACCCCTACCATTTCTCATTCACTTGAGGACAGTGAATTTCTGGAGGTCTCCTTATTTTAAAAGGGGCTTCTAGTTTTCCATAGGCTTTCCACCCACAGACCCCCACATTCAAAGGCCAGGGAAGTAGGGAAGAGGCCCCTGTCCTCATCAACATGGTGTTTTGCCAGGGGGGATCCCACTGTTGAGAGCAAGTGGCCCGGTACGGTTCAGGTCGGCACCCCTCCTCCTTTCTTTGCTTTCCAGGTTGTATGCTTGAATGAGGATTTGGTATGAATTTTGGGGTGGAGACCACATAATCTTTTTCTTGCATGAGGTACCCTCATCAAGGATTCATTCTTGGCATAAGATGCACTACAGCCAAAGGGATATTTTAGAAATATTTAAAAAAAAATTTTTGGGTTAATGGGGGAGGAGGCTGGCTAGTACTCATCCAGGATCACGGTGGAATGACGTGTGGAGCACAGCATGTGCTGGATGACATCACTGGAAGGAGGAGAGCGTCGCGTTTCACAGCATGCACAATGCCATTTCTGGGCATGTGCGCTGCTTTCTCAAGCTCAAGAATACCTGGATGAGTACTAGCCAGCTTCCTCCCCCATGGTAGCGGTTCACTGTGGACTCCTGGCGTTTCATTGTGCGAATGATATTATCTACGTCTCATTGCACAATAGATAAACCTGTTTTTAAATCACACATTTACCTAATCTCTCTACTCTTAGAGGCACTCTTGCTTTTCTCTGTCTTCTATGTATTTTGGGTTCTCCCCATTCAGTTTTTTCGCACAGAAAACCATGCTGGCAGGAAAATGTTATTTACAGGCATTTAAAAAAAAAAAAAATTTTCTTTGTAAATATCACTTTTGCTGTAGTGCATAATATACATTGTACAGGTGTGCCATTTCATAGACATTTTAGGACATCCCTTAGGAATGTTATTAAAAGAAATGGACATATAACCCCCGTGTAATTTGTTTATTTTATTTATTTATTCCAGGTACTTATATAGCACTGTCAACTTATGTATAGCTTTACATATTTATTATACATTCACATTAGTCCCTGCCCTCAAGAAGCTTACAATCTAAGCTCCCTACTGTAACTCACATTCATATACACTATATTACCAAAAGTATTGGGAAGCCTGCCATGTCGGAACAGGGAGGGGCCATCCCCAAACTGTTCCCACAAAGTTGGGAGCATGAAATTGTCCAAATGTCTTGTTTGCTAACGTCTTAAGAGTTCCCTTCACTGGAACTAAAAGGGCCAACTCCAACCCCTGAAAAACAACCCCACACCATAATCCCCCCTCCACCAAATGGTTTGGACCAGTGCACAAAGCAAGGTCCATAAAAACTTGGATAAGTGAGTTTGGGGATTAGGAACTTGACTGGCCTGCACAGAGTCCTCCTGCGAGCAAGGCCTTTTCGTCCACATCAGTGCTTGAGCTTACAAATGCGCTTCTGGAAGAATGGTCAAACATTTCTATAGACAAACTCCTAAACCTTGTGTACAGCCTTCCTAGAAGAGTTAAAGCTGTTATAGCTGCAAAGGGTGGGCCAACTCATTATTGAAGGACTAAGACTGGGAACTGGGATACCATTAAAATTCATGTGCGTGTAAAGGCAGGTGTCCTAATACTTTTGGTAATATTGTGTATAACGGGGTGCCACTTTGCAGTGTGTTATAAGACTATTGTTATCTTGAGAATAACCCCAGCTCCCTCCGGAGTCTCTTTAAGATATTGCAGCAACTGTTGTTTAACTATATGGAACGGTCCATTGTGGAACTTATAGTACAGGGAGAAAGGGACTCCATTGCCATGGGTATCAAATAGACTATGGTACCCATAGTGCAGCTGTACTCCCAAAGTGCATTGCATCATCGCACAGCCTTCTGGGGGAGGTTACTTAAAGGTAGGGAGGAGCTACCCTCGCTCTCTCTGGACATCGCCTTCTATCAAACAGGAAGCCTGCGTTGAGGCCTGCTGCCGGAGTGTCTAGGCCTAAAAGCCTGGGCATACAGATGTCAAGTAGGATCACTCAGCCCAAGGAGGGATCCTTTCCCGTGTGTCCAAATCTTGCTCTACAGAGACCGGAGTCACCCATCTACCGACAACTTGTGCAGCTGTGTGAGGGACCGGAGACTGCAAGTTGCGAAGGGACCGGAACGCCTGCAGGGGAGCATACCAGAGGGACGAGGCCTGCTTTTGTGAGGGGGCCCCTGCCCAAATATTGACTGGCTATTGCATAGGAAAGTGACTATTAGAGACCTGCAGTTATTATTAAAGTAGTGCGTGTCACGTACCTGGTAGGAGTCTGATATGATGAGGTCGGCCTCTCTTGTATCTCCAGTCCAAGCCCCACTGAGGGTGGAACAGATGGTGGCTAGGGCCAGGAGGAACACGAGTGCCTGAGGAAGTTGCTTGCAGGACTTGCTGGAACAGATGTGGCTTGGAGACCCAGACAGCCGGACAGACACTGGACACAGGAACACCTGGAGGATGGGTAGAGGTTTGAGGGGAACTCCAACCCACTTGCAGGTTCTGGGAACGAAGCTCACAGGAACAGAGGTCAGGAGGATAGCCAGGGTTCAGCAACAGACAGGCGGCACGGTACAAAGGATCAATCAGAAGCAGGGTCAGTGGAAGCCGGGATCAGAAGCCAGTAATCAGGAAGTGTTTCAGAGTCCAAAGACAGAGTCAGGGAAAGCCACAGTCAGCAACGGTTATCAAGCAGCATAACAGGAACCAGGAAGTTTTCAGGACACAGCTGAAGACCAGTCAGCACTTGCTTGAGAGTCAGGACTTCCTTAAATAGATAGGAAGTCTTGTAATCAGGCTTCAGGTCACAGCTGAGGGCAGGAAGTGCTGCCTGTCCCACACTGCCGGAATACACCCGCTGGTGGACACCGGTACTACAGTCCGTGGAACATGCATTACCACCAGCGGGTGAGATCCTTGCAGACTGGTGCCAAAGGAGATTAGGGGCGCGCACCCACGCGTGCACGTTGTCCTCGCGCACGCACATGTGTACTAGCACTCTGGAAGGGCTGCTGCAGCCCGGGGGTGCGCGCGCCAGTATTCCGAGACTGCTGGCGAACGCGCGCCTGCGCAGGAGAGTTCCTATCAGTTCTCTTACATTGCCCCCCCCCTTAGGGGCAGCCTCCGGATGCCCCTCAAGTCTCTCTTTTCTGGGTGGCGTTGAAAGAAGGCTTGTACCAGTCTTGGGGCATGAACATCAGAAGCTGGTTCCCAAGAATTTTCCTCAGGGCCGTAGCCCTTCCATTTAACAAGGAACTGCATCTGGTTACTCCTACGTCTACAGTCCAGCACGGCCTCCACTTCAAATTCCTCATTACCTTCGATGAGAATCGGAGGAGGGGTTCCAGACACCCGATCAGGGAAGGGATTAGGCGTGGTGGGTTTCAACAAAGAAACGTGGAATACTGGATGTATCTTCATGCTTTTGGGTAGCACCAATTCAAAAGCTACTGCATTGATCCTCCGCTTGACAGGAAAAGGGCCCAAAAATTTTGGACCGAGTTTTTTAGAAGGACAGCTTAACTTTAGATTTGCCGTGGACAGCCAGACTTTGTCCCCAGGTTTTAAATCCAGGTTACCCCTCTTCTTTCTGTCGAAAAACTTCTTGTTGCTAGCCTGGGTCTTGGAGATCGTCTCCTGTAAAACCTGATTGTTAGTACTGAAGAAGTCTAATCGGTCTTGCACAGCAGGTAAAGAAGACTCAACAGGTATTTCCGGCAGAAAAGAGGGATGGTACCCAAAATTGGCAAAAAAGGGGGACTGTTTGGTTGCTGAGTGGATGGTATTATTATATGAGAACTCCGCAAGCGGAAGGAGGGATAACCAATCATCTTGAGCAAAAGAGGAAAAACACCGTAGATACTGTTCAAGGGTTTGATTCGTCCTCTCAGTCTGTCCATTGGTTTGTGGGTGGTAAGCTGTAGAGAGGCAGAGTTCAATATTAAGTGCTTCGCATAGAGCCCTCCAGAATCTAGAGGTGAACTGCACCCCACGGTCGGAGATAATGCTATCAGGAATACCGTGCAATCTAACGACCTCTTTGATGAAGGCTGAGGCAGTCTCAGTAGCGGAAGGAGTTCCTTGTAAGGGTACAAAGTGCGCCATCTTGGTCAGGCGGTCTACCACGACAAAGATGGTAGTGAAGTCTTCAGACGGAGGGAGTTCTACAATAAAGTCCATTGAGATCATACTCCATGGTTTCTGAGGTATGGGAAGAGGCTCCAAGAGACCCCAAGTTTTAGTTCTGTCGGTTTTGTTTTGAAGGCATGTAATACAGGATCTAACGTAATTTTTACAGTCCTGCATTAAATCGGGCCACCAGAAGGTACGGGAGACCAGATCGGCAGTCTTGCGGATCCCGTAATGTCCTGCTAGAGGGTGGTCATGACAGCGACTCAGAATGGACACTCGAAACTGCTCGGGGACAAAGATTTGTTCCTTATGGAAGAAAAGGCCATTCCTTGATTGAAGAGCCAAGTCCTGGGAGGGTGGTTGGTTAACCACACTGGTCTTAATTTGAGATAACAGATCAGCTTGAAGAAACAAAAAATTCTTGGCCGGGAGAATGGTATCAGGCTCCAAGGGACTCACAGGATCATTAAACATACGGGACAGGGCATCTGGTTTGCCATTCTTAGAACCAGGACGAAAAGTAATATGAAATGAGAAACGGGAGAAGAACAGCGCCCATCTTGCTTGTCGAGGTCTTAATCGCTTAGCTGTTCTCAAGTACTCTAGGTTCTTGTGATCCGTGAATATGAGGATTGGGTGGGCAGCACCCTCCAAGAGGTACCGCCACTCTTCAAGTGCGGCCTTGATGGCCAGCAGCTCCCGGTCTCCCACATCATAGTTCCTCTCGGAAGGATTTAATTTCTTGGAGAAAAAAGCCACAGGGTAGAGTAAGGATTTCGGGCCCTGACGTTGGGACAATATAGCCCCGACTGCACTTTCAGAAGCATCAACCTCCAATACATAGGCCAAGGATGGATCAGGGTGCTTCAGGATGGGAGCTGAGGTAAATAAGAGTTTTAACTGTTCAAAGGCCTCTTGAGCTTTTGGTGTCCAACAGAAAGGGATGTGTTGCTTAGTTAGTTGTGTGATGGGAGCGATGATACCAGAAAAGTTCTTGATGAATTTTCTGTAAAAATTAGCAAACCCCACAAACCTCTGAACAGCTTTTCTGTCTGTAGGGGCAGACCATTCCAGAACGGAAGTAACTTTCTGCGGATCCATGGAGATACCGTCGGCAGAGATGACAAGTCCCAAGAAATTAACAGTTTGTTTCTCAAAGTCACACTTTTCGGCTTTGGCATAAAGACAGTGTTTTCGGAGTCGGGCCAGCACTTTCTTAACATGAGCTTGATGAGATTCCATGGATTCAGAGAATATCAAGATGTCATCCAAGTAGATTATGACGAATAGATCAAGATAATCCCGAAAAACGTCATTCACTAGGTGTTGAAACGTAGCTGGGGCGTTGCAGAGCCCGAATGGCATGACCAAGTACTCGAAGTGGCCAAAGCGAGTTCGAAAAGCCGTCTTCCACTCGTCCCCTTCCCTGATTCTGACGAGATTATACGCACCCCTTAAGTCTAGCTTGGAGAATATCCGTGCACCCCGCAGCCTCTGGAAAAGTTCAGGAATTAACGGAAGGGGGTACCGGTTCTTGACTGTAACTTTGTTAAGGTCCCGGTAGTCAATGCAAGGTCTTAAGGAGTGATCCTTTTTCTCTACAAAGAAGATACCGGCACCTGCTGGTGACGTGGAGGGCCGAATGAACTTCTTTTTCAAACTCTCGTCGATATAGACACGTAAGGCTTCCAGTTCAGGTTCGGAGAGGGGATAGATGCGACCAAAAGGAATCTCCGCCCCTGGTAAGAGATCAATAGGGCAATCATAAGTCCTATGGGGTGGAAGGGTGTCCGCACCCTTCTTGTTAAATACGTCCAGGTATTCGTGGTAAGCAGCAGGAACCAGATTAATGGTTTCTGGGTCAGGCTGTAGACTCAGGAGAGGAGTGGTACTAGCAGTCCTTTCAGGGAAACAGTGCGTCTGGCAATAGCTGGAGGAAAAGGTGACGTCTCCTGTAAGCCAATCAATGTGCGGATTATGTGCCTTTAGCCAGGGAATGCCAAGAATGATGGGGAACATAGGTGAGGTTATGACATCCAACCGAAGGAATTCATGGTGACCAGAGGAGGCTTGACAGGAAATAGGTGCAGTCTCTTGTGTGACCGGGCCTGATTTAATACCAGAGCCATCGGCCAGGTGAACCCGGAATCCCTGTTTCTTGGGGCACACGGGAAGCTGGTGTAAAGAAACAAATGAGGAATCCACAAAACAGCTGCAGGCCCCTGAGTCTATTATGGCGGATACTAAGAGTGTCCTTCCGGCAACAAAAAGATTAACTGGGAGAGAGATGTGAGACCGAACCTCTCCAGAAGGATGCTCCACAGGAAGCTGACAAAGGCAGGTTCTACTGGTTTTTGCCGGGCAAGTCTGTATGAAGTGACCTGCTTCTCCACAATAGAGGCATAGATTGGCACGTAATCGTCTGAGACATTCTGCCGGGGAAAGAGGCGATCTGGGGAAACTCCTGTGGCATGTCTTATGCTGAGCCTTCTTTCCAAAAGATGTGCTCAACGGGGCAGCAGATATGCTGGGTGTAGAAGTCACAGAAAGGATTCCTTGAGTCTTTTCGTATTGCCTCTCACGTAGTCGCCGGTCGATTTGGATGGCTGAGCTAATCAGTCTTTCCAAGGATGTAGGAACTTCAATTCTGGCCAGTTCATCTTTGAGAGTGTCGGAAAGACCAAGCCGAAACTGATGGCGAAGAGCAGGATCGTTCCATCGAGTGTCAGCACTCAGGACACGGAAGTCAGTGATATACTCCTCAACAGGCCTTGACCCCTGTTGTAACCTGCCAAGCTTGGATTCTGCAGACTGCTGGCGGAAGGGGTCAGCATATAGCTGAGCCATAGCCGAGAAGAACGAAACTGTGGTTGCCAGAACTGGGTCATGCTGCTCCCGGAGGTGATGAGCCCAGGAGAGTGGTTCGTTCACGAGAAGGGTGATCACAAATCCCACTTTAATGTCTTCAGATCTAAAGGTCCGGGGCAGCAGGGAGAAGTAGAGCTCGCAGGAGTTCCGGAAGGTTCTGAACATCGTACGATCTCCGGAAAATCGTTCGGGAATAGGCACTCTGGGTTCCGGGAGAGGAATAATTCCATGGAAGGAACTTGAATCGGTTTGAGCAGAGGGATCTGCGACAGAGGGAGAAACGCAAGCTGATGCGACTCCTATCTTGTCAGAGAGTCGCTCCTCCATGCGACTGAGATCGCTCTGTAAACTCTGCACGACATGTGTGAGTGTAGATATTGTCTCAAACAAGTCCTCTGGTGGAGAGACCTCCCTTTCAGACTCCATCCCTGGCTGACTGGTACTGTCACGTACCTGGTAGGAGTCTGATATGATGAGGTCGGCCTCTCTTGTATCTCCAGTCCAAGCCCCACTGAGGGTGGAACAGATGGTGGCTAGGGCCAGGAGGAACACGAGTGCCTGAGGAAGTTGCTTGCAGGACTTGCTGGAACAGATGTGGCTTGGAGACCCAGACAGCCGGACAGACACTGGACACAGGAACACCTGGAGGATGGGTAGAGGTTTGAGGGGAACTCCAACCCACTTGCAGGTTCTGGGAACGAAGCTCACAGGAACAGAGGTCAGGAGGATAGCCAGGGTTCAGCAACAGACAGGCGGCACGGTACAAAGGATCAATCAGAAGCAGGGTCAGTGGAAGCCGGGATCAGAAGCCAGTAATCAGGAAGTGTTTCAGAGTCCAAAGACAGAGTCAGGGAAAGCCACAGTCAGCAACGGTTATCAAGCAGCATAACAGGAACCAGGAAGTTTTCAGGACACAGCTGAAGACCAGTCAGCACTTGCTTAAGAGTCAGGACTTCCTTAAATAGATAGGAAGTCTTGTAATCAGGCTTCAGGTCACAGCTGAGGGCAGGAAGTGCTGCCTGTCCCACACTGCCGGAATACACCCGCTGGTGGACACTGGTACTACAGTCCGTGGAACATGCATTACCACCAGCAGGTGAGATCCTTGCAGACTGGCGCCAAAGGAGATTAGGGGCGCGCACCCGCACGTGCACGTCGTCCCCGCGCACGCGCATGTGTACTAGCACTCTGGAAGGGCTGCTGCAGCCCGGGGGTGCGCGCGCCAGTATTCCGAGACTGCTGGCGAACGCGCGCCTGCGCAGGAGAGTTCCTATCAGTTCTCTTACAGTGCGCCACATACCAGGACATAGTGCATCTTGCAGTGATCGCGCCAGCCAGTTATTCCTACTCAGAAAAACTGAACATCCACAATGTTTATGTCTTTTCCTTCACCTGATGGATTACAAATGTTTTATGTGCACCAACAAATGCTAGCGAAGACTCTACTACTGGAAGGAACTTTACACTGAACTTAGTCAGGCCTGACTAGACCAGATAGTAACGGGACACGTGTACAGTATTGCCCATTAGGGGGAGCTCGCGAGCACAGACTTTAAATACATAGCCAGTGCACATTAGAACTGTTATTTTTGTGGTTTGATTCATTCTAACTAAATATTTTCTGCTATGCCATTGACTCTTGCAGGGCCCTGTAAGAGTCAACTGTACTGCTGTATAACTTTGCTATATTTTTTTTCTCCTACCAAGTAAACTTTGATGATTGGTTAAGCAGAATACTGTGTGGAGTTTATCTGTTACCCTGTTGGACAAGTGGCCATCACAAGGTAACCTCTTTATTTACAATTTTATTATTGTATGACATTATTGTGTTTCCCAATTACCAGTGGGTTCCACAATCTCTTGCACACCAGTTGTGCCAAGGGAGGGTTCGAGACAGATTCCTGGGGTTGATAGCCAGAATACAGACCCAAAACAAAACCAGCAGCTCTCTTAACTGGGGGTAGTGCTACACATGGGGGCTCGTCCAGGATTTACTGTACTCTGCAATCAAGCCCCACCCCTTTGGTACCATCATGGACCCTCTCACCATGGTCCAGTGGTGCAAATCGGTAGGCGCTCGCTCAGACGCCAGTGTAGCAATTAAACTCCCTGGTGAGGACTGGGAAGAGGAAGAAGTTGATAAAATTGTGAAGACGTTATCCCCCCATAGGAAAGCATGGGTGATTAGTCTCAGGCCAGATCAAGGGACTTCTCGCACCCATGCACTGTTGGAGTGGAGAGATGAAGTACCTGAGAGTTTCAGGGGCAAGAGCGTGCAATTGGGAAACAAGACAAAGTTTTATACCCAAGAGCTCCAGGTGAGGAATCCCCCGGTACTTGTCAGGAAGAGCCAGCTAGAGGAACAGCAACCTCCTCAGCACCCCTGACCACGATAAGTCCAGAACTCCTCAACGCTTTGGGAGACTTCGTGTGAAAGTGCCAGAAGAACAACACAGTATGTGTGGAAGCTGGATACAGGAAACTGAGGATCTTCTCAGGGAGACAGCCTGTGCCGGTTGGGGAAGAAGAATTTGATGCCTGGATAGAGCAAGCCATGCAAGCTCTAGAAGGATGGGAACTGCCAGAGGCCCAAAAGAAGCAACGTATAAATGAAAGCTTAAGAGGAGCCGCTGCGGAAGCTGTCAGGAACTTAAGGTTCAGTAATGCCGCCTGTACAGCCTACGACTATTTGGTCATGTTGCAAGAAGAGTTTGGGCAATTGGAGAAGGCCGTTGATTTAATCTATCAGTTTGAGCAATCTCTCCAACAGCCAGGAGAGCGCCTTTCCGAATACATAAGACGACTGACCAAGATGTTATGCCAGATAGTCTTGAAGAAAGGAATGGCACCCTCTGCTATAGACCAAGCTAGGATGCAGCAAATCTTAAGAGGAGCTCTACGCTCTGATCCAGTTTGGCTCCATTTGAAAACCTCTGTGGGTGGCACGTCCCTAAGTTATCCTGACCTTATCAGAGTGGTGAGAGTCTGAGAGACGAAGAAGCACTTTTGAGTGATCAACAAGCCACTGTTCAACCAATCTTTACCCCTTCAGCCGGGGTCAGATCTGCAATGACCATGGAACGTGACTCTGAATTAGCAATTTTAAAGTCTCAAATGACACAGGTGATGGAGATGCTGACTTCATTGATGACAAAGGTCTCTGAAACAAGTAAAGAAGGAGGAACCACAACAGAAGTGATTCAGACTACCTCCACTTCCCCATCTCAACGCTCAAAGGATTATGACGTCTGTTTCAATTGTGGAGGGACTGGACACCATCGACAAATGTGCCCTAGCCCGAAGAAAGCTGCAGCACCATACCGCAAGCCGGCGGAAAACTTCAGAGGGCCCCGGTGAAGGAGTCAACCGGGTGCCCATCAGTCTCAGCTAACTCCAAAAATCTCAACAACACAGGGAGACAACAGCGGGGGCTTAGTCCTTTGCCAAACACCCCCATTGTCGCCTCTGAGCGACCAAACACCTCTTGCTTAATGTCCCAAAATGCTCAACGGCGGGAAATCAGTGCATACCTGGCCCAACAAGGACCGAGATCCAGAAAAAGACTCAAGAAGAGAAGAAAAAAAGTGCAGATTACAGAGTCAAGTAAGAAGGCTTCTCCAAGGAAACTTCCTGCCAAATTAGTGGGGCCCTCCCCAGTAGTCTCAATCCAGGTGAAAATAATCTACTCAAAGGCCCTCCTTGACACTGGAGCCCAAGTCACTTTTACAACAAGCACCTCAGACATCCACCGCTACAAAAGCTTGAAGACTTGGAGATATGGGGCATTGGGACACAGAGTTTCCCCTGCGATGGGTACCTCCCAATCAGATTATCCTTTGATCCCTCAGTGGCGGGAGAAGCAGAGACCTTCGACACCCTGGCCGTAGTTTGTCTTCGGCCACCAGGAGCCAGCAAGAGTTCCCTCATTATAGGGACCAACACTGACCTGGTCCGGAGACTGCTGACACCTATAGCCCAAGAGCAGGATGACTCAACAACAAGAGTCCACCTCATGTTACAGCAAGTCTACAAACGCCTAGTGCTGGAGAAAAATGCCCCAGCAGAAGGGGTTGGAAAGATCTGGAAGCTGGATAGGATGGAGAAGGTGTTGCAGCCAGGAGAGGTGACTTGTTTGAGAGCTTCTGTCAAGCTTACCTGGAAACAACCAGGCCCCTTCATCATCCTTGAACCAGATCCACAGGAGAGTCAAAGGGGAATAGAAGTAATTCCCGAAGTGGTCCCATTGAAGGCCTTGAAGAGAAGTCATGGGAAGGTCTCGGTAAGCATTAGAAATAACACCACCATGCCAGTGAGGATACCGGCCAGAATACTGTTGGGCCAAGTGAACCAGGCCACCCCAGTTGCCCCATCTGACTTGGAGAAGGAAGAAAAGGGGTGAAGTCACAGTGGAGAAGCTCTGCTCTGAAGACACGGCTCTCCCACCAGTATGGAAGGAGAGGGCCAAGGCCCAACTTGCTCGATGGCAGAAGATATTTTCTAAAGATGAATTTGATGTGGGATGCACGAAGAGTGCCACCCACAAGATTTGTCTACAGGAAGATAAACCGTTCAGGGAAAGAGTCCGACGGGTTCCCTTGACTGATTTAGAAGATCTGCACGAGCAACTAGCAGAACTTAAGAGGACGGGCATTATCCAAGAGTCCCGAAGCCCCTACGCCTCTCCAATAGTGGTAGTTCGGAATAAAAATGGGTCACTAAGGCTGTGTATCGACTACCGAACACTGAACAGAAGAACTATACCTGATCAGTACACCACCCCTCGAATAGAAGACGCTTTGCAAAGTTTATCAGGGGCCAAGTGGTTCAGTGTGATGGACTTAAAGAGTGGGTACTATCAGATTCCCATGCACGCTGAAGATCAGGAGAAAACAGCCTTCATCACCCCAGTGGGTTTCTTCGAGTTCAACCGCATGCCCCACGGCTTGTCAGGAGCCCCAGCCACTTTTCAAAGACTGATGGAGAAAACAATGGGAGACATGAACCTAATTGAGGTGCTGGTGTACCTGGATGACATTATTGTGTTCAGCAGAACTCTAGAAGAACACGAAGAGCGGTTGGAAAAGGTCTTAAAGAGGCACCATGAAGAAGGCCTGAAGTTTTCTTTAGAGAAGTGCCATTTCTACCAGTCCTCAGTCCATTACCTGGGCCACATTGTATTCGCAGAAGGGGTAGCCACAGACCCTAAAAAGCTGGATGCTGTCAGCTCTTGGCCAAGACCCACCAATGTGACCGAGCTTCGGGCCTTCCTGGGCTTCTGCTTCTACTCTAGAAGGTTTGTGGAGGGGTTTGCCAAGATTGCCCGGCCCCTCAATGAATTACTGAGGAGCGACGGAGAGGATGATGTCCCAGAGCCAGTCAAGCTTGTGACGCCCTCCATGGGGCCTAGGAAGCCTAAAGAGTCTATCCAGGACCAGTGGACCACCAAGTGTGAAGAGGCCTTCATCCAGTTAAAGGAAAGCCTAACCACTGCCCCGTTTTGGCCTACGCAGATACCACAAAACCCTATGAATTGCATGTTGATGCCAGTCTAGATGGGCTATGCGGGGTAGTATACCAAGAGCACGTGGTCACCTGCGGCCTGTTGCCTATGTGAGTAGGAGTCTTTCCCCCGCTGAGAAGAATTACCACACGCACAAGCTCGAATTCCTGGCATTAAAGTGGGCTGTAGTGGACAAGTTGAGAGACTATTTATACGGGGCTGAATTTGTAGTCAAGACGGATAAAAATCCACTCGCTTACCTCCTGACCACCGCCAAACTGGATGCAACAGGACATAGGTGGTTGGCTGCCCTTTCGAGTTTTACATTCAGCCTGAAGTACTGACCTGGAGTTGGAAATAGGGATGCAGATGCCCTGTCCAGAAGATCCCATGCTTCCAGTGACCCTACTGAAGAGTGGGCTCAGTTGACCCCCGAAGGAGTACGAGCTCTGTATCAGGGAGCGGAACTTCAGGCTGGAGGAGGATCAAGAGCCAAAGAGATTGGAGTTTCGGCTGTTGGAGTACCCAGATGTTATTGCAATGTGACCCAGGTCGGAGAAGAAGGTCTACCTAAACTGTCCAAAAAGGACTTAAGGAAGGATCAATTATAAGACCCCCTGGGAAAACTGGTATTGAAGGCCTTGGAGAACCAGTGTCCTGAGATGCTTCTAACAGACTCATCTAAAGAAGCCCGACTGTTACACAGAGAGTGGGACCGGCTGCAGATACATCAAGGGGTGGTCTACTGAAGGGGCCCCTCTGATGATCTAGAAGAAAAGTGGCAACTGTTCCTGCCCGCTAAACACAGGGAGACGGTCCTAACTGCTCTCCATGATGATCATGGTCATTTGGGGTCTGAAATAACTTTCCAACTAGTAAGAGACCGATTCTATTGGCCCTGTAGTTGAAGCGTACTGTCATTCTTGTGCCCGATGCATCCAGAGGAAGACCCTGCCCTATTAAGCTGCCCCAATGGGCCATCTACAGAGTCAGGGACCCATAAAACTGGGGTGCATTGATTTCCTTTGCCTGGAGCCTGATCTGAATGGACAGGGGAATGTTCTGGTAGTAACAGACCATTTTACCAGATATGCTCAAGCATTCCCAACAAAGGACCAGAAAGCCTCGACAGTAGCAAAAGTACTTGTGGAGAAGTTCTTTGGTCTGCCCTAACGACTTCATTCAGATCAAGGGAGAGACTTTGAAAGCAAATTGATAAGGAAGTTTTTGGACTTGTTGGGCATTAAAAAGACTAGAACCACCCCGTACCATCCACAAGGGGATGCTCAGCCTGAACGGTTTAACCGGACCCTTTTAGACGTGTTGGGTACCGCTTGATGTTTGGGCGGGAGGCTCGGTTACCAGTGGACTTGGCCTTTGGCATATCACTTGATCATGCTTCAGCAGCATCCCACAAGGGGTATGTGGATTGGTTACGGAAGAGTCTGAAAACGGCTTATGAAAAAGCTCAAGTTACATCAGACCAAAGAGGATTGAGGAACAAAAGAAACTTCGACCTCAAGGTCAGAATACAGGACTTGCAGCAAGGGGACCGAGTACTATTGAGGAATTTTGGTATCCCCGGAAAACACAAGTTGGCTGACCGCTGGAAGTCACAGCCATATGTCATCTGCAAGCAGTTGCCAGGCCTTCGGCGGTGTATCAAATCAGGCCAGAAGGGAGTGTAGGCCCACTAAAGACTTGGCATAGGAATCATCTGTTGCCCCTCTCCGAAGCAGTTCGCCTACCTCCCATGTCAGATTCACAAGAGTCCCCTTCAACCTCCTGGGCTTCCAGACCGGTAAGCAGATCTCAGTCGACCCTTACAGACGTAGAGGATGAAGACTATGAGGAGGAAGACTCTGAGGATGAAGAAATGGAATCTGATTGGTTGTGGTCATCTTAAGTACCAGAACCTATGACCACTTCCCTGTCACCATCTGAAGTAGCTGACAGAGAATTTCTTCACCCAGAGGCCCCTGAGTTTGTGCCTCACAGCATGCTCACTGATGAATTGGAGGATGATCTGGATTCCCTGCCAATAGAAGACCCTGAAGAGACTTCATCTCTTCCCGATGGAGAACTGGATGCCCCTGGAATAATAGAGCCTAGCTTGCCTGAGCAAGAAGGAGAAGCAACTGAGAAATCCACAGAGACAGCAGAATCCATTGCTCTTGAGACTTTGACACCTAAGGAACAAAGAGAGAGAAGAGTCATTCACCCTCCTAAGAGACTGACTTATGATCAATTGGGTGAATGCTCCGAATAAACTATCCTCACCTCAAAAAGGACAGTTGATATGCCTGGTCCTTCCACTGTAAATTTGGTGGAGGGCCACCCTAGCTCACCCCCTGGCACATCTGGTCAGGCTGTACCAGTTAAGGTGGCCTGTAGGCAGGAAAATCTCTTCTCCAAGGTTTGGTGGGAGGTTCCTCTGCCTGGTTCTTTTGTGCATGTGAACTGCATTATATCTGTACATGCTAACTAAGTTTTTTCCCTACTAAACTGTAAATGTCTTTGGGGACCAAAGATTTTAAGTGGGGGGCCACTTTGCAGTGTGTTATAAGACTATTGTTATCTTGAGAATAACCCCAGCTCCCTCTGGAGTCTCTTTAAGATATTGCAGCAACTGTTGTTTAACTATATGGAACGGTGCATTGTGGAACTTATAGTACAGGGAGAAAGGGACTCCATTGCCATGGGTATCAAATAGACTACAGACAGTACCCATAGTGCAGCTGTACTCCCAAAGTGCATTACATCATCGCACAGCTTTCTGGGGGAGGTTACTTAAAGGAAGGGAGGGGCTACCCTCGCTCACTCTGGACATCGCCTTCTATCAAGCAGGAAGCCTGCGTTGAGGCCTGCTGCCTGAGTGTCTAGGCCTAAAAGCCTGGGCCTACAGTTGTCATGTAGGATCACTCAGCCCAAGGAGGGATCCTTTCCCGTGTGTCCAACTCTTGCTCTACAGAGACCGGAGTCGTCCATCTACTGACACCTTGTGCGGCTGTGTGAGGGACCGGAGACTGCAAGTTGTGAAGAGACCGGGGACCGGAACGCCTGCAGCGGAGCGTACCAGAGGGACGAGGCCTGCTTTGGTGAGGGGGCACCTGCCCAAATATTGACTGGCTATTGCGTAGGAAAGTGACTATTAGAGACCTGCAGTTATTATTAAAGTAGTGCGCCACATACCAGAAAATAGTGCATCTTGCAGTGGTCGCGTGTTTAAAGATTGGCGTTTGCACCGCCAGCAAGTTATTCCTACTCATAAACATTGTGGATGTTCAGTTTTTCTGCCTTTTCCTTCACCTGATGGATTACAAATGTTTTATGTGCACCAACAAATGCTAGCGAAGACTCTACTACTGGAAGGAACTTTACACTGAACTTAGTCAGGCCTGACTAGAGCAGATAGTACCGGGACACGTGTACAGTATTGCCAATTAGGGGGAGCTCACGAGCACAGACTTTAAATACATAGCCAGTGCACATTAGAACTGTTATTTATGTGGTTTGATTCATTCTAACTATTTTCTGCTATGCCATTGACTCTTGCAGGGCCCTGTAAGAGTCAACTGTACTGCTGTTTAACTTTGCTATATTTTTTTTCTACTACCAAGTAAACTTTGATTATTGGTTAAGCAGAATACTGTGTGAAGTTTATCTGTTACCCTGTTGGACAAGTGGCCATCACAAGGTAACCTCTTTATTTACAATTTTATTATTGTATGACATTATTGTGTTTCCCAATTACCAGTGGGTTCCACAATCTCTTGCAGACCAGTTGTGCCAAGGGAGGGTTTGAGCCAGATTCCTGGGGTTGATAGCCAAAGTACAGACCCAAAAGAAAACCAGCAGCTCTCTTAACTGGGGGTAGTGCTACACGTGTTTACACATACTAGGACCAATTTAGACAGAAACCAATTAACCTACCAGCACGTCTTTGGGGTGTGGGAGGAAGCTCAATCGGGCACAGGGAGAACATGCAAAATCCACACAGGTAGTGCCATATTTGGGATTCAAACCAACAACCCTAGTGCTGCTGGGTAGAAGTGCTAACTTAGCCACTGTGCTACCAACCCTTTTCCTATTGTAGCACTACCCCCGGAGCTGCTGTTTATTTGTTTTGGGTCTATGTCCTGCCTATCAACCCCTGGAAGTGGCTCAAACCCTCCCTTAGCACAACTGATATGAATAAGGATTATGAGACCTATTGAGTATTAGGAGACACAATCCTGCATACATAATACGATAAATTGTAAATATTATTACCTTTGCTGGTCACTAGTCCTTCCGAGTGACAAAGATACTTCACACAGATTATTTACTCAACCAAAGGTATCTTTACTAAGTGTAAAATAAAAAGGTAAAGAAACACATTAATACACACAGTTGACTCTGCATGCGCATTACAGAGGCAATAAATCAAAAGTAAGATTGGTATCACTGATGTTAAATGATAACAAAAGAAACAACAGCTATGTATATTTATATATATCTTCACAGCTAACTGATTGCTTGCGAGCTCCCCCTATCTTGCAATACCTTGCACGTGTTCAGTCACCATACCAGACAGGCAAGGCCTATCTGAGTCCCGCTCAAAGTTCCTTCCTCAAATGGAGTCTTCGCTAGCCACCGTTGGCTAGCGAAGTTAATTTGTAATCCACAGGGTTTACATGAGATATTGTAGTCATCCGCAATATTCCTGAGTACTCGTGTGCCTGCCACCCACTACTGGTGAATGCGCCAATCTCTAATCACACAGTCTCCCGTAAAATACACTAGGCCGCAATCTGTGGCACGATAGGTGGAGTGTGGCTGGCACTAAGTCTAACTCTAAGGTAACAGTCAATTCTGGGCAGGTGCCCTTCTCACCAAACAGGCCCAGCTTCTGGATATTCGCCTCTGGCTTGTCCCGGTCCCACGATCTCCACACTTCTGCTGCAGTCTCCGGCCTCCGTCACTCACAGCGCAAGATGATGGTGATGGATGACTCCGGTCTCTGCTAGGCAACACCAGGACACTGTGGAAGGTCTTCTACTGGAAAATCACCCGGGGCCCTGGCGTACTTTAGGCCCAGGCTTCTGGCCTAATACTCCGGAAGCAGGCCTCAGTGCCAGCTTCCTGCTTGGTTGAGAGCCGAGTTCAGAGAGGGAGAAGATGGCCCCTCCCCTCCTTTAAATAGCCTATCCAGAAGGCTTTGCAGTGTTGAAGTGCACCCTGGTAACACAGCTGCACCGTGGGTAGTGTAGTCTGTCTACTACTAAAAGTAACAGAGTCTTTTTCTCCTTGCTGCTGTATGTTCCAGGGTGAATTAAACGATATACATATGCATTAATTACATTGTAGCACTTACACCACCGGAGGGAGCTGGGTTCCTTCTTTTAAATGTCAAATGGTAGTCTTTATCTACATTGCATATGGAACCCTGCTACACAATCCCCACACTTAAAGTCTTTGGTCCCCAAAGAGGACAACAGTATGTAACCTGATAGGAACCTCCCACCAATTATCATAGGGAGGGAGGTTGTCCTGTCTACAGACCACCGACACTTGGGTGTCTGTTTCAGATGTGCCAGGGAGTGAGCTGGGGTTGTCCTATACTAAATTTGTAGTGGAAGAGCTAGACTGATCAATGGTCCTCTTAGAAGTGATGATGGCCTCCTCAGAGCATTCACCCAATTGGTCATATGTCAGTCTTTTTGGGGGGTGAATTACTCTTCTTTCCCTCTGCTCCTTAGGTATCATATTCTCAAGGACATTGGTGCTGGCTGTTTCTAGAAGCTCTTCAGGGGCTTCCGCATCTTGCTCAGGCATGTTGGGCTCCACAACTTCAGGAGCGTCCAGTTCTCCTGCGGACAAAGACAACAACCCTTCTTCTGGGTCTTCCATTGACAAAGAGTCTGAGTCATCAGCTACCTCCTCAGTGAGAATGTTGGAAGGCACAAATTCAGGAGCTTCTGGCTGAAGAGTTCCATTATCAACTGTTTTGAATGAGGATAGGGAAGTGGTCATGGGTTCTGGCAATTGGGATGACCACAACCAATCAGATTCTATCTCTTCATCCTCTTGACCTTCATGGTCAGAATCTCCATCTCCCACATCTGCAAGCACTGTTTGAAATCTGGTGATGGGTCTGAAACCTTGAGAAGTTGAAGGGGTTTCCTGTGAATCTGATGTAGGAGGCATGTGAACTGCCTCGAAGAGGGCAACAGGTGATTCCTGTGCCAGGTCTTTAATGGTCCCACACTTCCTTCTGGCCTAATCTGGTACACTGGAAGGTTTGGCAACTTCTTGCAGATAACATAAGGTTGTTTCTCAGCAGCACTCTATCTCCTGGCTGCAAGTCTTGAATTCTGACTCTTAGGTCAAAGTTTCTTTTATTTCTCACCCCCCATTGATCAGATGCTGCTTGGGCCTTTTCAAAGGCTGTTTTCAGACTCTTCCTCAATCGGTCTACATACCCCTTGTGGGACGCTGTGGAGGTATGATCCAGCGATATGCCAAAGGCCAAGTCCACTGGCAACCGAGCCTCCTGCCCAAACATCAAACGGTATGGGGAATACCCAGTGACATCACTGGCAGTGCTATTGCAGGCATGTACTATGGCAGCTACATGTTTGCTCTAGTGCTGCTTCTTTTCTGAACTCGAAGTCCCCAACATGTCTAAAAGAGTCTGGTTAAACCGTTCAGGCTGAGCATCTTCTTGTGGGTGGTAAGGGTTTGTCCTGGTCTTTTGGATGCCTAACAGGTCTAACAACTTCCTTATTAACCTGTTTTCAAAGTCTCTGCCCTGATCTGAATGAAGGCATTGGGGTAGACCATAGTGCACAAAGAATTTCTCTACCAGTACTTTGGCTACTGTGGAAGCCTTCTGGTCTTTTGTTGGGAATGCTTGAGCATATCTGGTAAAGTGATCTGTTATCACTAAGACATTCCCTTGACCACTCAGATCAGGCTCCAGGCAAAGGAAGTCAATGCACACCAGTTCCCTAGGTCCCTGACTTTGCAGATGGCCCATTGGGGCTGCTTGACGTGGCAAGGTCTTCCTTTGAATGCATCAGACACAGAAATGGAAGTATCCCTCAACTTCAGCCCGCATGCAGGGCCAATAGAACCTATCTCTTACAAGGTGAAAAGTCCTTTCGGGTCCCAGGTGGCCATGATTGTCATAGAGGGCAGCCAGGACAGCTTCCCAACATTTGGCTGGTAGAAACCGCTGCCACTTCTCTTCTGAGTCGTCAGAGGGGCCCCTGCGGTAGACCTTCCCTTGACGTATATGTAGCCGATCCCACTCCCTGTGCAGCAATCGGGCTTCTCTTGGGGAGTCTGTTTCAAGCATCTTGGGAGTCTGGCTTTCCAAGGCCTTCATCAGGAGTTTCCCTAAAGGGTCTTCTTCTTGCTCCTTTCTCAAGTCCTTTTTGGACAGCTTGGGCAAACCCTCCCCTCTGACCTGGGTCACACTGCAATAGCACTTCGGTACTCCAACAGCTGAGACCCCAATTTCTGAGGCTCTTGACCCACCTCTGGCTTGAATTTCTGTTCCCTGGTATAGGGCTCGCACTCCCTCTGGGTCTAGTTGGGCCCACTCTTCGGTAGGGTCAGTGGGGGTATGAGATCTCCTGGACAGGGCATCCGCATCCCTATTTCCCACTCCTTCAAGCTGAAGGTGAAGCTTGAGAGGGCAGCCAGCCACCGGTGTCCCATGGCATCCAACTTGGCAGTGGTCAGAAGGTAGGTGAGCGGGTTATTATCCGTCTTCACTACAAACTCCGCCCCATATAGGTAATCTCTCAATTTTTCCACCACTGCCAACTTCAAGTCCAGGAATTCAAGCTTGTGAGGGGTAATTCCTCTCAGCAGGTATCAGACTCCTACTTACATAGGCGACAGGTCTTAGGTAACCATTATGTTCCTGGTACAGTACCCCACCTAGCTCATCTCGGCTGGCATCGACATGTAACTCGTAAGGTTTCATGGGGTCTGCATAGGCCAACACAGGGGAAGTGGTCAGGCTCTTCTTCAGTTGGATGAATGCCTCTTCACACGTCATGGTCCACTGGTCCTGGATCGACTCTTTGGGCTTTCGGGGTCCCTTGGTGAGTTTCACCGGTTTAACCAGTTCCAGAACATCATCTTCCCCTTCATTTCTGAGTAATTCATTTAGGGGTCTGGCAATCTTGGCGAATCCTTCTACAAATCTTCTGTAGTAAGAACAGAAACCCAGGAATGACCGAAGCTCAGTCACGTTTGTAGGCCTCGGCCAAGAGGTGACGGCATCCAGCTTCTCTGGGTCCGTGGCCACCCCTTCTGCAGACACGATGTGGCCCAGGTAATGGATGGAGGACACTTCTCTGGGGAGAGTTTCAGGCCCTCTTCACTGAGCCTCTTTAAGACCTTCTCCAGCCTTTCTTCATGCTCCTTTAGGGTTCTCCTGAACACAATGACATCATCCAAGTACACCAGAACCTCTATTAAATTCATGTCCCCAACTGTTCTCTCCATCAGCCTTTGGAAAGTGGTGGGGGCTCCTGACAACCCTTGAGGCATACGGTTAAACTCGAAGAACTCCACAGGGGTGATGAATGCTGTCTTCTCCTGATCTTCAGGGTGCATGGGGATTTGGTAATATCCACTTTTTAGATCCATTACACTGAACCACTTGGCTCCTGACAGACTCTGCAAGGCGTCTTCAATTCAGGGAGTGGTGTATTGATCTGGGATGATCCTTCTGTTTAGTGTTCTGTAGTTGATAAACAGCCTCAGTGCCCCGTTCTTCTTTCTAACTACCACTATTGGAGAAGTGTAGGGGCTCCTGGATTCTCGAATAATCCCCGTCCTCTTAAGCTCTGCCAACTGTTCCCGTAAGTCTTCTAAGTCAGCCAGTGGGACCCGTCCAACTCTCTCTCTAAAGGGTTTATCCTCCTGTAAGCGTATCTTGTGAGTGGCACTCCTTGCGCACCCCACATCAAACTCATATTTAGAGAAGATTTTCCGCCATCTTGCGAGTTGAGCTTTGGCCCTCTTTTTCCATTCCGGTGGGAGGGCCGTGCCTTCAGAACAAAGCTTCTCTATGGTGACTTCATCCCTTTCTTCTTTCTTTAATTCAGACGGGGCAACAGGGGTGGCTGGATTCACCTGGCCTAATAGCATTCTGGCCGGTACCTTCACTGGTGTAGTGGCAGTGTTCCTGATACTCACTGAAACCCTCCCATGACTTTTCTGTAGGGCCTTCAATGGGATCACTTTGGGGATTACTTCAATCCCTTTCTGTCTTTCCTGTGGGCCTGGTTCAAAGACGATGAAGGGGCCTGGCTGTCCAGGTGAGCTTGACAGAAGCTCTCAGACAAGTAACCTCTCCTGGTTGTAATACCTTCTCTGTCTTGTCCAGCTTCCAGATCTTTCCAACCCCTGCTGCAGGGGCCTTTTGCTCCAGTACTAGACACTGGTAGGCTTGCCTTAACATGGGGTGGACTCTTGTTGTTGGGGCTTTCTCCTGTTGGGCCAACGGTGTCAGCAGTCGCCTGACTAGATCAGTGTTGGTCCCTATGATGAGTGAGCTCTTGCTGGCCTGGTGGGCGAGGGCACACTACTGCCAGGGTATCGAAGGTTTCTGTCTCCCCGGCCACTGAGGGATCAAAAGTCAACTTGATTGGCAGGTAACCGTCATAGGGAAAGCTCTGAGTTCCAATACCCCATATCTCCAGTTCCTCTAATTTCTGTAGAGGCATATGTTTGAGATGTTTATCATAGAAATCTCTATACAGAAGAGTCACTTGGGCTCCAGTGTCAAGAAGAGCCTTGGTGTAGATCCCTTCTACTTGTATGGAGACTACTGGAGAAGGCCCCACTAACTTGGCAGGGAACCCCTTTAACATAGACTTCTTGCTTGGCTCAGTGACCTGTACCCTCACTCCTTTTATTCTTGAGTTTCCTGTGGGTCTCAGTCCCTTCTGGGTCTGGTGTGCACTGGCCTTCCGTTCATCAGCAGCCCAAGTTGTGGGACGGGGGGGCAATTGGCAAAGGTTTAGCTCCCTGACTCTGATGCTTCGGATCATTGGACTTCTTGAAGGAGTTCGTGGAAACTGGTGGGCGCCCGGCTGACTCCTTCACCGGGGCCCTCTGAAGTTTTCCGCCAGCTTGCGGTATCTGGATGCAACTCATCTGGGCTGGGACACACTCCTCTAACATGCCCGATTGCCCCACAATTGAAGCATGTTATCAATCTCTTAGGCTTCTGTACTAGTTCCGTATTAGAGCTAGGAGGTTTTTTTGGTTCCTCCGATATGTTCCTATTGTGTAGCACAGAGGCCTGGCTGGTCAGCATGGACACCATTTCTACCAGTTGTGACACCTGGGTCTTCAGGAGTTCAACTTCTGAGTCACCTTCTTCTGCACTTATCATTCTGACTCGGGCAGTTGGTTTGGTGTGTTGACTCCCCTTTTTTTCCTCCAACATGGCCTCCTCCTCCCTGACTATCCGGATTAGGTCGGGGTATTCCAGACTGCTCCCGTCCTGCCGGGTGCGTAGCATTAATGCAATGGGGTCCAAAGGTTGAGCTCCCCTCAACACCTGCTGGGCATGGGTCTCATCCACCTTTCTTGGATCGATCCCTTTCTTCAGTAGGATCTGATGCAGAATCTTATCCAGACGTCTTATGAATTCTGACAGCTTCTCTCCCTCCTTTTGATAACAATGCTCCAGCTGGTAAGTGAGTTCAGTGACTTTTTCGGTCCGGCCGAACACATTCTGCAGAATATCCAGATAATCCTGTGCAGTGCAGTCTTTCTTACTTAATTTGAGCTTACGTATGGCCTCCAGTAGACATGTGCATTCGTTTTCGTCCGAATTCATTTTCGTCCGAATTTCAGCTATTTTCGTTATCGTTTTAACAAACGAAAACGAAAGCACAGAAGCCGAAAACCGAAAGATCCGACATAAATAAATGCTTTATTTTCATTTTCGTTGCTACAACAGTTCGATATAGATAGGAGATTCGACGTGACGCTGACAATAACAATCTGTGTCTATCGAACCTGTGGTCGAATGTGCCTAACCTTAACTCTATTAGTCCAAGATTATTCTACATAGGAGAGAAAAGATTCAACATTATAGAGAGAAAAGATTCGACATAGGAGAGAAAGATTCGACATAGGAGAGAAAAGATTCGACATAGGAGAGAAAAGATTCGACATAGGAGAGAAAAGATTCGACATAGGAGAGAAAAGATTCGACATAGGAGAGAAACGATTCGACATAGGAGAGAAACGATTCGACATAGGAGAGAAAAGATTCGACATAGGAGAGAAAAGATTCGACATTATAGAGAGAAAAGATTCGACATAGAGAGAAAAGATCACTGCTGGAATTGGGTGGGGGAAGTAAAATAAAAATAAAGTTGATGATGAATGTTATTGGCTGATTGTAACCAAAGAGGAGGAGCAGTAAAATAGCTAGAATGACGAAGATTCGACAAAGCATCGAAAGTTAGAAGATTCGACGGTGCAGCAAAACTGTACGACGCTGCAATCGTACATTTCCGGTCAAATGCATCCGCCCATAGGCTATAGAAGAATTCTAATGTTGGTTGACTAGTAATAGTAATGAATAAATATAATTATTACTAGTCATACAACATTAGAATTCTTCTACAGCTTGTGGGCGGAACATTCGACCGGAAATGTATGATTGCAGCATCGTACAGTTTCACTGCTCCGTCGAATCTTCTTTGAACATTCGACAGACACCATAAGCCTTCAATGACAGATTCGACCTTAATTAATTCAGATTTTCGGACGAATGCAATTTCTAACGAAAAACAAAATAAATAAAAACGAATTTCGGGAGTAACTAAATAAATTTATTTTTCGGACGAAAACGAAATTCCGAAACAAAATATTTCAGTGTGCACATGTCTAGCCTCCAGGACAGGTCCCTTCAGATTCTCTGTAATCCTTTGCTTCTTGTGTTTTTCGGGTACTTCCCATTCCTCCAGAGCCTGAGTGGCGTGATCTAGCCATTCTTCAAACCCATTTTCCACAGAAGGTACTGGCTGCTTTCCAGAGAAAATCCTGAGTTTCCTGTATCCAGTCATCAGGTAGTCTGGGGAATCCTTCTTACATTTAGCTACAATTTCCCAGAGAACAGCGCATAGCTCTGGTCCAAGAGTGGTCAATGGTGATGAACTGGAACTCTCTTTCTGGCCTTCCGTTCCTGTGCTGGGCCCTTCTTGGCTAGTGGAGGTGGGACCTTCCCTGGGTCCTTCTGGGTGTATCAGGAAGAATTCTACTTTGTTGACGGTCTTTATACTAGCGCTTTTAAAGTGGTCTGAAACTCCCTTCTTCCATTCACACAGCGCATAGGTGTGCGGGTTGATGGTGTCTGTTCTCATGTCAATCACCCATGGTTTCCTGTCTGTGGACAGTGTTCTCAAGACTGGGAGTAGTTGTTTCTCTGTCCAGACTTCTCTTTTGATTTCAATCACTAGACCATTTCCTGGAGGGATTTTTTCCTTCAGACACCACCAGGCTGCAGCAGTAGGGTCCATTGTTGTACGGGCAAGGGTTCTGTCTAGGGGGAAGTTGATTGCAGAACCATAGAAATCCCGGACGAGCCCCACGTGTAGCACTACCCCCGTAGGAGCTGCTGTTTATTTGTTTTGGGTCTACGTCCTGCCTATCAACCCCTGGAAGTGGCTCAAACCCTCCCTTAGCACAACTGATATGAATAAGTATTATGAGACCTATTGAGTATTAGGAGACACAATCCTGCATACATCACACGATAAACTCTAAATATTATTACCTTTGCTGGTCACTAGTCCTTCCGAGTGACAAAGATACTTCACACAGATTATTTACTTAACCAAAGGTATCTTTACTAAGTGTAAAATAAAAAGGTAAAGAAACACATTAATACACACAGTTGACTCTGCATGCGCATTACAGAGTCAATAAATCAAAGTAAGATTGGTATCACTGATGTTAAATGATAACAAAAGAAACAACAGCTATGTATATTTATATATATCTGCACAGCTAACTGATTGCTCGCGTGCTCCCCCTATCTTGCAATACCTTGCACGTGTTCAGTCACCATACCAGACAGGCAAGGCCTATCTGAGTCCCGCTCAAAGTTCCTTCCTCAAATGGAGTCTTCGCTAGCCACCGTTGGCTAGCGAAGTTAATTTGTAATCCACAGGGTTTACATGAGATATTGTAGTCATCCGCAATATTCCCGAGTACTCGTGTGCCTGCCACCCACTACTGGCGAATGCGCCAATCTCTAATCACACAATCTCCCGTAAAATACACTAGGCCGCAATCTGTGGCACGATAGGTGGAGTGTGGCTGGCACTAACTAAGTCTAACTCTAAGGTAACAGTCAATTCTGGGCAGGTGCCCTTCTCACCAAACAGGCCCGGCTTCTGGATATTCGCCTCTGGCTTGTCCCGGTCCCACGATCTCCACACTTCTGCTGCAGTCTCCGGCCTCCGTCACTTACAGCGCAAGATGATGGTGATGGATGACTCCGGTCTCTGCTAGGCAACACCAGGACACTGTGGAAGGTCCTCTACTGGAAAATCACCCGGGTCCCTGGCTTACTTTAGGCCCAGGCTTCTGGCCTAATACTCCGGAAGCAGGCCTCAGTGCCAGCTTCCTGCTTGGTTGAGAGCCGAGTTCAGAGAGGGAGAAGATGGCCCCTCCCCTCCTTTAAATAGCCTATCCAGAAGGCTTTGCAGTGTTGCAGTGCACCCTGGTAACACAGCTGCACCGTGGGTAGTGTATGTTCCAGGGTGCATTAAACTATATACATATGCATTAATTACATTGTAGCACTTACACCACCGGAGGGAGCTGGGTTCCTTCTTTTAAATGTCAAATGGTAGTCTTTATCTACATTGCATATGGAACCCCGCTACACCATTATTCTTGAAAATTGTCAGACTTGGTTTTAAAGTTTCAGTTCCTATTAACTTCCATGATAGAACTTGTGAGCTGTTCGGTAAACATCCTGCAAACTAAACCCAAGTATGTCCAGTGAATGGAACCTAGGCTCATCCCTTATTGTATTTGCTAACATCTCAATCTGAAAATGTTAAAACAAGTAAGCAAATCAGGAGTTCTTGCATAAATCTGACTGCTTTTCTGCACACTTGTTCCAGATGTGTAATTTAGACTGTATTGAATCCAGCCTGTACAATAGCCAGGTAGACACCATTTTCAGGAGATCAGCAATGGCAGCCAACATGTTTCCATTAAGTGGTATAGATTCTACTTGTCTTGTGATAAACAAGAGCTTACACTGAGATATAAACACAAAGAGACCATAATGATAATTGCATGCTTGACATATTGCACTCAATGACCATAAAATATTTTACACCAATTAACTGAATAATTGTTTTCACAGTGGTTTGGCAGCACATGCTTGCAAATGATTGGTATAGGAAATTAGCAACATGCCGAGACTTAGCATAGGACAAGCACATAAAAACAAATATTTTTTTAAAAGCCTGCTAATAATTAGTATACAGTGATATATTAAATATATATTTACTTCCCCTAGAATAAGGAGAAAAAAGTTATCTTAATGCTGGTGATTATACATGATGCTGGTGATTATACATGTCAGTAGGGATGAGCCGAACACCCCCCTGTTCGGTTTGCACCAGAACCTGCGAACAAACCTAAAGTTCGCGTGAACTTTAGAAACCTATTAAATACAATGGACTCGAACGTTCGAAATCTATAGTGCTAATTATAAACGCTAATATGCAAGTTATTGTCCTAAAAAGGGTTTGGGGACCCGGCTCCTGCCCAGGGAACATGTATCAATGCAAAAAAAGTTTTAAAAACGTCAGTTTTTTCGGGAGCAGTGATTTTAATCATGCATAAAGTGAAACAATAAAAAGTGAAATATTCCTTTAAATTTCGTACCTGGGGGGGTGTATAGTATGCCTGTAAATCAGCGCTTGTTTCCCTTGCTTAGAACTGTCCCTGCACAAAATGTAATTTCTGAAGGAAAAAAAGCCATTTAAAACCACTCGCGGCTATAATGAATTGTCGGCTTCCGGCAATACAGAGAAAAGTCATTGATAAAAATAAAAAAAAAATGCGTGGGGGTCCCCCCAAATTCAATTACCAGGCCCTTCAGGTCTGGTATGGATATTAAGTGGAACCTTGCGTCAAATAATAAAAAAAAACATGACGTGGGGTTCCCCCCAAATATCCAAACTAGACCCTTCAGGTCTGGTATGGATTTTAAGGGGAACTCCACCCCAAATTTACTTTTTTTCCTTTAGAAATGACATTTTGTGCAGGGACAGTTCTAAGCAAGGGAAACAAGTGCTGCTTTACAGGCATACTATACACCCCACCCCCCCAGGTACGAAATTTAAAGGAATATTTCACTTTTATTGTTTCACTTTAAGCATTATTAAAATCACTGCTCCCGAAAAAACTGCCATTTTTAAAACTTTTTTTTGCATTGATACATGTCCCCTGGGGCAGGACCCGGGTCCCCAAACACATTTTAAGACAATAACTTGCATATAAGCCTTTAAAATTAGCACTTTAGATTTCTCCCATAGACTTTTACAGGGTGTTCTGAGGCTTTTAGAATTTGCCACGAACACTCCAAATTTTTTGCTGTTCGGCGAACATGCGAACAGGTAATGTTCGAGTCGAACATGAGTTCGACTCAAACTCGAAGCTCATCCCTACATGTCAGTATAGAGAGAGGGTGCAAGCTGCTCTTTTTTTAGTTTTGGATAGAATGCGGAAAGGATTAAAATGCAGGTTTTTAATACTATTGTTAGCTGTAGTTGGTCTTTAAAGTGGAAGTAAACCCTCCTATCGTTTTCAGCCAAGGAAAGGAAGCTGCCATCTTGACCTCTGTTTAAACTACAACTGCCATGATGCTGCACATGTGATCAGGTATGACACCAGCCATTGGATGGTTTGACAGTTTGGTTGAGAGCACAACCAATGGGAGTGTTACATTTCCGGCACGTGCCGGAAATGCAACTGTTTTTTAAACTATTAAATGGATGGGTTTACTTCCGCTTTAAAGGCAGTAAATTGGGATGGGGTCAAAGTCAATAGTCAATATTTGGTCAATGATGTCACCCAAGACCCAAGATGTCATTCAATGGCACTAATTGATGAGATCAGACATCCTGGTTGGCAAGATTTTTTCTTTTGATGGTCATCGTTTATTATGATTGACGGGGATCCCTGGGCATTGTGATCCATGATGGATTTACATTATGGGACATTTTTTTGTTTTGTTTTGTTTTTATAAGGGACTTTTAAAAAAGGATTTACTCTTCGCTTTTTGTGTGAATGAGTAGGTGTATTATGAACCCCTTACTTATTCTCATGGTGTGCTTGTATGTACAGCAACAATGGTTACCTAATTTTATAAAGTCAATCACTATGTTATTAAAAATAAAAAGATAACAATTATAATCCAATTTAAAACTTGCAGGGGGCAACAAAGGCAGTAGTTTGCTTCCTTGTTGGATCAGTGACATCACAGAAGGAGAGCAGTTTTACCCCTATAACAATCTATATTTTTAAAGCAGGATTCCCTTAACATCCCACCGGGTGACCAGAGGTTGATGAAGTATCCTTTTTTAAAGGTTTGCTGTACATTCTGCGACAGCCAGGGAGAATTAGTTAGTAGCCCTTTAGACAATTTTATCAGTTTATTGAGTGAACTTGTCCATGAAAATTGTGGAAGAGCTAGTTCACCCAAATTTATGTTCAGAGCCAATAAGCCTGCTCTACTGTAGGTTGTGACTTGTGCAAATATTTTCTCATCTCCAGTGTTATTGTTCTAAAGGTAATTAGAACACGGAGGACAATAGACAAAGAAAGACTTTCGAATTCCATTATAAATATCTGTTTGGAAACTAGACTGATGTGCTAAAATTTACTAGTCTATGACTTCACTGTATAGTCATTTTTCCCCTGCTATGGTAATTACATTTACATAAGGATTACATTTTGTAACTCATCACTTAAAGTGGCTGTAAAGGCTGAAGGTTTTTTACCTTCATACATTCTATGCATGAAGATAAAAAAACTTCTGTGTGCTTCTCCCCTCACAGCCCCCCTAATACTTACCTAATCCCCCTCTCAATCCAGCAATGTGCACAAGAGCCTCAGCTGTCTCTGGACTCCCTCTCCTCATTGGCTAAGACAGCAGCAAGAGCAATTGGCTCCCACTGCTGTCAGTCACAGCCAGTGAGACAATGAGGAGAGAGCGGGGGGTGGGGCCGATCCACGGCTCTATATGTCTTATTAACTCACAGAGCAGGGCTCAAGAGCAAGCACGCACCAGTTGCGGCTTTCTATTGGGGGCACTGGGCAAGGGAAAGGAGCCAGGAGGACCCAAGAAGAGGGGAATTAGTGCTGCTCTGGGAAAAAACACTGCAAATGGCAGGTAAGTATAGCATGTTTGTTTTGTTGTTTTGTTTTTTTAAAGCCAAACTTTTGATACTACTTTATCTTAAATATTTTTACATTACTTGCATACAAATGTTTAGCAAACCTAAAAAGTAAAAAAAAAGCTTACCTCACATACGTCTTAAGCATTACTATTTTGCCTCTCATAGTTCTCAAAAAATAATTGAATTATGTGAATGGTGCTTGTTAACTTGTTCAGACAGATGTGCAAACTTTACATATTTAGATGTTGGAAGCAGCAAGCTAAAGTGTAAAGTGAGGTGCACTGTATGTTGTTTGAGTGCTTTATAACCCAAGAATAAAGGATGTCGCAGCTGTTTCTAGACTAAAGACTCGGTTGAGTACTGCCATCATACTTTTTAATTTGCACTAACTTTTCAGGAACTTTTTGAGGACAAGCTTTCAGGGTCTAACTTAATATTTTAGGGCCCAAGCAGTAAAGCTTCCCCCGAAAATGTAATTGTTACTGAAAATAAAAATGTATCATGAACAGTACTCAACTGTGTTATTGCATAGTTGTGGTTTGTTTGACAATTACACCACTACAATTATTTAAAACAAAGTTTATCTATTGTAATATGGCATTTACCTTATAGATTCCATCTAAAGCCTTGGACAACCAAAATCTAACTTGTAGACACAGTAATCAGAAAAGAATATGAAAACATTCATGAAATTTCACAGCAAGATCTTTTCAAATGTAATCTACTAAAAAATAAAAATAAATACTATGTGCACCCATTTACACCTATTAGAGTTTTTTATTGAATGCTCTGTAGAAACGTTCTGTAGGACAGGCTGTCTTTTCTTCAAACTATTATACACAGGGCAGCCATCAGAAAATTTTGGGCTCCTTATGCAGCTTTTGGCCTGGCCCCCCCGAGCCTGACCACCAACATTCCCCAGGGTTTGCCTACGGGCCATCCCGAATCCACACACCGGCCACCTCACCTGTGCGCACTCAGCCCCCCCTCAATCCTGTATATATGTTAGCCCCCCTCAATCCTGTGTATATGCCAGCCCCCCCTCACAATCTGTATATGTGGCAGCCCCCGTCACACCTGTATATATACCAGTCCCACCCTCCACCTGTATATATGTCAGCCCCCCCTCACACCTGTATATATTTCAGCATCCCTCCACCTGTGTATATATGTCAGCCCCCCTCACACCTGTATATATATGTCAGCCCCACCTGTATATATGTCAGCCCCACTCGCACCTGTATATATATCAGCCCCCCACATCTGTATATATGTCAGTCCCCCCACATCTGTATATATGTCAGCCCCCCACACCTGTATATATGCCAGCCCCCTCACACCTGTATATATGTCAGCCCACCACACCTGTATATATGCCAGCCCCCCACACCTGTATATATGCCAGCCCCCCTCACACATGTATATATGTCAGCCCCCCTCACACCTATACATATGTCAGCCCCCCTCACACCTGTATATTTGCCAGCCCCCTCACACCTGTAAATATGTCAGCCCCCCTCACACCTGTAAATATGTCAGCCCCCTTACACCTGTATATATGTCAGCCCCCTCACACACCTTTATATATATGTCAGCCCCACACATACACAAATCTGTAAACACACAAGCCTCTGGCCCCTCCCTGTACACAAACAGCCCCCTCCCTTTCCTTCACAGCCCCTACTTGTAAAGGAAATCTTCCTACCTAGTCCCAGCTCGTTTTCACAAAGCTGACATGTTGCTGAGACACAGAGGCGCACCGCAAGGGCAGCTCACACGAAAAGGTAAACATGCACATAGTGGCCAGAGGTGGCAGTAAAGAGCTCGATGTCTGAGCTCAATGACACACAGAGCAGCAGAAGCTGCAAAATCTTTTCCATAGTGCACAACACCGTTACCCTTCACTCGTCCTGTCTTCTTCTGGCCCGGGCGGGCCCCGGAGCCCCTTACAGTTGTATTGGCCCCCTGATAGCGGCCCTGATTATACATATGCCATGTTTTCTATGAAATGCTAATGCTATCAAGTTAGCTGTTGCATTGTTCCACTACATAATAAAAATGTGTGTATATATGCATTTTATATGTTGCCCACTGTACAGTAACAGTTGGGATAAATAATTCATATCACCAAAAAATACTGTAATTAAATGTGTTTGCTCCAGGAAAGTGATACAGCATTGTATTATTACATCATTTTATAATTATGCAAGAATGATCAACTTTTTCCAGCTGTAATATTAGCTAAATTAGGTAAGAATACAATTTATTTCATTTACCTATTCATTGAGGATTATATGAGTTTACATACATTTAATTAAATAAAGACACAAACTGTTGAATATATCTGTCAGTGGCGGCTGGTGCTCAAAATTTTTGGGGGGGCGCAAACAAACTGAAAAATTCAGGGAAAAAAACACATCAATTGCAGCCACTGTGCCATCAAACGCAGCCACTGTGCCCATCAAACGCAGCCACTGTGCCATTAAACGCAGCCACTGTGCCTATCAAACGCAGCCACTGTGCCCATCAAACGCAGCCACTGTGCCCATTAAACGCAGCCACTGTGCCCATCAATCGCCACCACTGTGCCATCAAACGCTGCCACTGTACCCCATCAAATGCAGCCTCACTGTGCCCGTCAAATGCAGCCTCACTGTGCCCGTCAAATGCAGACCCACAATGCCCCAGCCATGTTCATTGCACGGACTTGAAGGGTAGTTGTGGTGCACTCTATTCATGGTGAAATGCCATTCAATTTTTGCCATTGAACAGCACTGAGTGGCTGCATCTCTTTTTAGGTGGGGTGGTCAGGGGTGGTAAAATTTCAGCTCAACCGCCTGCTTGTACTGCCCCTCCCAGTTGTGTGAATGAGCTCCTAAGGTCTTCTTTACAAGTGTGGTCTCAGATCTGGGCATTCCTCTCTAAGGGTCCACATATTGACTGTCTGCCTGACACCCTCCATTCCAGATTACTTTATATCTCTTTTACCTGTTCGGCAGCTCAGTACATTCTATATATAGAATATACTGAGCTGCTGAACAGATAAAAGAGATATAAAGTAATCTGGGATGGAAAGGGTGTCAGGCAGTGATTGGAATGGTCAGTAGGGATGAGCTTCGAGTTCGAGTCGAACTCATGTTCGACTCGAACATTGCCTGTTCGCCCGTTCGCCGAACAGCGAACAAATTGGGGTGTTTGCGGCAAATTCGAAAAATCTATGGGAGAAATCTAAAGTGTTAATTATAAAGGCTTATATGCAAGTTATTGTCCTAAAAAGTGTTTGGGGACCTGGGTCCTGCCCCAGGGGACATGTATCAATGCAAAAAGAAGTTTTAAAAGCGGCTGTTTTTCGGGAGCAGTGATTTTAATAATGCTTAAAATGAAAAAATAAAAGTGAAATATTCCTTTAAATTTCGTACCTGGGGGGTGTGTATGATATGCATGTGAAGTGGCGCATGTTTCCCATGCTTAGAACTGTCCCTGCAAAAAATATCATTTTTGAAAGAAAAAAAGTCTTTTAAAACTGACTCGCGGCTATTAATGAATTGTCGGCTCCCGGCAATACATACAAAAGTCATTGATAAAAAAAAAAAAGCGTGGGGGTTCCCCAGAATTCAATTACCAGGCCCTTCAGGTCTGGAATGGATATTAAGGGGAACCCCGCCGCAAATTAAAAAAAAATTGACGTGGGGTTCCCCCAAATATCCATTCCAGGCCCTTCAGATCTGGCATGGATTTTAAGGGGAACTCCACCCCAAATTTTTAAAAAATGGCGTGGAGTCCCCCTAAAAATCCATACCAGACCCCTTATCCGAGCACGCAACCTGGCCGGCCGCAGGGGAAAAGGGGGGGACGAGAGAGCGGCACCCCTCCCTCCTGAACCGTACCAAGCCACATGCCCTCAACATGGGGAGGATGTCCCCATGTTGATGGGGACAAGGGCCTCATCCCCACAACCCTTGCCCGGTGGTTGTGGGGGTCTGCGGGCGGGGGACTTATCGGAATCTGGAAGACCCCTTTAACAAAGGGGACCCCCAGATCCCGGCCCCCCCCTATGTGAATTGGTAAGGGGTACATTGTACCCCTACCATTTCACGAAGAAAGCGTAATTTTTTTTAAAAAAAAAACACACAAACACCTTGAAAAAGTCCTTTATTTAAAACAATAAAAAAACAAAAACATTCCAGCGCTGAAATCCAGTGTCCCGCGGCGATCCCGATGTCCAGCGCTGTCCTTCATTGGTTGTGCCTGAGCGGACCTGATGGGGAACTCCCTCTCAGTATTTTAAATGTATAGACCCGCCCCTTCTAAAGTTCCCCATCAGGTCCGCTCCCTCGGTATGTCGGACCCACCTACGTCATTGGCTTGAGCGGGGAACTTCCTTCACTGTGTAATTTAAATTTACATAGTGAAGGAAGTTCCCCGCTCAAGCCAATGACGTAGGTGGGTCCGACATACCGAGGGGGCGGACCTGATGGGGAACTTCTCTCACTTTGGTAATACATGTATAGACCCGCCCCTTCTCATGTTCCGCATCTGGTCCGCTGAGCGGACCTGATGGGGAACTTTAGAAGGGGCGGGTCTATACATTTAAAATACTGAGAGGGAGTTCCCCATCAGGTCCGCTCAGGCACAACAAATAAAGGACAGCGCTGGACATCGGGATCGCCGCGGGACACTGGATTTCACCGCTGGAATGTTTTTTTTTTTTCTTTTAAATAAAAGGACTTTTTTAAGGTGTTTGTGTGTTTTTTTTAAACATTTTTTTACGCTTTCTTCGTGAAATGGTAGGGGTACAATGTACCCCTTACCAATTCACATAGGGGGGGGCCGGGATCTGGGGGTCCCCTTTGTTAAAGGGGTCTTCCAGATTCTGATAAGCCCCCCGCCCGCAGACCCCCACAACCACCGGGCAAGGGTTGTGGAGATGAGGCCCTTGTCCCCATCAACATGGGGACATCCTCCCCATGTTGAGGGCATGTGGCTTGGTACGGTTCAGGAGGGAGGGGGGGCACTCTCTCGTCCCCCCCTTTCCCCCTGCGGCCGGCCAGGTTGCGTGCTCGGATAAGGGGTCTGGTATGGATTTTTAGGGGGACTCCACGCCATTTTTTTTAAATTTGGGGTGGAGTTCCCCTTAAAATCCATGCCAGATCTGAAGGGCCTGGAATGGATATTTGGGGGAACCCCACGTCAATTTTTTTTTAATTTGCGGCGGGGTTCCCCTTAATATCCATTCCAGACCTGAAGGGCCTGGTAATTGAATTCTGGGGAACCCCCACGCTTTTTTTTTTAATCAATGACTTTTGTATGTATTGCCGGGAGCCGACAATTCATTAATAGCCGCGAGTCAGTTTTAAAAGACTTTTTTACTTTCAAAAATGAAATTTTTTGCAGGGACAGTTCTAAGCACGGGAAACATGCGCCACTTCACATGCATATCATACACACCCCCCAGGTACGAAATTTAAAGGAATATTTCACTTTTATTTTTTCATTTTAAGCATTATTAAAATCACTGCTCCCGAAAAAAACGGCCGTTTTTAAAACTTTTTTTTGCATTGATACATGTCCCCTGGGGCAGGACCCGGGTCCCCAAACACTTTTTAGGACAATAACTTGCATATCAGCCTTTATAATTAACACTTTAGATTTCAAACGTTCGAGTCCATTGTATTTAATAGGGTTCTAAAGTTTACACGAACATTTTGTCTGTTCGCAGGTTCTGGTGCGAACCGAACAGGGGGGTATTCGGCTCATCCCTGATGGTCAGATCTGACACCGGAGGATGCAGGGTGTGTGAGCAGTGAAGATTAGTGATGAGCCGAACACCCCCGGGTTCGGTTCGCACCAGAACCCGCAAACGGACCGAAAGTTTGCACGAACATTAGAACCCTATTAAATACAATGGATGCGAACGTTCGGATTCTAAAGTGCTAATTATAACGACTATTATCCATGTTATTGTCCGAAACAGAGTTTGGGAACCCGGGTTCTGCACCAGGGGACACGTATCAATGCAAAAAGAAGTTTTAAAAACGGACGTTTTCCGGGAGCAGTCATTTTAATGATGCATAAAGTGAAAAAAAAAAAGTCAAATATTCCTTTAAATATTGTACATGGGGGGTGTCTAAAGTATGCCTGTGAAGTGCCACGTGTTTCCCGTGTTTAGAACTGTCCCTGCACAAAATAACATTTCTAAAGGAAAAAAAGCCATTTAAAACTGCTTGCGGCTTTAATGCAATGTCTGGTCCCGGTAATATGGATGAAAATCTTTAGGAAAAATGGCATAGCTACCCCATCAACCCCCCCCCTACCCCAGCCCATTACCAGCCCCTTTGGGTCTTGTATGGATATTAAGGGGAACCCCGCACACAAAATAAAAAAGGACCTATATACTCTGAACAGCCGTATACATGCGGTGCATACAAGACAGGGACTGTAGGTTTGTTCTTATGTAGAATCTGTTTGTAATTTTGAACAGCTGCATTGTTTAAGTGGCGCTCCATGCCAAATTCCTTTTTTTTAGCTTTTTGTAAAACATAGGGAACGGTTATCACCCCTGTCACATTTTTTTTGCTGTCTGTGCCCCTGTTCAGAACATTTCACCTCACTTTGCGTCCCAATGACAACTGTTTTTGAAATGTGGTGTTTTTATTGAAACAAGGATTGGTGATAAAGCATCAGTAGAGAGGAGACACCTTTCTCTCATATTAATTCTTACAGGAGAGAATTTTCCTTCCAAGGGGTAGATTTCCTCTCACTTCCTGTTGTCTTCTTCCGTTTGCAAGTAGTAGTAGTTTGTAAGTTGGATGTTTGAAAGTAGGGGCCTGCCGTATATACTCTGCAGAAATTGGCCCCTTAGGTGTTGGTGTTGGCACAACACTGAAAGCACTCACAGTTATTCTTGGTGGGTGCTGGAACGCCCTGCTGTCAACTATTATATCAGGAATTGTAATAACATATAATTGTTGATCAGTGGTATTAAAAATTGGGCCTTTGATGGTGGTGCTGGTGCCACAACACTGTAAGGCCTGACAGTTACTCTTGGTGGGCGCAGCAATGGGCCCTGCTGTGAATTATTAGATCAATAATTATAATTGCATGCCCCTGTTGAATAGGGGCTGAAAAATTGGGCCTTTGGTGGTGGTGGTGGTGGTGGTGATGGTGGTGCTGGTGCCACAACACTGTAAGGCCTGACAGTTACTCTTGGTGGGCGCAGCAATGGGCCCTGCTGTGAATTATTCGAACAATAATTATAATTGCATGCCCCTGTTGAACAGGGGCTGAAAAATTGGGCCTTTGGTGGTGGTGGTGATGGTGGTGCTGGTGCCACAACACTGTAAGGCCTGACAGTTACTCTTGGTGGGCGCAGCAATGGGCCCTGCTGTGAATTATTAGATCAATAATTATAATTGCATGCCCCTGTTGAACAGGGGCTGAAAAATTGGGCCTTAGGCACTGGTGGCACAACACTGCAACCCCTCACAGATACTGTACTTGGAGCACAGCAATGAGGCCTGTTGCAAAGTATTGAATCAAAAATTTTAATTACACGCCCCTGTTAAACAGGGGCTGAAAAATTGGGCCTTAGCCACTGGTGGCGTCACCCATAAACCAAAATGATCTTCCAAGCTATCATCATTAATTGTATCATTGAGGAGGAGGAGGAGGATAGCCAGTCAACATAACAGCACAGGCACTCAGCATCAGCATCAGTCTTGAAGGGATGTGACATTTTAAAATCAGTTAGTCTGTTATATCAGCATCTGGTGTGTGGTAGCTGGTGGTGATCCAAGACTGGTTCATCTTGATGAAAGTCAGTCGATCAACCGAGTCGGTGGACAGGCGCACCCTGTGATCCGTGACAAATCCTCCAGCAGCACTGAATGTGCGTTCTGAAAGAACGCTGGATGCAGGACAGGCCAGTAGCTCAATTGCATACTGTGCAAGCTCTGGCCAGTGATCCATCCTCAAGACCCAGTAAGCCAGAGGATTTTCGGTGGGGAAGGTGTCCAAGTCTGACCTTGCCCCTAGGTATTCCTTGACCAAGTATATCAGACGCTGGCGATGGTTGCTGGAACCGATCATACTTTGGGGCTGCGGACTAAAGAATTGTCTGAACGCATCGTCAGACGGCCACCTTCCCCACCGCTCCTTCTTTGACTGCCCGAAGCCTCAGCAACTCGTTGTCCAGGACCAGGAGTTTGTAACCTCCCAGTCTCTGGGAACGCGTTGCACAGACCTTTCTGCAAGGCCTCCCGGAGTTGTCTCATCCTCTGCTCCCTCTGCGACTGTACGATAAGGTCCGCAACCTTACCCTTGTACCGTGGATCAAGGAGAGTGGCCAGCCAGTAATGGTCCCTCTTAGCTGAGTCATTCAGTCCGGAGTCCTCTGGGTCACTAAGGACGACATGAATCGCAGCCACCTCCTCCCAGCCACGTACAAGTCCACTGGTTTCTTGGGACTGTAAATCATCCCTAAAAGACTGCTGCTGATGATGCTGAGTGCCAGCCTCCACCTCCATGCTGACACAATCCTCCTCCTCCTCCTCCTCTTCCTGTGCAATGGGTGGGACAGAAGGAACACTGTCTGGGTAAAGGGGGCCTTGAGAGGCAAGGAAGTCCTCCTCTTCCTGCCTCTGTTCTGCCTCAAGTGCCCTGTCCATTATTCCACGCAGCGTGTGCTCCAACAGGTGGACAAGAGGTACAGTGTCACTGATGCATGCACTGTCACTGCTCACAATCCTCGTGGCCTCCTCAAATGGTGCCAGGACAGTGCATGCATCCCTGATCATGCCCCACTGGCGTGGTGAAAAAAACCCGAGCTCCCCTGACCCTGTCCTGGTGCCGTAGTCGCACAGGTACTCATTGATGGCCCTCTGCTGCATGTGCAGCCGCTGCAGCATGGCCAACGTTGAGTTCCACCTGGTGGGCATGTCACATATAAGGCGGTTCTTGGGCAGGTTCAACTCCTTTTGCAGCTCAGCCAGGCGAGCACTGGCATTATAAGATCTGCGGAAATGCACACAGACTTTCCTGGCCTGCCTCAGGACAACCTGTAAGCCCGGGTACCTGCCCAAGAACCGCTGCACCACCAGGTTTAGGACGTGAGCCACACAGGGCACATGGGTCAGTTGTCCCTGTCGGAGGGCGGAGAGGAGGTTGGTGCCATTGTCGCAAACCACCATTCCTGGCTTAAGCTGGCGTGGTGTCAACCATCTCTCGGCCTGCCCCTGCAGAGCAGACAGGACCTCTGCCCCAGTGTGGCTCCTGTCCCCCAAACACACCAGCGCAAGCACGGCATGGCATCTTTTTGCCTGCGTACTTGCGTAGCCCCTTGAACGCCTACGGAGCACCGCTGGTTCCGAGGACAAACCACAGGAAGAGGCCATGGAGGAAGAAGAAGAGGAGGGGGTGGAGGAGAGAGGTGTGTCACAACCAGTAGTAGCATTTTGGAGGCGTGGCGGTGGAACAACCTCCAACACTACTGCACCTTGTCCTGCATCCTTCCCAGCTGCCAAAAGAGTGACCCAATGGGCCGTGAAAGAAAGGTAACGTCCCTGTCCATGCCTGCTGGACAATGAGTCAGCGGTAATATGCACCTTACCACTGACCGCCCTGTCCAGCGAGGCCAAGACATTGCCTTCCACATGCCTGTAGAGAGCCGGAATCGCCTTCCGTGCAAAAAAGTGGCGTTTGGGAACCTGCCACTGAGGAACCGCACATTGCACAAACTCACGGAAGGGGGCCGAGTCTACCAACTGAAAAGGCAGCAGTTGAAGCGCTAGCAATTTAGCCAAGCTAGCATTCAACCGCTGGGCATGTGGATGGCTGGGAGTGAACTTCTTTCGACGGTCCAGCAGCTGGGGCAGGGAAATTTGCCTGCTAGAATCGGACGTTGGTGTACTGCTAGCAGAGTGCCCGCAAGTACTTGCCTGTGACACACCTAATTCTACACCTTCATTCCTCTCAGAGCAGGTTTCAGAGAGGAGTGAAGGTATAGTGGGGTTGGAGATCCCAGCTGATGCGGTGCAAGAAGAGGTCAGCTTTGTTCTTTGGTGTGGGTCTTTAAGGTAGGCTTGCCAACGAGCTGCATGGCAGGTCAACATATGTCTGATCAAGCATGTGGTGCCCAAGCGGCTGATGTTTTGGCCAGGCGATATACGCTTGAGACATATGTTGCAAACAGCAGCTGTGCGATCTGATGCACTCGCCTCAAAAAAGGCCCACACCAAAGAACTTTTTGAATGACGGGCAGAGGCAGCGCCCTGCACAGGCGGAGCTCTGCGGTGTGATTCCGTCGGTGTGCTGCCCATACGCTGGCCACTCAAGGGCATCCTGCCTCATTGGAGATGTGCCTCCTCCTCATCCTCCTCCTCCTCTCTCCTATTAGGCACCCACGTGGAGTCAGTGACCTCATCATCCCCTCCCTCCTCATCACTGGAGCCAATCTGGCAGTATGCTGCAGCTGCTGGAGCATGACTGCCAGATTGGTGTCCTTCTTGAGCATCCCCTCTCTCTGCTCTCACGCTGCTGCCTTCCTCTAGCTGGGTATCATCATCAGATCCTTCCAAACGCTGGGCATCCTCCTGGAGCATGTACCCAACACTGTGCTCAAACAGTTCGGGGGACTCTTTAGGAGGAGGACATGGTGGGTCTAGGGAAGGATTGACTAATGAAGATAATGATACCAGAGAAGAGGACGCTTTGGCAGTTGCTTTGCCAGTACCCTGAGCCTGGGTGAGAGAGGATGAGGAGGATGAGGTGGGCTTGGTCATCCACTCTACCAAGTCTTCGGCATGATGTGGCTCAACATGTCCAGCTGCCGAAAAGAAGGACAAGCGTGTCCCATGGCCATGTGCTGATGACAATGCACCGCGTCCATGACCAGCACTGTTGCCCCCAGACACAGAGCCTGCTTGCCCTCTTTTTTTGCCTCCTGACTGTCTGCCTCTCCTTGTTTGCCTTCCAGACATTTTAATGGATGGCCTGCAGGGAGATGGGAAAAAGAGCAATAAGGGCTACCTTCAGGTGTATACTGTGCAGGAGGCTTAGCAACAATGACACTGACACTGTCCCCTGCCTATCCTTCTCTGTCCCTAAACACAAGGATTGAAAATATGGTTCAGCAAAATTGGTTTAGAAAAGAATAGCACACTGACACTTTCCCTCACTGTCCTACTCTGTCCCTCCCTACAAACAAAATTTAGCACAGAATAGCACACTGATAGTTTCCACGAGTGTCCTTCTCTGTCCCTAAACTCAAGGATTTCAAATATGGAACAGCAAAATTGGTTTAGAACAGAATAGCACACTGAAACTTTCCCTCACGGTCCTACTCTGTCCCTCCCTACAAACAAGATTTAGCACAGAATAGCACACTGATAATTTTCACGAGTGTCCTTCTCTGTCCCTAAACTCAAGGATTGAAAATATGGAACAGCAAAATTGGTTTAGAACAGAATAGCACACTGTCAGTTTCACTCACTGTACCTCTCTGTCCCTAAACTCAAGGATTGAAAATATGGTTCAGCAAAATTGGTTTAGAACAGAATAGCACACTGACACTTTCCCTCACTGTCCTACTCTGTCCCTCCCTACAAACAAGATTTAGCACAGAATAGCACACTGATAATTTCCACGAGTGTCCTTCTCTGTCCCTAAACTCAAGGATTTGAAATATGGAACAGCAAAATTGGTTTAGAACAGAATAGCACACTGAAACTTTCCCTCACTGTCCTACTCTGTCCCTCCCTACAAACAAGATTTAGCACAGAATAGCACACTGATAATTTCCACGAGTGTCCTTCTCTGTCCCTAAACTCAAGGATTGAAAATATGGAACAGCAAAATTGGTTTAGAACAGAATAGCACACTGTCAGTTTCACTCACTGTACCTCTCTGTCCCTAAACTCAAGGATTGAAAATATGGTTCAGCAAAATTGGTTTAGAACAGAATAGCACACTGACACTTTCCCTCACTGTCCTACTCTGTCCCTCCCTACAAACAAGATTTAGCACAGAATAGCACACTGATAATTTCCACGAGTGTCCTTCTCTGTCCCTAAACTCAAGGATTGAAAATATGGAACAGCAAAATTGGTTTAGAACAGAATAGCACACTGAAACTTTCCCTCACTGTCCTACTCTGTCCCTCCCTACAAACAAGATTTAGCACAGAATAGCACACTGATAATTTCCACGAGTGTCCTTCTCTGTCCCTAAACTCAAGGATTTGAAATATGGAACAGCAAAATTGGTTTAGAACAGAATAGCACACTGACACTTTCCCTCACTGTCCTACTCTGTCCCTCCCTGCAAACAAGATTTAGCACAGAATAGCACACTGATAATTTCCACGAGTGTCCTTCTCTGTCCCTAAACTCAAGGATTGAAAATATGGTTCAGCAAAATTGGTTTAGAACAGAATAGCACACTGACACTTTCCCTCACTGTCCTACTCTGTCCCTCCCTACAAACAAGATTTAGCACAGAATAGCACACTGACACTTTCCCTCACTGTACCTCTCTGTCCCTACAAACAAGGATTAGCACAGAATAGCACACTGACACTTTCCCTCACTGTACCTCTCTGTCCCTACAAACAAGGTTTAGCACAGAATAACACACTGTCACTGACACTCTCCCTACCTATCCTTATTTGTCCCTAAGCACAAGGAATCCAGGATTAGTAAAGGAAAAAAAATGACACTGTCCCTGCCTATGCTTCTCTTTCCCTGCTCCGGAACACACTACACAAGGCCGCCGCGCTGGCGGCCTTTTATAGTGTGGGGCGTGTACTAAACCCCCTCAGCAATAATTGGCCACAGGCATCCTGCCTGTGGCCAATCATTGCTCTCCTCGCTGCCGGCGCTGTGATTGGCCAAGCATGCGGGGTCACAGTGCATGCTTGGCCAATCACAGCGCCTGGATGACACTGCGATGGCGTAGTGCATTGTGGGCCGTTCGCGTCACTCGAATTTGGCGCGAACGGCCCAAATCGTTCGATCTTCGTCGAACGATCGAACAGCCGATGTTCGAGTTGAACGTATGTTCGACTCGAACACGAAGCTCATCCCTAGTAAAGGTATATGTGAGGGGAGAGCAAACAGCAGAAAGTGAAGGAGGGGGAGAGGGGGGAGGATCAGTGTGACAGGGAAGATCTACAGACTTGCAGTACAGGAGAGGGGAGTAAAGTTGGAGGTGAAAGATGTTGCTGTAGCAGGAGTCAGGACAGAGACAATAGCAGCCATAGCAGGTGCTCCCCCCTCCCCCCAGTCCTGGCCCTGCGTGTACTGTACCTTCTCTGTGTGTTTCCAGTGATCGCTCTGTGTGCACTGCTGCTGCCTGTCACATGGAGATGGATGGAGGATATGGACTGCTGCACGGACCTGAGCCTGCTTCTTCTCCTGCCGATTCCTTCAGCACTTACATGCTAAAGGAGGCAGGCAGTGTGAGTCGAGTCAGGCAAATGCGGCCAGTGTAAATCCGCATAGGAGACAAAATAAAAATAGTCCCAAGTCCAGATACAGTCTTCCCGGCTCTCCCGATGAACTGATGCCCCGTCAGATCACATTACCTTGCAGAAACAGAAAGTGAAAGTGACACGGCTGCCCTGGGAAAGCACCTCCCAAGTCCTACGGCGGGTGCTAATGGTCAGATAGAAAGACAGACAGAAGACTGACCCAATGTGAGAGTGCTGGGGCTATTAGCTGTACGCCCCAAAGCAACACAAAACCTTGCAAATGTAGCGTCTCGCCTGCAATCATGGGATTGCATTGGCATGACGCTCCCATATGCACTGAGGCGGCGCCTGAGCAGAGTGAACTGAAAGAACTTTAATTTTTTTTTTTTTTTTTTTTAAAGGGTCCCCTTTTTTTTTTTTTTGCCAATAGCTTTGGGGGGGGGGGGGGTGGGCGGCGCCCTGGGCGCCCTTTATGGACGGGCCACCACTGATATCTGTTGTAAATGATTTAAAATGTATGTATTTAGGCCAATATCCCTACTGTCAGGTAATAAACTCCTAACAGTTCTGAGTCTGTTTTTAGGTACATTGTACATGACCTTACACAGGGCTGCTGTTAAAAATCATACAGCCTACCTGTCAGGGCTCCCTCCCACCTCCGAAAATATCAAATGATATTTTCACTAAAATGCCATGGCTGCAAATGCTATGCTTTGCAGCCATGGCAGAAACTATACCCTCATCAATAAATACTCATTCAATTGAATAATGCTGTTCTGCAAGTGCGCCACAACCATGTGCAAAGCAGTTGTGGTGTGCTAGTGTGGGGTTAAAACAGGTGGTGAGGAGGCAATATAAAACATTTCAACAAGTCCTTAAAGTTGTAGTAAACTCAGTTTTTTCACTTGTACCTACAGGAAAGCCTATAGTAAGGCTTACCTGTAGATACAGAGAATATCTCCTAAACTTGCACCATTTAGGAGATATTCATACTGAATGCAGCCGGTGACGTCACCGGCACATGCGCTCTGAAGGTTTGGCATACCATGGCATACCGTATGTCCTAAGGACATAGTAAGAACGGACTGGTAGTTCGTCCTTTTCCTTGTCCTAAGATAAATGACCACTGCATACTCTCCTACCCCCAAGAGAGACTCTAAACCTCCTTTAAAGTGGGTTAATATACACATTTTTATACATATTTTATTGAGAAATCCTAATAAAGGTTATGTTTGATACCTTTGGCCTAGGTGCTTTGGGGAATACAACCCCGTTCTGTTAAAGTTTTTAGAATTTTCCAATTTATACTTTATTTTATAGTTTTATTATTTATTTATATAGTTTTAGCTGCCCTGTTGGGGGGGGGGGGTGCTTTGGTTAAAAGTCAGGGTTCTAAACAGACCCCTGATGTCTCACATTTGAGATGGAGAAAGGGACTGAGGACAGAGACTTATCAGCCGGCCCTCCTGCTCAGCATGGCCCGGGCCCAGTACAGGAGGGCTGGCTGTATTGCCTTATCAGCAGCCTTAGTTTTACATATTAATTTCCTCCTGCCTCTGCATATGTTATCTACGGGTTGATGAGCTAATTGGTTCTCAGACATTGTTTGGGTAATGATAAATCTACCAAAATACCTACCTTTTACTCGAAAGCACATACATATGCACTCATGTAACTACTAATATGTACCGTATATACTCGAGTATAAGCCAAGTTTTTCATCACATTTTTTTGTGCTGAAAATGCCCCCCTCGGCTTATACTCGAGTTACCTTTTTGTGCCTGATCTCCCGGATTTTGGGGACCCGGTACTGGCCGGCCGTAGGTCCCCTGGACCCAAAACTTGGCACACATGTAGCCCCACTCTTCCTATACAAGTGTGCAAAGTTTGTTGTCCGGGGGACCTACGGCCGGGAGCACCGATTTTTCAAACTTGGGCACCCCTTCCTAAACGGTAATTTCTCCGGTAACTTTTGGGACCCGGTACCGGCCGGCTGTAACCTGTCACATATGTAGCCCCAGTTCTCCTCTACAAGTGTGTAAAGTTTTCTGTCTAGGGGACCTACGGCCGGGGAGCACCGATTTTTCAAAGCCGGGCACCCCTTCCATAGACTCCCATGTTAAACGTAAGTCTAGTCATGGACACAGTGAGGCACGGGCACAGTGCGGCACGGGCACAGTGAGGAAAAGTGAGGCACAGTGAGGAAAAGTGAGGCACAGTGAGGCAAAGTGAGGCACAGTGAGGCAAAGTGAGGCAAAGTGAGGCATGCAGATGGACACCCTAGGCTTATACTCGAGTCAATAAGTTTTCCCATTTTTTTTGTGGTAAAATTAGGTGCCTCGGCTTATATTCGGGGCCGCTTATACTCGAGTATATACGGTGGTAATAATAATAATAATAATAATAATAATAATAATAATAATAAAGAAAGAGGCTGTGCCTTCGAAACACGTTCTGTTTGGCCGGACAGCGTGTGGGCGGGTCCCCAGTTTGACAGCCTTGGACCACACCACCCAGAGACACACAGCCGATGTCTCCATAAGGCTTACCGAGGCTCCAGCTGCGGCTAACACACGGCGCTCGGGGATCCCTCAACAGAGACTTCCCGGCGGTCCTCCTGTGCTCCTGTGACACTGCACGTGGAAGCTCTGCGAGTGCTCCAACGTTTTTCACGCAAGTTTTTACTGTTGTTTTATACTTGTATACTAAATAAATTCCTAAGCTGTAGGTAAAGGATTGGCTTGGCGCTTCTCTCTCCTCCTTTTGCTCTCCTGCCCTCCAAACCCTTCTAGCAGACCGATGGCCAATACCAGCCCTTTAACCCAAGCATTGTACACAGACAAGGTGTTGAGGTAAAAACCAAAAGCAATAACGGTTTATTAAAACCCAGACACATACTTTATAACCTCAAATTAGCATAGATAAGACGTACAACCAGTAAAAACATGACAATGCAACCTTTAATTAAAAGCTAGGCACCTAGACAAGTCTTGTCAGTCTGGCTGGTAGTCACAGGAATTCCCCACCTTGCCTCTCTTGTTTGAGTGCTGAAAAACACGTCCACAATAATTCTTGATTAGCCAGGACGTGCCCACCAGAATGCACAGAAGCAGTTCCACAGCCCAGGTCTCCTTCATGGACCATAATCAGTGGGTAGGCAGCTAGCCCATAGCCCCCCCAAAAGCCCCTGTCCTGGTTGGGTCTGTCACATTTCTCCACCTTCAAAAGTAACCAGGTCCCAAACCTCCAATTGGTCTGGACATGTGTTAGTCGGGTAGAGTGAACCCGTATAGTTGGTCCACATAATCTCCATTCTTGGCCGCAGGGAATAGTTGCCATCGGCAGTTGTGGAGCAGAGGTCATGGACCCTCTGTCTGGCTGCCTGCGCTACAGCTGGGAGGTCTTTATCGTTCCAGGGCTTGGTCTGCGCACCCAGCCATCCACATGATGTAAAAGGAAACGTGATTCATCAGACCAGGCCACCTTCTTCTCCATTGTTTTGGGGTCCAGTTCTGATACTCACCTGTCCATTGTAGGCACTTTTGGCTGTGAACATGGGTCAGCATGGACAACCTGACCGGCCTGCAGGTACGCAGCCCCATACACCACCAACTTACGATACACTGTGTTCTGACACCTTTCTATGGGAACCGGCATTAACTTTTTCAGCAATGTGAGCTACAGGAGCTCTTCTATTGGATCAAACTACAGCCTTCACTCCCCACATGCATCCATGAGCCTTGGCCGCTCATGACCCTTTCACCGGTTGCACGGTTTTCCTTCCTTTGACCACTTTTGGTTGGTCCTGACCACTGCAGACTAGGAACATCCCACAAGAGCTGCCGTTTTGCTGTTGCTCTGACCCAGTCTTCTAGTCATTACAATTTGGTCCTGGTCAAATTCGCTCAAATCCCTTACGCTTGCCCAATTTATTCTGCTTTTTAACACATCAACTTCAGGAACAACAACAACTTGCTGCCCAATATATCCCACCTACTTTCAGAAAACCGATTAATTGAAGTTAATGCATTCACATGAAATCAAAAGCAATAACCTGTTCACATAAAAGCATCAGGATATCGAAAGTCACTATCGGCGCTCCACTTCCGGTACATGATGACGTCAGCCAGCTCCGCCCATTGCATTGCGTCACACATGACGTTACTTCATCAAGGGTTTTATGTTTAGTTTATTGGTAATCTTTTTTTAGGTCACTTTATAGTTTTTTTTTAGCAGCACATCCATTGGATATAACACTATATCAGTGGCTCACACTGCTAAAACAATGGAAAAGCACAACAACCAGACAAATAGCATTTTCATAGGGATATTAGAATCAGCAGCACTCTTAATTTATGTACTTTAGAGGAGATATAAGAAATAACTTGGTGAGAAATAAATAGAATGCAGTGATATTATGGTTTCTCTTGGCCCACCTCACCAGGACCTCCACCTTGGTAGTTTACGAATAGGTGCCTGTAAATCTGACATTTACCTGTGCGTGTTTTCTTCATTTCCAGTATCCCGGTCATGTGAGATAATTTTATAGCGGCCAAGGCTTAGCAGCGTCCTTGTGATGCTCAGCCCGGATAAACGAATCCTCAAATAGAAACAAATTTTGTAGTCAGATAAGAACATGTCACCATACTGATCTCACTTTAAATACAAAAAACTAAATTCAAAAGCTTTTTTTTACATTTTGTATAGAATAAGGAATAGTTTAACTCTGTCAGTTTTTTTTTCTATTTGTATCCTACTGATTAATTTTACCTTCACTTCCTGTCCGGTAAATTAGGGATCTCCAAACTGCGGCCCACTGCAAGATTTTATCTGGTCTGTCAACTCTTCCCACTTTCTTTTTAGCAACTTTGGTCTTCAGAGCCACATTTGGGTCCCATCAGGATTTAGAGAGCTGCTTTTGTCATAATAAATTGGATTTAAAAATTCTCCCCTATACTAGAGTACTCCTACACCAGAGCAAGAGGTAGAGGCAATTCTAATGGGGACATTTGTTCCAGGGCTAACCATTTCCTCACACTTTTTGTGGGTTCAACACAGATAAATTAACAGATAGCAAAATATAAGCTAGCAGGTGTACTAACAAAAAGTTTTAGCTTTACATACTTAGGTTGGAAAATGCTTCATAAGACCAAAGTAGACAGTACCAGCGAATCAACATTTAGCAGATAGTACAGTCAGATTGTTAAGTGGTCAGCTTCACTCCAGGCTATAGACTAGACCAGTAATTCTCAACTAGGGTTCCATGGAACTGGTTCCTGAGCTGTGGCTGTTTGACCTCTCATTTAATAGTCGCTGCATAGCTCTGGGGGGCCGATGCTACTGGACAAGTCACTGACATGACATCAATCTTTTTAGCTACAAGGGTGGCATTTTTTTTTTTTTTTTACCACTTCAGACTCAACCATAACAAGAGACTTGCTCATGATTTTATTCATTAATGTCTCCGCTTCAGTTTCGCATCATTTGTGGTTTTCCAGATAACGGTTTAATTTACTTGTCAGTTTACTGTTTTTATGTCTTTAAATTTTTACTTGAATATTTTTTTCCTTTTTACCAATTAATATTAAATTTTAAAACGTACCCTCCCCCCACCCAAATTGTTTGTTCTCTCCTTTCCGTCTTATTTCATTCTCTGTTGTCCTCTATCATTTTTTCCAGATATTTCTCTGAAGATTTAAAGTCTTTCCACTGCCCCCAGCTCCTATTGTAAATTGTCAAGTTGCCCTGTATTGCTGCTGCATAGATATTCCATTTTGTTAAAGTTTTCAACTCTTTCAAACCATTGTTTTATATCTGGTTTTCTTGTACTTTACCAATTTTTTAGTATCAGTCCTTTTGCGGCATTTATCAATGTTGGGATTAGTGTTTTCCTGTAGCTTTTATTTGGATCTTTTGGTTCATGGCAGACGTGTATGCTATTAGGTACCCTTTGTCCTGTTATTGCTTCTATATATTCCTGAATTTCCTGCCAATAGTCCTTTATCTTTGGACAGTCCCACCATATATGTGTGGTCGTTCCGATCTGACCGCATTCCCTCCAGCACAGTGGGGATTTATCTGTACAAAATTTATGAATCTTTTCAGGTGTCCTGTGCCATCTCGAAATACATTTATAGTTCATTTAGATTGTATTCATATGAGTTGCATTATTATGTACGGCTGCTGTTATTCTTTCGACTTGTTGGTCCTCCAATTTCGTATTCATTTCTTTTTCCCATTTTTCTATACAATAAGGTTTTACTTGTACTTCTAGGTCTGTCAGAATTCGATATACTCTTGATATCACGTGTCTTAGTGTGATTTGTACGGAACATAACTTTTCCAGTGCTGTTAATTTCTTTCCATCTCCGATAGGTGGAGGTAGTGAATTTATCAGATGTTTTAATTGTAGATATTCCCATTCGTTCATATTCCACCCGTTTCTTTTCTTTATATCCTGTAATGTTTTTATATGTCCTTTTATTTGTGCTGTCCCAATTTTTTTTTCCAAACCAAGTCCCTTTTCCCGGGATAAAAAATTTGTTTCCGTAAGTGTAATTAAAAGGTGAATTATAAGTCCATTTGTTCTGTCTGTAGATTGAGTCCCATATTTTAAATACGTTTTTAGTTAATTCGTGAGTGTCCGAGTTCAATATTCTGTGTTTTCGTGGAATCCATGTGTTTTTGTGAAGTGCGGTTTTACTTATAGTATTTTCATTCCGGACCCATTTTTTTTCTTTTTCTTTATTTCCCCATTTGTGCAATGATCGTGGCCTTATATCTACCTTATATACTCGAGTATAAGCCAAGTTTTTCAGCACATTTATTTGTGCTGAAAATGCCCCCCTCGGCTTATACTCGAGTCACCTTTTTGCGCCTAATCTCCCGGACTTTGGGGACCCACTACCGGCCGGCCGTAAATTCTCTGGACCCTTCAACTTGGCACACATGTAGCCCTATCCTTCCTCTATAAGTGTGCAAAGTTTTTTGTTTGGGGGACCTACGGCCGGGGAGCACCGATTTTTCAAATCCGGGCACCCCTTCCATAGACTCCCATGTTAAACGGTAATTTCTCTGGTGACTTTGGGGACCTGGTACCGGCCGGTCGTAGGTCTCCTGGACCCGGAACTTGTCTCACATATAGCCCATTTTCTCCTCTACAAGTGTGCAAAGTTTTTTGTCTGGAGGACCTACTGCCGGGGAGCACCGATTTTTCAAAGTCGGGCACCCCTTCCATAGACTCCCATGTTAAACGTCAGTCGAGGCATGGGCACAGTGAGTCATGGGCACAGTGAGGCATGCACATGAACACAGTGAGGCAAAGTGAGGCACAGTGAGGCATGCAGATGGACCCCCTAGGCTTATACTCGAGTCAATACGTTTTTCCATTTTTTTGTGGTAAAATTAAGTGCCTCGGCTTATATTTGGGTCGGCTTATATTCGAGTATATACGGTACATGTACAGTATAGGACATCATAAAAAAATTTAATATACTGCGCTGTCTATGTGTAGATCTAATTCCACATAATAAAACGTGAATGTAATCTAAAAATCCCTACAAATGCTGCAACTTAAAAGTGAGACACACACAGTAAACAATAATAAAAATGATAAAGCTGCGCAACGTTTGAATTAAACACCAAACTTGCATAAACATAAGGTGTGACCAAAAATAACTCCTATACAAAAATGTTTCAACCACCAATGATGGTGAATTGAATAAAATAACAAATCCCAACCAATAAAAAATCACAACCACTAAAATTGATTGATAACTAATCGAAAATGCTGAAAAAAGCTGAAAAAAAAGGGAGAAGAAGAAAGTTCAGTCCTGTGGATAATTATTGCAATCAATAGAGTATAAAGATCGTGTAAGCAAAGGACAGCAAACAGGGGTCTTCTCACTGGTGACTTCAAACTCTAAAAACACCCTTGGAATAGTGCCTGGTATTCGATAGACAGAGATTCCACCACCACTAGTAATCGCTGCCGCTTACCAGAGCAAAGGATCTGTGCACAGATCAATATCAACAGATGGCCAATTCCCTGCCAGGGTCTCTTTAATGATGATTACTTCCCCTCCTCTGGATTCCACGCCACTTCTCTCCAAATACCACCATAGATCTGTGTGCCGGAGCACTATAATGTGACATGTAGTGGCATCTTCTGACCCAAGAACAGATATTGAACTGTCATTTGGAGTTGTAGCAGCCAGTTCCCTTTGATGAATGTATAGACAACCTAGTTAATTGGGAGTCAAAGGCTCGATGTTACCCAGCCCATAGCTCGGATTATACAGATGCACGGTCAGATTAAGGAGCGAGCCCAAGAGCTAACCAGTCAACAATTACAGATATTTGGACCAAAAGGTTGTCTATACATTCATCAAAGGGAACTGGCTGCTACAACTCCAAATGACAGTTCAATATCTGTTCTTGGGTCAGAAGATGCCACTACATGTCACATTATAGTGCTCCGGCACACAGATCTATGGTGGTATTTGGAGAGAAGTGGCGTGGAATCCAGAGGAGGGGAAGTAATCATCATTAAAGAGACCCTGGCAGGGAATTGGCCATCTGTTGATATTGATCTGTGCACAGATCCTTTGCTCTGGTAAGCGGCAGCGATTACTAGTGGTGGTGGAATCTCTGTCTATCGAATACCAGGCACTATTCCAAGGGTGTTTTTAGAGTTTGAAGTCACCAGTGAGAAGACCCCTGTTTGCTGTCCTTTGCTTACACGATCTTTATACTCTATTGATTGCAATAATTATCCACAGGACTGAACTTTCTTCTTCTCCCTTTTTTTTCAGCATTTTTCAGCATTTTCGATTAGTTATCAATCAATTTTAGTGGTTGTGATTTTTTATTGGTTGGGATTTGTTATTTTATTCAATTCACCATCATTGGTGGTTGAAACATTTTTGTATAGGAGTTATTTTTGGTCACACCTTATGTTTATGCAAGTTTGGTGTTTAATTCAAACGTTGCGCAGCTTTATCATTTTTATTACAGTATAGGACACACAGGTGACCCCTGTATGCCTAATTTATCTCAGGAATGACACAGGCTGTAATGCAGTATTAAATTAACTATGATTATTTTTTTCTCTTTTTTTACTTTGCTCCCTAAGCAGCACTGTTGATTAGCGAAGTGTTGAATAGGGTGATTTAGAGAGCTAGGATGCTTCTCCCATGTGAGAACAGCAGTATGACTCTCAGTGGGCTGCCAGCACATGTTTTTTTTATCCTTTCTGCATCATGCAGGCAGATAAAAAAAAAGTAAAAAAAATATTAATTACTGTATATGCAGCCTGATTGCATTAATTTAATAATTTAAGAGGGTTTGATTGAGCTCTAATGTGGAATTCTGGCCAGGCTATTTATGTTCTTCTTGTACTTTGCCAGGAAATAAAAAAATTGTGAACAGGCAGGCTTTTTATTGAAGAAGAGACTAATTATGTCTCTTCTGAAATAAAGGATTCTTAAATATCTGTTCACAATCTTTTTTACAATGTATGCATCCATGGGAGTTACAGTATATCATCTTGATGTGGCCAATCAGGGTAACCAAAGATATTGGAGGAGAGATGTGTATATTTCTATTTTAGAAAGAAGTAAATAATTGTTAAATAAAAAATACCACCGATCTCTGTAGCTACAGGCACTGTTCATCAATTCATCTCAAATATGAAATAGAAGCATTAAAGTTGTTCACGTCATTCTCTCATTAGCTCAGTCCACCCCCCCCCCCTTCCCCTCCCAGTCGTGACTTGGAAGCTTTTCAGCCCTGAAGATGTTCTGGAAGGGGGAGCTGAACAATATGAATGACTTGAGTGGTTCTGGTATGAATTATGAGAATTAATTGCACCACAGTGTCTGTAGCTACAGAGGTCAGTGCAGACTTGTAAAGCTTATTTGCTGTTGTAAATATTTGAAATTTATAGGCTGGCCATATGCATTAACAATTGTAGATAACTGTATAAAGTTTACTTTTATTGTAAAGTGATCACCATACAAAAGGGTGTGTCTGAACATTTTTTCGTTTTATTCTGCTTGTTAGCACTTTATTCAACAGTAAAAAAATACAAATTGCTACTGTGCTTTTTATATTATCAGGGAGCTCATTGGTTTCCACTAATATCCATTATTTTATTTTAAATTTAAGATGTTGCTTATTCAATTTACACTAATAACTAAAGTTTGTTATTCATGACTTTAGGATTCATTAACAAATCTATCACACTAGGAATGATCATTCCTTCAATGACAGTTATTGTCAACTCTATACAATAACTCAGTCACATGGCTAAACTAGAGATTCTTATCTATTTAGTGAAGCTTGTGAATTGAGCCTCTTATGTAAAAAAAAATAATATATATATATATATATTAATTCCAATTTAATATTAAAAATGTATTTCAGGTATTGCATATCTAAATGGAATGTGCAGTGATAAGAGAAAATGCATCATCGCAGAAGATAATGGGCTAAACCTTGCTTTTACCATTGCTCATGAGATGGGTCATAAGTAAGTTTATATGAAAATAATTTACACTTTAAAGAAAAAAAAATGTAAATATTCGTAGACTGAATAAAAATATACAGTGCATAGATTAATGGGTTCATTACCAAAAAATATAGGCTTTACATAGTCTGCAGTTTAATTTGATCTTGACATGGATCACAGTGCATACACAGACTTTAGAGAAGGCCAGCATATCCCGCCTACCGATGTTTTATAAATATTTGTATATTTGAGTATTGATTGAGTGATGTAATACATAGCATAACTGTGGGGAACAGAGCTTTGGCACTTCAAAAATATAATAAATTCTGAATGTAGCAATATAACTATGGAAAATTTGCAAATTTGCATTAATGTCACTCAAATTTAGACTGATATATTTGTCTATATATATATATATATATATATATATATATATATATATATATATATATATAGACATCTCAGGGTCTTTTTCTTGGTGTATGTTAGAGAGAAAAAAAAAGCCAGTCACTTCAGTGTTGTTATCTTTTAATGCTAAACTCAATTCTAGGAGGGAGGGTTTGGAAGTGCAGAATATCCTAAAAATGTAAGGGTAAAGGTACAAGGTAGGAAAGGTTTGGCACTTTAAAGGCAAATCTACCCCCAGATTAGACATGTGCATTCGTTTTCGTCCGAATGCATTTTCGTCCGAATTTCAGGTATTTTCGTTATCGTTTTAACAAACGAAAACGAAAGCCCAGAATCCGAAAACCGAAAGATCCGACATAAACAAATGCTTTATTTTCGTTTTGACAACAGTTCGATATAGATAGGAGATTCGACGTGACGCTGACAATAACAATCTGTGTCTATCGAACCTGTGGTTTAATGTGCCTAACCTTAACTCTATTAGTCCAAGATTATTCTACATAGAGAGAAAAGATTCAACATTAGAGAGAAAAAAGATTCGACATAGAGAGAAAAGATCACTGCTGGAATTGGGTGGGGGAAGTAAAATAAAAATAATGATGATGATGAATGTTATTGGCTGATTGTAACCAAAGAGGAGGAGCAGTAAAATAGCTAGAACTAACTTCACAATTCAACATGGACGAAGGTTCGACAAAGCATAGAAAAACATACAAACGTCGAATCTGTCATTGAAGGCTTACGGTGTCTGTCGAAAGTTAGAAGATTCGACGGAGCAGCTAAACTGTACGACGCTGCAATCGTACATTTCCGGTCAAATGCATCCGCCCATAGGCTACAGAAGAATTCTAATGTTGGTTGACTAGTAATAGTAATTAATAAATATAATTATTACTAGTCATACAACATTAGAATTCTACTATAGCTTGTAGGCGGAACATTCGACCGGAAATGTATGATTGCAGCGTCGTACAGTTTCGCTGCTCCGTCGAATCTTCTTTGAACAATCGACAGACACCATAAGTCTTCAATGACAGATTCGACGTTAATTAATTCAGATTTTTGGACGAATGCAATTTCTAACGAAAAACAAAATAAATAAAAACGAATTTCAGGAGTAACTAAATAAATTTATTTTTCGGACGAAAACGAAATTCCGAAACTAAATATTTCAGTGTACACATGTCTACTCCAGATATCCACTCCAGCAGTCAGCTAAAGTCCTTGGGCCACTGGCACATGCCACAAATTGAGGTAAGGCCCAAGAAAATAAATTTGGGATCAAAAACCGCCACACTATGTGTAAAGTATATCTGGAATAACAAAAAATAAATAAAAATGTTTGCTATGTCATAACTTGTGTAAAAATGGTTGCTGCTCAAAGGTGCAAGTGCACTATAGTGACCAACCCAACCTAAAGTCAATTGTAGATTGCTGGGCAAGTCAAATGTAGAAAGAAAAAAAGCCCAAGGGCTAACGTTGCGCTGGAGAAGCAATTGAAATTGGTAAAGTGATCAGTGATCCAAAGACAGCAGCTAGCATAAATAGCTAAATACTAAAACTATACAAAACATAAAAAACAAAGGTATGCAGCGCTGAAATAAGATCTCCAAAATGAAATTAGGAGAACATAAAATAGGTTGATAATCAACTAAATGATTAAACACAAAATATAAAGTGAATTATAAATAAATGCAGTAGTGAACCACAAAAGATTATTAAATAAGTAAATGTTGACAATATAAATAATGTTAATAACTAATCCGTGAAGAAGTTCATAAACAAAGTCCATCAAAAGAAACCTCCTTGGTGCAAAAATAAACAACAATCCAATGTGAAGTGAAGTGTTCCAAAAAAAAGAAGAAAGCTTGCTCCCAAACGTGAAGTAATAGATACAATGGTGACACCCGGGTGAGAAAGATATATATCCTGCTTACCAGATGCTCATGACTGCATCCAACAGTCTCACCCAGCACAGGGAAATTAGGCTTCCCCCACAGCCTTTAATTTTCAATGGTGTAGATTCCTCGTCCAACCTTAAACTCAGGCATGAAAAAAGAATTCCATAGGGTAGTATGTCAAACCAGCTTAGTTTATTAAAAAGTATTGCACTTACAATGTCGAAGATCGTTGAAAGCAGTGATCACAATACAACGATATGGCAGTAACAGCTCCGGCGTTCGTCTGTGTCTCTCGTTCCTGTATATCATCACTATTCTGTGTTTAATCATTTAGTTGATTATCAACCTATTTTATGTTCTCCTAATTTCATTTTGGAGATCTTATTTCAGCGCTGCATACCTTTGTTTTTTAAGTCAAATGTAGAGCTCAGCAAATGGTGCTGTTGCTTTTCAAGCACCATTGCTATAAACCAATCAGGTGATTTCACAGAGTGATCTCTTGGCAGTTAAACAAGCAGTGGAGAGCAGAGTTTACAAGTGGTAAGGCAGTGTACATTAGCACAGTTTATGATAAGTAAGGAATCAACATCTTCTGGTGAGTGAACACCCCTACAGCGCCATTCGGACAAGCACATGAGCTTGTTTGATTACAGACGGTGAAGAAGGGTCAAAATGATCACGTGGCACTTTAGATTCATGTTTTCATTTGCACTGTCAGAACTTTTGTATAAAGGGACTTAAATAATATTTTTACATATGTGAGTATAGTTTACATATTTGGTTGGATCTGTTTATGTATGTTTATTATTTTTTCATTGTGATACACTTTTCACCACTTGCATTTTGATGGTTGATGAGTCACCCGCAATAGTGACAGCCCTTTGCTCCTTTTACATATTTGGTTTGATCTTTTTATGTATGTTTATTATTTATTGTGATTCACTTATCACCACTTGCACGTTAGTGGTTGATGAGTCACCAGCAATGGTGACAGTGCTGCTCCTATTTGAATTTACTGTGTGGTTTGGCCAAGTAGAGAGATGCTCTAAACACACATTCTCCCCAGGCAGATGAAAACACTCTGAAAATATTTATAATTTTTCCCAATCATACCTCTGAATAAAGACCTTTAGGGATTGATTGAGTCAGATACATACTCACAACCAGTGGCGGCTGGTGCTCCAATTTTTTTGGGGGGGCGCAAACAAACTGAAAAAAAAACCCATCAATTGCCGCCACTGTGCCCATTAAATGCAGCCACTGTGCCCAAACGCCACTAGTTTGTCCCCCATAATACAGCCAGTTTGTCCCCCATAATACAGACAGTTTATCCCCCATAATACAGACAGTTTATCCCCCATAATACAGACAGTTTGTCCCCCATAATACAGACAGTTTGTCCCCCATAATACAGACAGTTTGTCCCCCATAATACAGACAGTTTGTCCCCATAATACAGACAGTTTGTCCCCATAATACAGACAGTTTGTCCCCCATATACAGACAGTTTGTCCCCCATAATACAGACAGTTTGTCCCCCATATACAGCCAGTTTGTCCCCATAATACAGACAGTTTGTCCCCCATATACAGACAGTTTGTCCCCCATATACAGACAGTTTGTCCCCCATAATACAGACAGTTTGTCCCCCATAATACAGACAGTTTGTCCCCCATATACAGACAGTTTGTCCCCATAATACAGACAGTTTGTCCCCATAATACAGACAGTTTGTCCCCCATATACAGACAGTTTGTCCCCCATATACAGACAGTTTGTCCCCCATATACAGACAGTTTGTCCCCCATATACAGACAGTTTGTCCCCATAATATAGACAGTTTGTCCCCAAATGCAGACAGTTTGTCCCCCCCATCCCTGCACTTACCTTCCTCGGGTCAGCGCCGTCCTTCTTCCGTCCTCGATGTCTTCTCCCGCCCTCGATGTCGCTTCAGCCAATCAGGTTCCCGGTAAACAGACCCGGTGAACCTGATAAGCTGAAACGCAACCAGGGAACGCACCCCCCGTGCGTCCTCTCGTTAGCTATTTAGAAGCCGATTACAGCCCTCAGGCTGTAGTCGGGAAGCCTATCAGAGCCGCTGGCTCTGATAGGCACTTCTAAAGACCAACCAGACGCTGTTAGTCAGATGGCCGGCGCTCAAGGGGCCGGCCATCTGAATAGTGGGCGGCAGCGGCGGCGACAATACATAGGTTCATGCAATGCATGAACCTATGTATTGTTGTGAGTGACGGGCGCAGAAGCGAGAGGGGGCGGCGCTTCTGCGCCCACAATGGACGCACCGCCACTGGCAGTGTAAAAAAGGCAGTGACAAAAAAAAAAAAAATTCTTAAAGTGTCCGTTTTTTTTTGGGTGACTACAGGAGGGAGCGGCACCCGGGCCGAGAGAGAGAGATAGATAGAGAGATATATATAGATAGATAGAGAGAGAGAGAGAGATATAGATAGATAGAGAGAGAGAGATATATAGATAGATAGATAGATAGAGAGAGAGAGAGAGATATATAGATAAATAGATAGAGAGAGAGATATATAGATATATAGATAGATAGATAGAGAGAGAGAGAGAGAGAGATATAGATAAATAGATAGAGAGAGAGATATATAGATAGATAGATAGATAGAGAGAGATATATAGATAGATAGATAGAGAGATAGAGTGGGTGGGAGGGGGAGAGAGAGGGATAAATATACAGACAGATGAGAGAGGGATTTAGTGAATAAGAGAAGCATTTGTTCCAATCAGCAGTCAGCACACCCCCATCCTCTCCTGCCAGGCACATGTAGCAGGACACCCTTCAGCTTCCGATCACAGGATACTACAGTGCTATGGATGGACAAGTGTCAGATCACCACATTACAGGCAGGCACTGAAGCATTTGCTCCGATCAGCACTCAGCAGTCCCCCATGATCCCTCCCCCCTCTTCTCTCCTGCCAGGCACATGTCTCACTGACTTACTCTTCCAGCATATAGCTAGTGAATAGCTGGGGGCAGAACACCCTCCCCCCTCCACCTTGCGATCACGCTATGGACAGGGTGTCAGCACATACATTACAGTCAGGAAGGCAGATAGATAAATAAAACATACCTTTAGCAGCAGCGGCTGTGCAGTCCACTCCTCATGTTTCCTCCGCTCTGGCACAGTGAAAACCGGAAGTGACATAACTGCAGTGTCAATCAAACCACCCGGCCGTAGTAAATAATACTACGGCGCCGGGAGGATGCAGATCGGCGCGATGGAATGCGTCCCAGGGCGGGTTTAAAGCCTGCAAATGAAGCGCCTCGTCTGCAATCTCGTAATTGCATAGACGTGGCATTTTCCACACCGCCCTGCGTCCGGCGCCCAGTAACAGACCACTTAAGGACCTTTTTTTAAAAAAAAAAATTTTTTGTAAAGGGACAGTTTTAAATAATTTTATTTTTTATTTTTATTTTTATTTATTTTTTGTGACTGCCTGGGGGGGGGGGGGGGGGGGCGGCGCCCAGGCGCCCCATATGGACGGGCCGCCACTGCTCACAACTGATTGTTTTACTAACTCTATTAAAATCGCCTCACCAGTAACAGACAGAAGCAATCAACCCACTGAGAGTAGTGAAGTACTGCAGAGCCTGGATACACTATAAATAAACCACATTAAATATAATTAGGCCTCAGTGGTCTCCTTTTCTTCTGTTTTTATTTTGGACAGTATAGCCAGAGCAGATACTACGAAGGGCCTCATCACTAAAGTTTATACACGACTACAATCTTAAATGCTTTCTGGCGTTACTGTGCCATGTAGGCAAAGATGGAAGGCAGAAATGGATGCGACTTTAGGCGATATATGGGACCAAATATTACAGAATGTAGAACTTGCTTCAATATCTTCCTCTCACAGGGTGACTCAGATTTTTATTTTGTACAAAGCCTATCACACCCTGGAGCTGTTGCACAGGAAAGGCAGGAGATTTTGATTTTGTTTTTTTGTTGTTTTTTTGTTTGTTCGTTATGTAAGAAATGTTTTTTTCCAACAATAAAATCTAAACAAAAAAAAAATAAAAAAAAAAAAAATATGTACCGCACCACCTAAGGAGCCGCAAGTGGAATGGGATCCCCCACCCTGCACAGCCAGGCATAACAAATTTCCACAGGCACTCAGATTTAGAGAACAGTCAGCGACTTTGTTTTTGTTATATATTGAGGGATAATAACTTGGATAGGGATTGGAGATCATGGGATGCCAACTTGACTTCAGAAAAACTTCAGGGACAACTCTTCCTATATACAGACCTATATACAGTCTCTATATACACTCCACTTCTTCCTCCAACTCTCACTTGCTTGCAGAAACCCAGTTTGCACACTGTAATGATATGCCAAATCACTCAGTCAGATTAGAGCAATAGCCTATTACAGGCAGGAACCCGAGGCCCCTTGGATGTGTAGCAAAAGTCCAGTGTTCAGTGCCCCTTTCACTAGCCCTCCAGGCTAACTTCTTTCCTCAGTCCTCCTGACTAGTGTTGAGCGAACCCGAACTGTAAAGTTCGGGTCCGTTCCCGAACTTTAGCTTTTTCCCGAACCCGAACCCGGACTTTGCGCAAAAGTCCGGGTTCGGGTTCGGCAATCTAATTACGCAGTTAGAAATGCTTCAGGGGCCAGCCAATCACCTTTTGATTAGCTGGTGTGCCCTTAGAAGCCATCATAGCCATGCCTACTAATGGCATGGCTGTGATTGGTCAGTGCAACATGTGACCCAGCTTCTATATAAGCTAGAGGCACACAGCACACACGTCACTCTGCTTCAGAATAGATAGGGAGAGGATCTTGTCTGCTGCTGCTGCTGCTGCTGCTGCTTTTAGGGAGAGATAGAAAAATACATGAGTTAGTCCTGATTCTGGAATCTGAGGGAAAAGATGAAGAGACAGTGTAGTGTAGGGCCAGGTTCCTGTTTTTTGCTTTTAGGGAGAGAGATATATTATATAGGAATAGGAGTCCAGATGCAGAGATATAACTCAGCGATCTGCATAGGTTTACCTGTTTGTGTTGCCATGCAGTCTTTTTACACTGCTATGAGCCCAGTGTCAGAGAAAATCTACCTTTTATCTGCAAGCTCAGTGCACCAGCACTGCATATATTACGTTGAGAGATACACCGTTTCCATACTGTGGGTGTATTCTGCTCTTGGAAAAAGATCCATTTAGGACAAAAAAAAGGCACTTTATTGTGCTCTTATCCAAAAGACCCATTAAGGGCAAAAAAATAAAAAAAATTCCATTTTATTTTGCTCGTGCAAAAAAAGACCCGTTTAGGGCAAAAAAAAAAAATGTACGCTTGCAAAAAGACCCATTTAGGGCCACAAAAAATATTTTGCAGTGTGTTATACATATGTGGAGGCGTGTGAAATAAACCATTTCTATATATTTGTCTTCTACTGTGCTATACTAAAAAAACAACATTTTTTTTTAATAGCATTTTCTGCAGTTCTGTAGCTGTGCGATTCAGCGGTTACGTACTGTGGGTGTGTTGTGGTCTTCCAAAAAACGCCATTTAGGGCCACAAAAAATATTTAGCAGTGTGTTATACATATGTAGAGGTGTGTGAAATAAACAATTTATATATAGTTTTCTTCTACTGTGCTATACTAAAAAAACTAAATTTTTTTGGAATAGCATTTTCTGCAGTTCTGTAGCTGTGCGATTCAGCGGTTACGTACTGTGGGTGTGTTCTGCTCTTCCAAAAACACCCATTTAGGGCAACATCCTAAACTTGGAAAATATGAGGAGAAGGTCAAAGGGACGTGGTGGCCCCGGTCGTGGTGCTGCTGGTGGAGCTCCTGTTGCAGGGAGAGGACGTGGTGGATCTGTGCCAGATACACGCACAAGTGAAACACCTTCCTCAGGTGCGAGTAGGCGACCGAGCCTGCGGCGGTATTTTGTCGCGCCTAATGAGGCTGTACGAATGTTTAGGCCAGGACAAGTACAGGCGATAATAGATTGGGTTGCTGACAGTGCCTCGGGTTCCTTCACATTGTCTACCACCCACTCTTCTGATGAAAGAACAGAGTTGGCACCTGAAACCCATGTCCATCAGTCTTTCACCTCACCCCCTTGCAAATCAGCCAAGCAGTCTGAGCCCCAAATCATGCAGCAGTCTGGAACATGGTCCCTTACACGAGGCGGCACCCTAAGACTCCTCGACCCTTAGCGGACTCCAGACGAAGGCTCTGGACTCCAGGCTTTACTCCCGCACCTAGGCCTCCATACCCAGGGCAGCAGGAACTCCAGGATAGTACCTCACCCTGGGCTAAAGGTACCCGAGATGGAACAGGAACACATGCACCCAGGCCGAAGGCACCTGGGCGTGGACCCCACTGGACATCAGCCCCCAGGCCAAAGGTCTGCCCCTTTTATATGTTCTCCCGGCATGCACAGCAGGTTCCCCGCCCCGCTGTACTACTGCCAAGAGGGGACACAAAAGGCACAGCACTGTATCGGCGGTTCAACCCTAGCCTACCATGGCAGCGCCACCTGTAGGCCGCAGGGAACTGCACACCAATACTGTCCCCCGAGGACAAAATGGTCCATGAATCCTACAGAATTAGGGTGTTTGAGCCTATTTACCACTCAAACACTTCCCTTAAATTTAGCACCCCGCTACATTTTTATTTCAAAGTATTTTATTTTCCCACTAGCTTATCCATTAAATTGAATAATTTATTCCAGAAAGGGCGTATTCTGGGGCATTCCCACCATATGTGTGGCATTGTGCCGTTGAGTTTCTGAGGTTCTTAATGACTTCCCGTACCTCTTCTGCTGAAAAGGGGGCCTCCAGCATATTTTTTTATTTTTTTTATGTTATTTTAAGTTATTTCCCTATCCACATTTGTTTGCAGAGCACTTGCCATGCTCTTAACAACATTTTGCTGCCATTTGCAGCCCTCTAGCCCTTTCCATTACTTTTTTAGAGCCTTTTTAGTCCTTAGAAGTCCGGGTCCCCATTGACTTCAATGGGGTTCGGGTTCGGGTTAAAGTCCGGTCCCGAACCCAAACTTTTTTCTGAAGTTCGGCCGAACCCGTCGAACCCGAACATCCAGGTGTCCGCTCAACTCTACTCCTGACTGACACTCTCTCTCTACAGTCCTCCAGACTGACACTCACCAGCCCACCCAGCTGACTCTCAGGAGATCTCCCAGACATGCTGACCTGCTCCTGCTGTCTTCTCTCCTTGCTCCCGTGCCTCCAGGAAGTGTTTCCATCATGTTTTATAGGGTGAATCTTCCAGCACCGGAGTCCCAGGCCCGAGGTCACCCCCCTCAGACTAGGGGGCACCCTCAAGGGCCACCGACAGCCCCCTTAGCATCTCCATCTTCCACCCGACTATCACAGCTGGCATGACCCATGTCTATTTATGAGGTGGCCTGCCCCATCCAGCCACTTTTTGCTGGGGTATAGTTGAGGACCTTATAAATATGCATGGCAGCCCCTCCTTACTCCCACCCTCCAGCTCTGAAAGTTTCTACCAACTTCCAGACCAGGAGGAAGTGCCAGAGAGAGCTGCCAGATGAGTCATCCAGCCCCTGAGTCACTAAACCTTGACCCCGATTCACAACCCAGGCCTGGCTGGCCCAGGGTCCCTACATAAGCAATATTTCTGTTATAGTCAGGGATGTAAGAGATTAATAAGAGATTAATTGTTTACATATATTACTGGTCCATGTTTCTTTTTATGTTGCAGTCAATATAAAACAGCTTCACTTCAACAACAACAAAAAGTAACATAGATCAAAGTCCATACAGAAGACTTTTTTTCAGCCTAAAGAATAGGGATGAGCCGAACACCCCCCTGTTCGGTTCGCACCAGAACATGCGAACAGGCAAAAAATTTGTGCGAACACGGTTAAAGTCTATGGGACAAGAACATGAAAAATCAAAAGTGCTCATTTTAAAGGCTAAAATGCAAGTTATTGTCATAAAAGTGTTTGGGGACCCGGGTCCTGCCCCAGGGGACATGTATCAATGCAATTTTTTTTTTAAACGGACGTTTTTTCGGGAGCAGCGATTTTAATAATGCTTAAAGTGATACAATAAAAGTGAAATATTCCTTTAAATTTCGTACCTGGGGGGTGTGTAAAGTATGCCTGTGAAGTCGCGCATGTTTCCCGTGTTTAGAATTGTCCCTGCACAAAATGTCATTTCTGAAGGAAAAAAGTCATTTAAAACCACTTGCGCCTATAATGAATTGTCGGCTCCCCGGCAATACAGATCAAAGTCATAAAAAAAACGGCAGGGGTCCCCCCCCACAGTCCATTACCAGGCCCTTCCATAACATTTCAGCAGTGCCACAAGCTGATAGCTTCCATGCCACGCATTAAGGCAGTAATTGCTGAAAAAGGGGCCCAAACCAAGTACTGAGTACATATGCATGCTTATACTTTTCAGAGCTCCGATATTGTTCTATGTACAATCCTTGTTTTATTGATTGCATGTAATATTCTAATTTTCTGAGATTGTGGATTTGGGGTTTTCATGAGCTGTAAGCCATAATCACCACAATTATGACAAATCATGGCTTGAACTTTCTTGCTTTGCATGTAATGAGTCTATCTCATATATTAGTGTAGCGGATCCCCAAAATTGGGGTTGTCATGCTTTAAATTTAAGGGTAGTCTGAGCAATAGTTTAGCTCCGGTTCTCCAATTCTGTTTAGTTTGGACTCTGCCCTGCTGTAATGTTGCCTGGAGTATAGTTCCCCTTGACCTGTGGGTGGCGCTGTTGCCCAGGTCTTGAGGAGAACCACAGGTGGCGTTGCGGTGTGATTGGGTGTACTCTCTCGGCTGCCATGCGGTGGGCGGGTTCTGCCTGCTGTGCATGCCAGGAGAGGGTACATAAACGGCAGACGCCATAATCTGGGGTGGTGTGCAGGGGGGAACTCCAAGGAGGACCCCTGGTGGCAAAGTAGTGCCCTTTGACCCTGCTGGCTGGGGGGTGTGTGAACTGGTCGAGGAGTCTCGGGCACCTTTAGCCAGAGGCTACAGAGTTCCTGGTAGGCCCAGTACCTTCAACTGGGTCTACAAAACCAACCACTGGAGTCCCAGGGAACCCGAGGGAGGGTGGCCTGCTCTGAAACAGAGGAAACCGGGGGAGGACCTGTCCGATGGATCGGTGAAGGAAGTCACGGTCTCGGGGAGGCCTGGTTGCCTATCAGAGGGAAGGATTCATGAGTTGCAAGATAGCTCCTGTAGCGTGGCCCATTGGCACCTATGGTCTCTATAATCTACAGGCGTTAGGAAGTTCTAAATTCGGGAACTAAAGGATTCTGTGGCAGAGGATCTCCTGAACTTGTCTGTGAAGGGGACTAAAACGAAAGTGTCATGTTCGTACTTCACTCCGGCTGCTGGAACTGTGAGGGGGATCTATCCGGGTGAGCAATACCACCAATCCCATTGCTATTTTCAACCTTTTTCCCAAATCTGTTTCAAGCAAAGAAAATAAACTCATCTGTTGGAGTTTAAATACTGTCTGGACATTGGCCTTCTTTCAGGGAAGAATAGACTTTTCCCTACTTTCTAGGGACGAGAACCAACCAAGGGAGGTAACTCGCTGCAGGACCCAAAATTGCAAGAACACCGCTCAACCTCTTATACCGGGAGGATACGGGCATGTGGCAATGTATTGTATTTCTTTCATCATTCCCTAATTACCATGATTGTAATATGCTGTGAATGTCCCCTTTGTCCTCATGCATGCTGTACCCTTTTTTTGGCCTACATGCATATTTGCCTTCACTAACCTCTCCAGCATGCTATCCTGGGCCCAAACACCCTTAGCCTAGTCACTTAACAATGTATTTTGTCAGCTCCATTGTATTGCTTTACCCTCCCCCCCCCTCCAATTTGTCCGAATGTTTTGTTTCTCATTACAATCAGGCAGAGTGGTGTAGTTTTATTTTTTTGTAGGCCCAAACTCAGCTTGAACCCCCCACCTCCTCCCTCCAATGTGTACAAATGTTTTGCTTCTCATTACAATCAGGCAGAGTGGTGTAGTGGTTTTTTTTGGAGGTCCAAACATTGTGTACAAATGTTTTTCTTCTCATTACAATCAGGTAGAGTGGTGTAGTGTTTTTTTTTGGAGGCAGGCCCAAACTCAGCTAGAACCCCCCCCCCCCTAAAATGTGTGCAAATGTTTTTCTTCTCATTACAATCAGGCAGAGTGGTGTAGTGTTTTTTTTTGGAGGCAGGCCCAAACTCAGCTAGAACCCCCCTAAAATGTGTGCAATGAGCCCTCAGCGGGAGTGAGGAATGTGATGATTGTGCCTTCTATTTTTTGTCTATAACTACTCCCCAAAAAACAAATGTTATACTGATGTTGGGCAAGAATGTTTTTGTGTAATCTGTTTGCAATGTTATGTGCAAAAGTCCCAATTTTTTTTTTGGTTTGACTCCACAGTTTCCTTCATCGCCACAGGAATGGTAGACTGTGGCATCCCATTTTGTCGAGCAGTGGGACTTTCCTAACTGCGGAGGGGCAATCGATGGGAAACACGTCCGCATAGTGCCACCACCCCGTTCAGGGTCGTACTATTACAACTACAAGGGGTTTGATAGTATTGTGTTGATGGCGGTGGTATCGGCACACTATGAATTCATGTATATGGACGTGGCCGGATGTCGGATGGGGGAGTCTTCGCACAGACGGAATTTGCCAGACGTCTCCAGAGTGGTGGCCTGGCACTACCACATGATGAGGAGAACGTTGAGGGCCTTCCATTTGTTTTTATCGCGGAAGAAGCTTTCGGGCTGGGACCCAACCTGATGAGGCCATTCCCCCAGAGGACCCTCACCCGGAGAGGAGGGTTTTTAATTGCCGGCTGGTCAGAGCCCGGAGGGTTGTTGAGAATGCCTTTGGGATAATGGCCAGCCGGTTCTGCCTGTTTGTTACCTCTATCCATATGGCGGAATACAAGATCAATCATATTGTTTTTACCTGCTGCATACTGCATAACTTTTTACGCAGAAATGCACCCACTTATCTGAGTTCTGTTGGGCCAGAGGCCGGACTTGCAGACAATGCCCTGATGGGCCTGGATACTGGCCATATTGGCTTGGCCCCCTAAACCGCCCGTGAAGTGTGGGATAAATATGTTGATTACTTTACGGGTAGGGGGGCCATTGCTATGCCAGACACTCTCTGATTTTATAACTTTAAAAAAAAAAAATCTGTGAAAAACGTGATTTGTTATTATTGCTTGTGTTTCCTGAATCTGTCTCCCAGGTTCTCCTAGTACACTTGTAGTGCCAAGTGGCTTTGTCTTTAGTAAATAACCACAATTGTCACGGTAAACAAGAACATATTTTTCAAAATGGTATCGAGCATAGAAAGAAGAAGCCACACATTTTTGAGTAGAACATTTTTTTTTACTGTGTGCACAACTTGTACGTTATAATTTTTTTTGGGGACATTCTAAACAGTGTTTTCTCCCCCAAAAAAGTTTTGGTTTTGCATAAACACGCATGTTAAAAAAATATATATATAAAGACAATGGAACAACCTTAGAAAAACTGAAGGCAATATCAGACATTATATAGTATTTCTAAAATGTGTTGCTGTTGCCTTCATGAGATGGGGTGATGTCACCCCTGAACAAGCCAAATTTGGAAGATGCACACAAATTGTTTGTCAGAATGGGGATTTCCTCCTGATCCCATGCCAAATGTCAACATGTGCTATCTCCCATCATGGGGGATCAATGGACGTGTTTTGAGAGTGCAAACCCTTCCACTCACCTACTTGAGTTGCGAGGAAGGGGTTGCACCCTCAAAACACATACTTTGATTTTCCCTGATGGGATATGGCACTGGCTACTGTGGTACCATGTGAGGTGGGCACCACAAGAAGAATTGGGGGCAGGGGATTTGTGTTGAGAAGGGGAATTTGGGGGAGGATCTGCAAACCAAGATGGCTGCACCGTGAGATCTGACACGCTGACATGCTGCAGATGGAGCTTGTCTAAGAAATGTTTGGACAAGACAGACAGACAAAGCAAGCGCTGACATGCTGAAATGCTGATATGCCTCATTCCCTGCATTCCTTACAAAGACTGATTTGAGACTGACCTGATCTGATCATTTGGATTTATCTGCTTTAACCGCTCTTTAACTGCTTTTTGCCTGCTTTTACCTGCTATGCCTCGCCAGAGCCGGATCCTGCGTTCATGAGCCCAACGAGGAAGGCACCAGATAAATTGGAAGGTTCTGAGAGCTCGGCGGGAGCCAAACTGAAAACAGCTTAGCCGAACCGATCCGGAGGGAAAGCAAAGCGGAGGGAACCGGGAGAGGGTCTAAGTCCCAACTTCAGAGTGAATGCTGGTGCGGACGGCTTGTGACCCCCCCAGTGGCGACCTAGCGAAAGACCGGCAAGAGATCGGGGAACTTCGGAGGGTTCCGGCAAAGCGCGTACAGGAAACAGCATTGCAGCAGCATCACACATAGCTCGAGGCGGCGGGAGTTCACAGAGAGGCTGGAGATCGAAGCACTCGGCAACACTCGGAGAGTGTAGATCGGCAGCACCCGGCAGTATCCGGAGATTGGCAGATACACCAGCAGATGATCAGAATGCTGGCGAAAAACCGAAGGAGGTGGTAAGTCAGTAATCAAGTACTGTGGACTGTGAAGATACTTGGGTTGAATAGACATATGTGGCATATCTTCATATCTAAAATGACATCTATTTAACTATATTCACCTAGAGACATTAATGGTGTATAACAACAAGACATAAGCAAGCAAGCCCAAATTAAACAAAATATTTTTGAATGTTGTTAGAATGTAGTAATGCAACATAGTGAAACAAATTATATAAAAATGCAACACAAAATGCTATATGTGAAAAAAGCTCAAGGGATAAAGATTTTATGAATAATTTAAAAGAATATCTACATCCAAAAAACGCATTTAGATACCTATAGCTATTCAAAGACATTTGGTATACTAAAAATGGTTGAGATAACGAGATAAGAAGATAAACACCATCAGCTGGTAAAAAAATAAAAATAAAACAAAACTGAAATTTTAAAGGAAAATAAGGAAGAAAATATAAATAAAATAAAAAAGTGCTAGACAAGAAAATCTGCTTGTTACAAGATCAATATTCCAACTGAGTCATAATTGAATTATAAAATTAATGTGGCAATAAGGACTCTGGTTTCTGGAAATAGTCTTTGTATTTTTTATTTTTTTGTTCATACCCGTGTTTTCTAAAGATTTTTTTTTTCAATGAAAAATACATAACTGAGTATTAGAAAGCCTGGCGAAGGAGAGGAGTGCTGCTGTTCTCCTATCCCTGGGTGTTATAACGGTTTTGCTATTTTGGCTATTTTTTTTTCTCTTTTTTCACCTTCACTCAACAAACAAATTAATAAAATACAACTGGGGGGGGCCTGAGGGACGTTGAGGAGAATTAGTTCCTTCCCTTGAGGAAAGAAGGGAGAAAAGGGGGAAAAAAATGGGACCCAAGAAAGGTAATAGAACACCACAAGCTCAAAAAAGTAAAAAGGATAAAAAGGAGGATGTAAAGAAAAAAAACACCACAGCCGTCCAAGCAACTCAAACAACAGACATTAAAGATTTTTTTCAGCAATTACAAACCTCACAAACATCACAAATATCACAAGTATCTCATGAGTTGCTGAATATTGGGGAATCATCCACAAATCTAGGAGCATCCGGAACATCGGGGGATGAGGAGATCAGTCACCTTAGGAACAGCTCACCAATAGACACAATTAGACTGACAACAGAACAGGAGGACACGGAAAAAGAAAAATGGGACATGAAAAAATATATTCGTTCTCTCCCTACTAGACGTGATATGGATCAATATGTACATAGATTGGAAACCTCATATAAAATGGAAATACAGGATCTAAAAACATCTATGCAAGACACTCAAGAGAAAATAGGTACAATAGATGCAAGAGTGACAAACATGGAACAAAAAATGAAAAGATCAGAAGAGAAAATACAAGAACAAGATAAACAGATAAAACGAACCATAAATGCCCTCGATGAGCAAGAAAATAGAAATAGAAGAAATAACATAAGAATCTGAGGTTTTTCTGAATAGACTGGGAATTGTATTAATTAATCACAGGAGGAACAATCAATCACATAATATTGAATACATACACACTATACAGTAAGCAACAACACAACTAATATAATTCATGGTAATATTTATACACATACAATATGGCAGGTTATTTTATTCTTATTTTTTGGGTTGATTCACTAATAGGCACTACTAGAACTTGCGGTTTCGTAATAATATATTTACACTGATACACATAATGGAAGATAAGGGCACCACAGATAACACAGGATAAATTTCAAAAGAAGAGAGAGGAAGAAAGGAAAAAGGGAAAAGAGAAAATGTTTATTTATTTTTTATTTTTCTCTAATCTCTTCCTCTCCCCTCCTTGCCTCCCCTGCCGCCTCCCTATAAGATCTCCCCCCCACCTATGCTTTTCCAGACCCCTCGTCCCTCCTCACTATAGCTATAATGCATTTATTATGTGCCCTTGTGGTATTGGAATAGGGGAGAGGGCAAAGAAGTTAAGGAAAATTTCTATATAGTGACTATTAATGTCTTAGAAATGAAAAGAAAGAGAATAGGTGTATATAAAAATACAACTAGAACCGAAAGAAAATGTCCACCAAACTCTATAAAAGGATCTGAAGAGCGGCATGTGTGTCTTAAAGGGTGGCAGATCGAGAAAGACAGCCCCGGTTTCCCCCTTACGTATAGTAAGATAGACTTGATTAAAGTCAACATAGTAGTGAGAAAGTGGAGTGAAGTGTGTTGAGTGATAAGTGAGTGTAGATATATTAGTTTTTTTTTTCTCTCCCTATCTCTTTCTCTTCGATCACACCCCTTCATGACATTTTTTTTATTTTTTATTTTTCATGGAGGGGGTAAAATGTTGTTCTTTCAACGCAAGAGGCCTTAATTCACCCTTTAAAAGATCTAAAATTTTAAACTCATTTCACAAACAAAAAATTGGAATTATTTTATTCCAAGAAACATATTTTCGTTCAGATCACATCCCAAAAATAAATAAATAACAAAATAACCCCTTATGGGGACATAAAAAGAGAAAGAAAAAATAAGAGGAAAAAAGAGGATATAGGGAGACATAAAGGGGGAGATATGTTTCCTCCCCCCCTTTTTTTATTTTTTTTCAGTCTTTTGGATTGGGTGAATGTGTATGCTAGAGCAGTGTTTCTCAACTCCAGTCCTCAAGGCACCCCAACAGGTCATGTTTTCAGGCTTTCCGTGATTTCGCACAGGTGATTTGATCAGTTTCACTGCCTTAGTAGTTACAACAGCTGCTTAATCGTATGGAAATCCTGAAAACATGACCTGTTGGGGCACCTTGAGGGCTGGAGTTGAGAAACACTGTGCTAGAGTATAGGAATATGGGAGAGTGAATGGAGTAGTTATTTAATGAATAGCAGCTACAAGATGATTATCAAGATTCTTTTTTTTTATATATACAACAAGAAGGAATAAATGCACAATGTAATGAATTTTGTATAATTGTAAATATGGTTATAAACTAATAAAGAGAAATTGAAAACAAAGTTCAACCTTAGAAAAACTGAAGGCAATATCAGACATTATATAGTATTTCTAAAATGTGTTGCTGTTGCCTTCATGAGATGGGGTGATGTCACCCCTGTACAAGCCAAATTTGGAAGATGCACACAAATTGTGCATCAGAATGGGGATTTTCCTCCTGATCCCATGCCAAATGTCAACATGTGCGATCTCCTATCATGGGGGATCAATGGACGTGTTTTGGGGGTGCAAACCCTTCCTCTCACCTACTTGAGTTGCGAGAAAGGGGTTGCACCCTCAAAACATGTACTTTGATTTTCCCTGATGGGAGATAGCACATGTTGACACACTGTGTGCATCTTCCAAATTTGGCTTGTTAAATCACACAAAAATTTACAAACTTAGGCCAAAAAAACTTGAAATGGTGGCAAGAAAAACATCTTTATACTCTCCCCAAAACATCAATCATGTTTTTAATTTGTTGATCAAAACTATACAGTTTTTCTGCCTTATAACGTCGATTTCTCGACTCATAACCATGAAATCCTGTATTATGATTTGCGCGCTCCCACTGGAGAAAGGAGGAGATTGGGGCGGGAAATATCCGAGGAAGAATGTCAGGGGCGGGAACGTCAGGGGCGGCCGACGTGGGCTGAGTTTCACGCATGCGCAGGGAATATAATGATAACACGCATGTGTCGTAATGACGTTGTGTGCGCGGAGTAAGGAGGACCGGAAGTTCTGAACGTCACTGACGAAGGTAAAAATTAAAGTTCGGGCATCAGTGGCCTATACTGATTCATGTTTTAAAAGGACTAGATTGGGATAATATTAGGACAGTTTAGGCTGACCTTGTGTTTTTGTCTTGTGTTTTATCTTGCAGAAAATATGCAGAGTTTCAAGGATCCGGTAATATTCAGAGCTTTCATTGACAAATATAGAGAGCTCACCAATTTATGGGAGATTAAAAACCCATTATACCACAATCGTGATGTTAGGAGGGCAACAATTGTAAAATTAGCGGAATATATGAAGACCTGGATCCCAGAGGCAGACTATAACATGATGAACAATAAAATCAATAATATGAGGAATAGCTACAAAAAAAATACAAAGAGGTCCGCGAATCCCGAAGATCAGGAGCAGCAGCAGACCAAGTACATGTCCCCACACTGTGGTATTACAAACACTTGCGATTTCTGGACGACCAGATTGAAGCCAGGGAATCACTTTCCAGCCTTCCCTCCCGCCTTCCCTCCAGCGTTCCCTCCACCCTTCCCTCCACCCCTGAAGAGGGTGCCGAGGAGCTAGCTGACTTCGAAGAGCCGGATCTTCACATCTATAGTCAGGTATAGTCTTTTTCAACATATTTATTGTCCTAAAAATATTGTTGGGAACTAGATGTTATTATTCCAATAGAAAATAAATAAACCCCAAAAAAATTGTGGGCAGAATTGTTTGGGACAAGAATGAAAAATGCTGGGGGCAGAATGAGAGTCTTTTCTATTTATTAACATTTAATTTGCAACAGTCATGAGTTGGAAATTGTGTGTGATTGATGAACCAAATATTCAAACTATGTCTCTTTTTTATACACAGGATGAGGTCAGCCAGGAGGACAAGGCTCTGGAATGTGGCAGCCAGGAGGAGGCAGGGGTGAGTGGCAGCCAGGAGGAGGCAGGGGTGAGTGGCAACCAGGAGGTGGCAGGGCCAAGTGGCAGGCAGCAGGTGCCCAGGCCAAGTGGAAGCACACAGTCACAGGTGCTTCCCCTCCAGTTGAGACTGAAAAGGCCCAGGAGGATGACTTGGGTGGAGGAGGAATCTCTGCAAATAATAAGGGAAGCAGCAGAGATCATGAGGACCCCCCTCAACCCAGTCGAGTCCTATGGATGCTATGTGGCCGATAAACTCCTTAAAGTGGAGGAGGGCCAACGTTCCCTCCCTGAGGATCTTATTTCTATAGTCCTTCTCAGGGCAGGGATGGGCCAGCTGACAGAGGCCACACATCTTTGCGATCTGGCCTATCCTTCTCCTCCTCCTCCTGCCACATTCCCACCACCAGAGCCACAGCCTGCAAGGGGGCGTGGAGGGAGCTGTGGAGGGAACACTGCAGGGAAGTGTGGAGGGAAGGCTACAAGGAAGACCAGAAAGTGATTCCCTGGCTTCAAGCTTCTCTGCCAGAAGACACAGTTTGTTGGAGTACCACAGCTTGGGGACATATATGACATCTGCTGCTGCTCCTGATTTCTGCGATTCGGGGACCAGATTGTGATCCCAATTCAAGGGACTCCTCATGTTATTGATTTTATTTTCCTTCATGTCTGCCTTTGGGGTCCAAAGTCTGCATATATTCCACTAATTTCACAATTGTTGCCCTTCATCTTTATTTTTTTCCAGAATTAATGGATATTTGATTTATATTTAAATAGTTGTGTTTTTCTTGTGAGCAGGAAGGTACATTTCATAAATACAATGTGTAATTAACAAGGGACACCAACACCAATCTCCTTGAGGAAACAAAGTCATAGATAATAATGTTGTTGTGATAACTTGACCATAAAAAAATATGGACATCACCATAAAATATTAAAAGGCCAGAAAAAAATTAAGAGATCTTGATTCAAAACAACAAAAAAAAAAAAAATGTTGGAGACCTGCCTTTAAAATAAAATATGAAGATTCATGAGATCTCAAAGAAATAATTTTGCCCGAACTCTGTGTGAATATCCGAAACAATTTTTTTTTTTTAAAACATTTAGAAAGAAGAAAAGAAAGCGCTACATTTAACAATGCAAAAATTTGCAGCATGACGAATGTGCTATCTCCCTTACGAACGCTAGTTTTACCAGAACGTGCGCTCCCGTCTTGTAATTTAGTCGGAGCATGTGTGGATTTTTCTCCGATGGGGCCCACACACGATTTTTTTTTCCAATGAAAAAAGTCCATCGGTCTTTTTTCATCAGAAAAACCGATCGTGTGTACTCGGCATTACTGTCATGAATGGCTTTCATTCATGACAGCTTTCTTACTATTGTGATCTGTGATTGGCTACAGCTAATTATATTGTACAGGGTGCCAGGTACCATGTGATAGCTGTGGGCCACTGAAATGTGGTGACACTGAACTACTCTGATGAGAGTGTGAAAAAAGTTTAAAAACTTGAAAGAAAAATTGATAGATGACTCAGCCTGTGCAAATTATAGGCCAATATCTTTATTAAATATAGACATAAAACTACTAGCGAAAGTTATGGCATTTCAGCTGAATAATATAATTGGTTCCCTAATCAACAAAGATCAAGTAGGTTTCATCCCCTTGCGCCAAGCTTCAGATAATGTCCGTAGAACAGCCCTATTGATCCAAGCAGCTAAAACTAGACGAATACCTACATGCCTTGTATCACTAGACATCAAAAAAGCTTTTGACATGGTATCATGGTCATATTTACATTTCGCTCTACAAAAATTGTGTTTTGGCACCCACTTTCTAAGCTGGGTTTCATCATTATATAATAAACCCAAAGCTTATGCTAAATATGCAAGATACAAGTCTGACATGTTTGATATCAATAGAGGTACACGTCAGGGATGTCCTCTCTCCCCACTCCTATTTGCCAGATTAATTGAACCCTTTGCCCAATCCATTTGTGCAGATCCCTCAATCAAAGGTATAGAATTAGCAGGTCATCAACATAAGCTTTGCTTGTTTGCTGATGACATCTTAATTTTTATGACTTCCCCACATATTTCTGCCCCTAATCTTAACAAATTAGACCAATTTGCTCGAATATCAGGTTTAAAAATAAATTCACAAAAATCTACAGCTCTAAATATTTCTTTATCTCCAGATACATTACAGCAAGCGAAAACATCCCTCCCTTTTACTTGGTCATCTACACACCTCACTTAGCTAGGTATTACTCTCACTCCTGATCTCACCGACATATTCTCTGCTAACTATCCCCCACTATTTCGGAAAATTACTAATTATCTAAAACAATGGTCTACTCTCCCAATATCATGGATAGGCAAAATGAATGTCATAAATATTACTATAATTCCAAAAATAATATACATTTTTCGTGTTTTACCGATTCCAATACCCTCACACTTCTTGAGAAATCTTCAACGCAAAACACAAGCATTTATATGGAACTCTCTAAAATCCCGCTTACCCTCACACACTCTATATCTCCCAAAATTGAAAGGTGGACTAGGCTTTCCCAATTTTACCACCTATTTCCATGCCGCACAAATAGCGAATATCCCCAAATATCATACAAAACATGAAATCCCTCTTTGGGTAGCAATTGAAACAATTGATAGTAACCCAACATCCTTACCTAATATAATATGGTCTACCTCTTCTGACCATAAAATAATTGAAAATAAAATAATCAAACATACAATTACCATTTGGGATAAATTTAAAATAACCAAAGGTTTGCAATCTCCACATACATCTTTAATATCATTTATCAGAAACCCCAAATTTTACCCAGCCCACACATACCCTAATACTTTTAAAAAATTGACTTCTGCTGGCCCAACACAATTTGCTGATTTTTTAACATTAACCTCATTCAAAACATTCCCTGAAATATGTGAACATCACAAACTCCCAGCTTCTGAACTCTTTCGCTACTTACAAATCAAAACATTTTTTGAACCTTATTTACATGATACTAATCAATTAAGTAATATGTCGCAATTCGAACGTATACAGTATGTAAACAATCATACCAAAGGTCTTATTTCAATGTTATATAATCATCTGATCACTACTTCTGACTCAAAGCTACCTTCATATGTGGAAAAATGGAAGAAAGAACTTGGAACTAAAATCAACATTTCCGACTGGAATAAAGTCTGGACCAATACAAAAATGTCTTCTCAAAATATAATTGTTTTGGAAACAAACTATAAAATAATCATGCACTGGTACTTGGTTCCTGTTAAAAATGCAAAATATGCTCCTCAATGCTCCCCATTCTGTTTTCGTGGCTGTGGTGGTCTGGGAACGCACTTACATACATTCTGGGATTGTCCGATTGCAAAAAAGTTCTGGAATGAAATTTTCCTCATGGTATCTAAAATATTTAAGATAGCTATCATTCCAGACACGACTATTGCGCTTTTAAATATAAAACCCGTTCATAATTCTTAAGCCCCGTACACACGGTCGGACTTTTGGCCAACAAACTTCATTTTGAGCAAGTTGGACCAACAATCCGACCATGTGTACGCTCAGACAAACTTTTTTCGCTTTTTTCTTGTTTTCATTGGACAAAAGTTGGGTCTGCAAATGGACAAACTTTTGCCCAACAAAAGTCCGATGGAGCAAAGTCCGACCGTGTGTACAGAAAACCATCGGACTTTTGTCCGATGGACAAAACAAATAATGTTACAATCAACCAACAATAGCAGAAGTTGACCAAAGGGTGGCGGTAAAGAGCAGAAAAGAGCAGAAAAACCACGCGATATTGGAAGAAGTTTTGGGAACGTTTGCATAAAAGTCCGAGCGTGTGTATGCTATGGGTGTTCCCGACCAACTCCGTTCAGACAAAAAAAACACTAAAAAGTCCGATGGAAGTCCGACCGTGTGTATGGGGCTTTACACTCAATTTAGGCTCTTTCTCCAGATCACCACAGCCGCAAAGCAAACCATTGCCAAAGCTTGGAAAACCAATACATTAATGATCTCTGAAGCTAAAAACAGAATAAACCAAGCAATGATCCTTTCCAAATCAGAAGCCATAACTAACGATACTATACAAAATTTTGAGAAAATATGAAATCCTTGGATGACGTATTTTCTTCCTACGATCCCTGACAATTCCCTATTAAGACCTTGATATACTATAATACTATAATATTATACAACAATATGAGTGGAAAGTACTAAACATGAACATTTATCTTCTGTAATAACTTAATAATATTCTTACAATATAGATGCTCCGGAGAACTTTCTTACCCTAGACTCTTTTCTCTCTTTCTTACCTTCATTCTTTCCCTTTTACTATTACTCTGTCCTTTTTTTCTATTTCCCTATTTTTTGTATTATCATATTTAAATGGTAATGTATTATACATAAATACTATATTTAGTTATTAATTACAAAAATTATACATTTTTGAAGTTTTTATTGAATTAGTTGATTTCCAATTAGCTTTCTTTCCATAGTGGCTATATATTAATTGAATATGCCTGGAACTAAGTGTATTAGCACATATTTCCATATTACATTTTTCAATTGTTTATATTAACTTAACATTTCATTTTCAAGTTAATTACCTGTTTATGTAAAATATCTAATCTTCAGATATGTATAATTCCATCCACTTTATTATCAAATACTTAACTAATCTTACCATTTGTTGTAACTATTTATTACTAATTGTAACTGTCTTTATTGTTTAATATTCAATAAACAAAATTGACAAGAAAAAAAAATAGATTTACATTCTTCTTTTCCATACTGTCACCAGCCAGTATCCCTGATTACCACCACACCCGTCATATGATGATGCTATAGTGCACTGGTGACAGTATGTAAAAAAAAATTGTGGAAAAAAAACATTTATTAAATTTTTTCAGTTTCCACAAAATTACTTAAAAAAACTAGCTATGCCTCTTACTAAATACTTTGGACTGTCTACTTTCTAAAAAGGGGGTATTTGTACTGTCCTGGCCCTATAGGGCTTGAAGAAATTAGATCAGGTACATCAGGAATTATCAATTTTCAAATATATATATATACACCATAGTTTGTAGATTCTAAAACTTTCACAAAGGCTAAACACTGATTTGGGTTATTTTTTACCAAAGAAATTCAACAGACTACATTTTGCCCTACATTTATGAAGAAAAACTATTTGTATGCAAAATTTTATAACAGAAACTAAAAAAAAAGTTTTATTTTCAACTTTTTAGGTATTTTTTTGTTTATATAGCAAAAAAAAAAACCCAGTGGGGATTAAATACCTCCAAAAGAAAGCACTATTTGTGTGAAACAAAAGATATAAATTTCATTTGTGTACAATGTTGCATGACTAAGCAATTACCAGTTAAAATAGCACACTTCTGAATACCAAAAAAGAGTCCATACAGAAGGGTATTGCTCAGCCGAAACGACTCAGTTCTGATAGGTGAATTCTCCAAGTTCTCTTACACAGTCACCATTCACAGATATTGTTTAAAAGTTCCTAGCACAACCCCTTCATGAGAGGCTTCCCAGCCCTTTTAAAACTAGTCAGGTATCCTGGCAAGTGGACTTGTGCCAGGGTGTCTTCACTAAAAACAAAAATTACAAACAATTTTTGGTGTCTAAAATATACACACGACAAAGAAAAGACATTATGGAACCAAGCACTCTGTGCTGATGAAACAAAACTCATACTTCTTGGCTACAATCTCCAGAGGCGTGTTTGGAAAAAAGAAAATGAAAAGCAGTAGAAGAAAAGAACACAGTGCCAATTGTTAAGTGTAATGGTGGAACTCTCATGATGTGAGGTTGTGCTGCAGCCAGTGATATAGGAAATATTCTGCAGGCAGAATACTTTTATCCACAGAAGCTAAACATTCTTATGAGCCCTGAAGACTCCTGCACCCCAACACTAAAAATATTGCTAAATGTAACTGCACTTAGCGTATATGCACATTGATGTTGAATATTAGCAAACAAATAACATTAAAAACACAAATCAATGCATATAAAATTATACTAAAAACCAATGTGAAATGTACATTCAGTTTTCAACACCATAAATTGCACTTGGATAGTAGTGGGGAAAAAACACGAATTGAAATGTCTGTCATCAAAAACTAGTACATGCATGCTAAGTAATGTGTCAGTTTAACACTTCTAGGTATCTATTACCTCTCACAGAGAGGTACTCCCCTGAATATGCCTTAATCTGCTTTTCTCTCCAGAGTGACAGTGCCATCTTTGTTCTGCCATCATTCAGGGTCACCAACTACTTACCAGTTCAGAGATGACCCAATCATGTAAATCCTGTTGCCTGTGCAGTTATGTACTATGTTTACAAATGTCTGTCATAGATCAGCACTAGGGATGAGCTTCAAGTTCGTGTTGAATTCATGTTCAACTCGAACATTGCCTGTTCGCCGAACAGCGAACAATTTGGGGTGTTCGCGGGAAATTCGAAAAGCCGCGGAACACCATGTAAAAGTCTATGGGAGAAATCTAAAGTGCTAATTTTAAAGGCTTATATGCAAGTTTTTGTCATAAAAATTGTTTGCGGACCCGGGTCCTGCCCCAGGGGACATGTATCAATGCAAAAAAAAGATTTAAAAAACAGACATTTTTTTCGGGAGCAGTGATTTTAATAATGCTTAAAGTGAAACAATAAAAGTGAAATATTCCTTTAAATTTCGTACCTAGGGTGTGTGTATAGTATGTAAAAACTGGTAGGAAAAGCTAATAAACGCCCTCTAATTGACTTCCCGAACCACCACTCGCCTGAATGGAACTATAAACCAATGATCAAAAAAATCCTGAAGCTGCTATTTAAAAGATTGAAAACTGTGGTAGTTGAATTTTAAGTGAAAAAATAGTAGCGCTTTGTTTGTGTAAAAACAATCCTAATAAGTGATATACAAATCAATGAAAATGTGTACATGAATAATAAATCACCAAGTGAAAAGAAACAAATAATGAACGTGAAAATAAACCAATAATGAATGTAGTAATCCTGTGTGATCAGAACGTGAAAACAAGCAAGCAAAAAAAACTACATACGGTATATAAATTGAGTGAAAAAGTCATTCAAAAATGAAAGTCCATAAAACAAAATTCAAGTGAAAAAAAGCTCCAATGCTGTCAGCGTGTGTTCTTAATCTTGAAAATATAATTATGCTCCTTCACCACACCAATTGAATCTGTGAATCCACTCCCAAAGGAAAAAAACTCACCGGAAAGATATGCCTCACACTCTCATGTTTGGCATAAATGCGTGTGTATAGTATGCCTGTAAAGTAACGCATGTTTCCCATGCTTAGAACTGTCCCTGCACAAAGTGTAATTTCTGAAGGAAAAAAAAGTAATTTAAAAGCACTTGCGGCTATAATGAATTGACTGCTCCCGTCAATACAGAGAACCGTCATTGAAAGTCATTGATAAAAAAAATGCATGAGGGTACCCCCAATTCAATTACCAGGCCCTTCAGGTCTGGTATGGATATTAAGGGGAACCCTGCATCAAATTAAAAAAAAATTAGTTGGGGCTCCCCCCAAATATCCATACCAGACCTGAAGGGTCTGGTATGGATTTTAAGGGGAACTCCACGGCAAATTTAAAAAAAAAATGGCGTGGAGTTCCATCCAAAAATCCATACCAGACCCTTTATCCGAGCACGCAACCTGGCAGGCCGCAGGAAAAGAGGCGGGGGACGAGAGAGTGTCTCCCCCCCTCCTGAACCGTACCAGGCCACATGCCCTCAACATGGGGAGGATGCTTTGGGGTCTGGACCCCAAAGCACTATGTCCCCATGTTGATGGGGACAAGGGCCTCATCCTCACAACCCTTGCCTGGTGGTTGTGGGGGTCTGCGGGCAAAGGGCTTATTGGAATCTGGAAGCCCCCTTTAACAAAGGGGACCCCCAGATTCCACCCCCCCCATGTGAATTGATAACGGGGTACATTGTACCCCTACCATTTCACAAAGAAAGTGTAAAAAATTGTAAAAAAAAACACACAGACACAGTTGGGAAAGTCCTTTATTAAAAATAAAAAAATAAAAAATAAAAAAAATAAAAAACCCATTCCAGCGATGTAATCCAGTCTGTCCAGCATTGTTCTCTATGTCCCACGGTGATCCAATGTCCAGCACTGCAGTCTCCTCCAGTCTCCACTCCACACGAAACCCCCATGACGTACGAGGGGGCGGAGTCACCCGTCACATCATAGGGTAAGCCCCAGCTTTCCCCGCTTTCCGGGGAATAGCCAATGACGTAGGCGGGATCCCGCCTACGTCATTGGCTATTCCCCCGCAAGCGGGGAAAGCTGGGGCTTACCCCTATGATCTGATGGGTGACCCCGCCCCCTCGTATGTCAGACCCCGCCTACGTCATTGGCTGAGCGGACCTGATAGGGAACGTGATTTGATTCCTCTGCAGTGTAATAAATTAATAGACTCCACCCCTTCTCACGTTCCTCATCAGCCTTACACCCAGTGAAGGTGACCCCTCCCCCTACATCATTGGCTGAGTGGACCTGATGGGGAACGTGAGAAGGGGCAGGGTCTATTCATTTATTACACTGCAGAGGAATCAAATCACGTTCCCCATCAGGTCCGCTCAGCCAATGACATAGGTGGGGTCTGACGTACGAGGGGCAGGGTCTGACGTACGAGGGGGCAGGGTCACCCGTCAGATCATAGGGGTAAGCCCCGGCTTTCCCCGATTGCGGGGAATAGCCAATGACGTAGGCGGGATTACCAATTCACATGGGGGGGTCAGGATCTGGGGGTCTCCTTTGTTAAAAGGGGTCTTCCAGATTCCTATAAGCCCCCGCCCGCAGACCCCCACAACCACCGGGCAAGGGTTGTGGGGATGAGGCCCTTGTTCCCATCAACATGGAGACATGGTGCTTTGAGGGGTCACAGACCCCCAAAGCATCCTCCCCATGTTGAGGGCATGTGACCTGGTACGGTTCAGGAGGGGGGGCGCTCTCTCGTCCCCCCCTCTTTTCCTGCGGCCTGCCAGGTTGCGTGCTCGGATAAAGGGTCTTGTATGGGTTTTTTGGGGGAACTCCACGCCATTTTTTTTTATTTGGCGTGGCGTTCCCCTTAAAATCCATACCAGACCTGAAGGGTCTGGTATGGATATTTGGGCGGAACCCCACGTTGTTTCTTTTTTAATTTGATGCAGGGTTCCCCTTTATATCCATACCAGACCTGAAGGGCCTGGTAATTGAATTTGGGGGGACCCCCACGCATTTATTATTTTTATCAATGACTCTTCTCTGTATTGCCGGGAGCCGACAATTAATTATAGCCGCGAGTGCTTTTAAATGACTTTTTTTCCTTCAGAAATGACACTTTGGGCGGAGACAGTTCTAAGCACGGGAAACAAGCGCTGCTTTACAGGCATATTATACACCCCCCAGGTACGAAATTTAAAGGAATATTTCACTTTTATTGTTTCACTTTAAGCATTATTAAAATCACTGCTCCCGAAAAAGCTGCCATTTTTAAAACTTTATTTTTGCCTTGATACATGTCCCCCTTTTTTGGACAATAACTTGCATATTAGCCTTGATAATTAGCACTTTTGATTTAGAACGTTCGAGTCCATTGTATTTAATAGGGTTCTAAAGTTTGCGCAAACTTTAGGTCTGTTCGCAGGTTCTGGTGCGAACCGAACCGGGGGGTGTTCGGCTCATCCCTAATCGGCACCTGCTTCAAGCCTCTCACCTTGTGACTTTGCTTGTGGCATTGTTGCATGCTGAACGCTGGGGGAGAAAAGAATGAGGAAACGCTTCCTCTTGCCTGCAGCAGGCTCATTACCTCATCTTAACTTAGACAAAGTCACATGGAGCTTAAAGGTGGCTTTTTAATGATAAAAGGTGGAGCTTTACAAAAAATTATACGGTTGCTGTGTATTGTGACATGGTAGCAATTTATTAATGCAATATTGTAATGTTAGTGAAAGGTCCACTTTAAAACGGAGCTCCACCCAAAAGGGGAGGCTTCATTTGTTTGTACCGTCCACTGTACCATTATAATATGCCTGTAAAGCAGCGCTTGTTTCCCGTGCTTAGAACTGTCTCCGCCCAAAGTGTCATTTCTGAAGGAAAAAAAAGTCATTTAAAAGCACTCGCGGCTATAATTAATTGTCGGCTCCCGGCAATACAGAGAAGAGTCATTGATAAAAATAATAAATGCGTGGGGGTCCCCCCAAATTCAATTACCAGGCCCTTCAGGTCTGGTATGGATATAAAGGGGAACCCTGCATCAAATTAAAAAAGAAACAACGTGGGGTTCCGCCCAAATATCCATACCAGACCCTTCAGGTCTGGTATGGATTTTAAGGGGAACGCCACGCCAAATAAAAAAAAAAATGGCGTGGAGTTCCCCCAAAAAACCCATACAAGACCCTTTATCCGAGCACGCAACCTGGCAGGCCGCAGGAAAAGAGGGGGGACGAGAGAGCGCCCCCCTCCTGAACCGTACCAGGTCACATGCCCTCAACATGGGGAGGATGCTTTGGGGGTCTGTGACCCCTCAAAGCACCATGTCTCCATGTTGATGGGGACAAGGGCCTCATCCCCACAACCCTTGCCCGGTGGTTGTGGGGGTCTGCGGGCGGGGGCTTATAGGAATCTGGAAGACCCCTTTTAGCAAAGGAGACCCCCAGATCCCGACCCCCCCATGTGAATTGGTAATCCCGCCTACGTCATTGGCTATTCCCCGCAATCGGGGAAAGCCGGGGCTTACCCCTATGATCTGACGGGTGACCCTGCCCCCTCGTACGTCAGACCCTGCCCCCTCGTACGTCAGACCCCGCCTACGTCATTGGCTGAGCGGACCTGATGGGGAACGTGATTTGATTCCTCTGCAGTGTAATAAATGAATAGACCCTGCCCCTTCTCACGTTCCCCATCAGGTCCACTCAGCCAATGATGTAGGGGGAGGGGTCACCTTCACTGGGTGTAAGGCTGATGAGGAACGTGAGAAGGGGTGGAGTCTATTCATTTATTACACTGCAGAGGAATCAAATCACGTTCCCTATCAGGTCCGCTCAGCCAATGATGTAGGCGGGGTCTGACGTACGAGGGGGCAGGGTCTGACGTACGAGGGGGCAGGGTCACCCGTCAGATCATAGGGGTAAGCCCCGGCTTTCCCCGATTGCGGGGAATAGCCAATGACGTAGGCGGGATTACCAATTCACATGGGGGGGTCGGGATCTGGGGGTCTCCTTTGTTAAAAGGGGTCTTCCAGATTCCTATAAGCCCCCGCCCACAGACCCCCACAACCACCGGGCCAGGGTTGTGGGGATGAGGCCCTTGTCCCCATCAACATGGAGACATGGTGCTTTGAGGGGTCACAGACCCCCAAAGCATCCTCCCCATGTTGAGGGCATGTGACCTGGTACGGTTCAGGAGGGGGGCGCTCTCTCGTCCCCCCCTCTTTTCCTGCGGCCTGCCAGGTTGCGTGCTCGGATAAAGGGTCTTGTATGGGTTTTTTGGGGGAACTCCACGCCATTTTTTTTTTATTTGGCGTGGCGTTCCCCTTAAAATCCATACCAGACCTGAAGGGTCTGGTATGGATATTTGGGCGGAACCCCACGTTGTTTCTTTTTTAATTTGATGCAGGGTTCCCCTTTATATCCATACCAGACCTGAAGGGCCTGGTAATTGAATTTGGGGGGACCCCCACGCATTTATTATTTTTATCAATGACTCTTCTCTGTATTGCCGGGAGCCGACAATTAATTATAGCCGCGAGTGCTTTTAAATGACTTTTTTTTCCTTCAGAAATGACACTTTGGGCGGAGACAGTTCTAAGCACGGGAAACAAGCGCTGCTTTACAGGCATATTATACACCCCCCAGGTACGAAATTTAAAGGAATATTTCACTTTTATTGTTTCACTTTAAGCATTATTAAAATCACTGCTCCCGAAAAAGCTGCCATTTTTAAAACTTTATTTTTGCCTTGATACATGTCCCCCTTTTTTGGACAATAACTTGCATATTAGCCTTGATAATTAGCACTTTTGATTTAGAACGTTCGAGTCCATTGTATTTAATAGGGTTCTAAAGTTTGCGCAAACTTTAGGTCTGTTCGCAGGTTCTGGTGCGAACCGAACCGGGGGGTGTTCGGCTCATCCCTAATCGGCACCTGCTTCAAGCCTCTCACCTTGTGACTTTGCTTGTGGCATTGTTGCATGCTGAACGCTGGGGGAGAAAAGAATGAGGAAACGCTTCCTCTTGCCTGCAGCAGGCTCATTACCTCATCTTAACTTAGACAAAGTCACATGGAGCTTAAAGGTGGCTTTTTAATGATAAAAGGTGGAGCTTTACAAAAAATTATACGGTTGCTGTGTATTGTGACATGGCAGCAATTTATTAATGCAATATTGTAATGTTAGTGAAAGGTCCACTTTAAAACGGAGCTCCACCCAAAAGGGGAGGCTTCATTTGTTTGTACCGTCCACTGCGAAATGTTGCACTTTTAGGGGGAGCAGGTATCTGGTTTTGACAGGTACCTGCACCCACTTCCAGGTAAGATCACTGCAGCGATCTTCTAATACGTCCGGTCCCCCTTCCTTCCCCCCATGCTGCTTTCTGGGACACACTCAGGTCCCAGAAGATAGAGGGACCATTCAGAAAGTGCAGCGCATTTGCGCATTCACAGTAGGGAACTAGTTGTGAAGCCTTTAGGTTTCCCTTACTGGAGATGCCAGCGCCTGCACCCAAAGCCGATTGAATAATCGGCTCGGTGCTGACATCGCTGGATTCCTACACAGGCAAGTATCCTTATATTAAAAGTCAGCAGCTACAGTATTTGTAGCTGATGACTTTTAATTTTTCTGGGGGGAGAATTGAGCTGCTCTTTAAAGGGGTTGTAAAGGTTTGTGTTTTTTCACCTTAATGCATCCTATGCATTAAGGTGAAAAAACACCTGGCAATCACCGCCCCCCAGCTCCCCTGTTTTACTCACCTGAGCCAGTTTACCTGCTCGACGTGTCCCCGGTGTCCTCCTTTCCACGGAGTCCTGGCATTGATTGGATAGATTTATAGCAGCGCAGCCATTGGCTGCCGCTGCTGTCAATCAAATCCAATGACGCGGGCGCCGGGGGGGCAGGGCCGAGTCATACACTCGGTGTCTATGGACGCCGAGTGTATGACTCGGGAGCGCGCACGCAAGGTAACCCCCTTGGGAGAGCTCTTCTCCAAGGGGGTTTTCTAATGCAGGGAGGAGCCGCGTGAGCTGCCGCAAGAGCTGCCGAGGAGCCCCAGAAGAGGATGTTCGGGACAACTCTGTGCAAAACAAGCTGCACAGTGGAGGTAAGAATGACATGTTTGTTGTTAAAAAAAAAAAATAGGAACCTTTAGTGTCCCTTTAAGGGGTACTTAAGAGATTATAAAGAGAGTTATTGCTTCCTATTCACGCTGACATCCATTTTTTTCTGTGCATCACCTTCACTGCACTGTCACCAGTTAACCCCTTGTGTCAGTTCTGCCACACATACTCTTTAAATCATAGCCTGCTGTATACTTTACCTCCATACTAGGTTATTCATTCTATCTACACTCAATCTTAGCCCCTCTTCTGCTTCATCATCTTCAAATTTTCTCCATTTCAACTATTTGTATTTTGCCCACTTTGTCCACTCCATTTTCAATGTACTTTTCTTACTTTCATCCCACTGTGTCTACTACAAATTTTGTCCCCTCTGACATCAATCTACATACACATACATCTTTTAACCCCCCCCCCAAAATCTGCTCTGGTTTCCACCCTCTGTGTTTACTATGTCATTTATCCAGTAAAGTCTGTGCCACCTCCCACCTTAGTTTGTCTATGTTCTTATGACTTTCTCCCTCTAATGCCTGTTGCATTCACACCACAGCCGCTCACATTATCCATACTCGTCTTTCTAAATTTTAATAGCAGCTTCTGTCCATACCATTTTCTATCTGCCACCTCCTGATCCCTAATATAACACAAATAGTCATCTTCTCATCTTTAAACATTCATCTTTTTGAAAGTCATACATTCAAAATGACATGAATCTGACAGCTCAAAGCAATAATAATGTTCATTAATTACAATCTCAGTAAAAAATAGTAAATAATTACAGATTACACAACAGAACTTTGCAAAGCTAGAATACAAAAGTATACATGAAAGGTACAATTGGATTCCGTTTCGTAAGTTTCATCAAATTTTAATGCTCTAGACAGTCTGTTTTTTTTCCTCTTCATTTTATAAGCAGGTTTCCTTACACTATCTATTATTTAGATATACTGAAAATCTTGTAAAGGTCTGAAAAAAGATGTAGAACTGGCAGTCAGAATAATAAGATCTACCACATCTGTTACATGGACTTTGTTCACTTCAGTTAAAAGAAAAAAAATCTGTCTATAAAATCTGTATGTCTGAATAGAATTCATGGTTTAAAACTTCTCCCAAAAGATATGCATAAAAAAGTAGCAAGATTTTTAAAAAAATGTATGCATTAGTATTTTTGTTTCTTCAATTCCCTTACTTAATGCATTATGTTTGGTCAAGATTATACAAAAGGCCCATTTTCCAAGGTGGAAATATTTCTTCCCCTTTTTTACTTTTTTCAAAGAGGGAAACATATTTAAAGGCATAGTGTCATAATGTGGTAGAGAAAAGCAATGCAATAATCGAGAAAATTACAGTATATATTTGTCTTTTTATTTTTATTTGAAAATGTAAAACAAAAAAGACAAACAAAAATCCTGAAAACTTTCAAAATCATACAATGCTACATATTTTGATTTAAAAAAAAAAATATATCTCATAAAATCTTTATTTTACTTAAATCAGGCAAAAAATCAATCAGGCATACAGCTGACTGCATAGCCATACTTGTTTTGATCACTGGATTGTTTATATAAAAAAATTGATCTGATATATTGTATGTGAATATTAATTTATATGTCCATATCTGAAAAAATCCAGCTTTAGACCCTAACATACACATTTAAGTTGTGATGGTACGTTGTTGTTTTATTCGAAGATGACGAATAACAAAGCATTTTTTTTTTGTATCCTGAGAGTTAAACACTGAAAGCCCTTTTGGCAGATCTTTAAAAGACAAAATGTGAAGAGTTCATCTTTAAAAAACCATTACAATTGGCACAAGTTTTCTGATCATTACATACCTTTCTGGTGGAAAACAATTACAATAAAAACATTTTTATTTGACTATTCAACCATATTCTCACCTGACAATGACATTATTTATTTATTGTTTGTTATATCATACACAGTCATGTAGGATTCACTCTAATAATGAAAAAAGCAAACAGTCCTATTTTCAGGTGAAGTGCATTGCTAGCTATCAGCAGCATTCATTCATAATAGTAGAGACAAATATTCAAATAGCTTGATTTACTAAAGGAATAGTGAATTTTTGATTTGCAAGGTGAATATTCATTCAGCTCAGTGAATACAGTGAAGCAACATACACTTCAGTTATCCAATCATGTGCAAGAAAAATTTGTGACTGGATATTTAAAATATATTTAAAGCCAAATGTCCTTGTGTTGCATAGAATAGAGAATGGTTAAACCACTGTTAGTTTTTTTTTTTTTTTTTTATCCATGTCACATTCAGGAAATTTAATTAAAGTCCCTCTTTCAGAGACAAAACAGGAAATGAGAAGAGAATGTCTTCAAATTAAGGAGAATTACCTTCTTAAACAATCACCATAACAAAAGTCTCTACTCTACCATACCCAAAGTATCTATCAATTAAAAATAAACATCAAGTCAATACCTTTTAGGTGCAAGTTCAATGCCAAATACATATCAAACTAAAATAAAACAATTGATACTGCATATGTGTAAGCAACACATTGCAATTAACCTTATTAAAGTATTGATCCCCCACCCTCTGGTGTTTTTTTCAGGTTTTGTACTACAACCTGGATTTCTTGGGTCTGTGTACCATGTGATGTACTCAACACGTCTACAACTTTGAAGATGCAAAATGCTTTTTCCATTTTGTAATAATGGATTTGATGGTGCTCCATGAGATCTTAAAAGTTTGGGATTTTTTTAATAACCCAACTCAGATTCATATTTATCCACAAATATGTCTCTGACCTGTTTGGAGAGCTCTTTTGTTTTCTTCATGTTGCTTACTTAGTATTGCAGATTAAGGGCCTTTCGGAACAGATGTGCTGTATTTATATTGACATCATGTGACAGCTCACGTGACACTTTAACCTCCCTGGCAGTAATCCCGAGAGTGTCTCGGGGTTAAATTTTTTTAGTACCATTAGCGGTAATCCAGAGACACTTTCAGGACTGCATTGCAGTATCCTGGTAGAGGTTACTTACCTTGTCCCCAGGATCCTATGATGTCTCCCTGCGGTGTCCAGCGGCCGAATCCTCCGTCCGATGTACTGTGTTCCGGGCTCCGTTCCCTGCGAGCATCGCGACGCATGTGGACGGAGCTGGCGGGAATTGAAAAAAACATTACTGTATCAAATTCAAATAATTTCACCTCCCTTTTGTTCTTAGTGCTTTGTACAGTGCCCTGCATGCAGATTTATATTATATATACTGTTCTTTCTGCCTGGAAACTTGAAATTGTCCATGACAACCAAAAAGTGTCCTTTTACGTCAAAAGCGGTTTTAGACCAGCTAGAAAATTGCGATAATAAATTAGAATCACTTGCAGAATTGAACGATAGTGATTCGTGGGGAAATTCGTCATCAAACACTGAAAGTGACGACAGCAACAATTCTGCAACTGAGCAAATTTCTGTGTTTTTGATTTGATTACATTATTGAATAAAATTTATTATTATATTATTATTTTTTATAATTATTTATAGTTATTTATTATATTATAATTTATGATTTTGTGTTTCAAACTTTATCATACTCGGAATGTCTACTAGACTCTTGGTTGGACAGATTTAAGTGAGTTATTCCTAAGAATTACAGGCCTACAATATAAAACGCCAAATTTCCATGCAAAACAATGTACCGCTTTGAGACTCAATTTCTGTGTTATTTTGTCTTAAAGCTGAAATCCCAGTTTAATTTACCTTTCAAATAGGTAATTTGGTCCAAACTGGTCCAAATCAACTTTTCTTTCAATAATAGATGCGCTAGCTAGGAACGCGATGTAAACTGTATGTATACAGCATTGTGTCCTGGCAGTGGTACAGGAACTTCTTATCCCATTACAGAACAAAATCAAGCTGAGCTAAGCTCTACTCAGCCATTCCCAGGAAGCTTTGTATTTTCTGAAAGAATACAAGCCTTTTTCTGATTGGCTGAAGTGGAGAGGCAGGCAGGTGATGTCATACAGCACTAGGAGAGCAGGAAATAGACTGTGAGGACCAGCTTGGTCCAAACCAACTATTTCATGTTAAATCAAACCTGGAGTTAGGCTTTAATTATTGTTTGCGCCACAATAAAAAATATTTGGCACCTTTAAAGTTGTATGACTGTTGTGTTTATCACACGGCACAACCCCTGTCCCTGACCCCCCACCAAATCCATTTGGAGGTAAAAAAAAATTGTGAGGCACAGTAAATGGACAGTATTTAATGCATATACCCTCCCTAGAAAAAAAAAAATCTAAAATATATAGGATAAACTCTCTTTAGTAAAACCCCTTCTCAGTACATAGCTGATGCCCCCAGTGGTATACAATCATGTTTTTATTTTATTATTATAAAAAATATATATATTAACACATTATATGCATACACTCATTGTACTAATAATACATGTTATATTTTTAAAGCAGTGAATGTGTGACATTCATCAAACATTCACTGGTGGTGAATCAATCACTGTTTGAAAATGTGTAACCAGGAGATTTACCTGCAGTAAATGTTTGGTGAATATTAGATTAACTGCTTCATAAATAAGTCTATACAGTAAGTGTTTTAATGCAGTCTCCATACACATTAAAGTGATTCCTCTTTTCACCGTGACATAACAGGAAGTGACAGAAAATCTCACCAGAGGGAAAACAGATCTCAAAGTTTTAATCCTTTCCCACCCTTTTGAAGACTTTGGTTGCAATTTTGGTTGCAATGTCATTTTATGACTTGTGCATAAAAATAATACAATACAAAAGCCTACACACACGCTTATTAATTTGAACTGTTATTAATAAGACAATTTTTTTCTGTTATAACTTGATTATTTTATATTATATAATTCTCAATTATTTAACTCAAATAGACATAAACTGTAGAGCAAAGCATAAAGCACATTTCCTTTCTCCTAACTAGTAAAACAGTTTTTACTATGTCTATGTTTAAATTTATTTCAAAGCTAAATCTGCTATATTTGTGAGAAAATGGTTGTAAAAGTTTTTATGATAATTTTTCTTTTACATGTGATAAAACTAGCATGGGTATCAATCACGACAATGACCACCCATCCTGTGCAGACGGCCTTCACATTATGTCAGGAGAATGGATCAAGGGGCAGAATCTGGGAGATGTTTCATGGTCCAGATGTAGTCGAGAAGACCTTGAAAGATTTCTAAGGTAATTATTTTAAATTGTTGAATTATAGAATTAGATCTCATGTGCTATGTCCGTAGGACCTTCCAATCCATCCCATGTTATTGTAGAAGCAGAGTAATAAGTAAATTAAACATCTGTGTCATAATTTTTTTTATAATTAACTATGCCAACTTACTGTTTCCCTTTAATGCATATCAAATGTTACATTATAAATTGTTCAAGTCATCTACCTTACACATCCTTCAGATGTTATTACATTGTCTCATGCAATCTAGAGCAGCTGGCAATTTAATGAGTCACTAGAACAATCATTACTTAAATAAACATTTTGTTAATTCCACTTGTTAGCTACATATTATACTAATGACTGTTTCATGTCCAGAAATAATCCATTGAAACAGTTTATTTTTATAAGTCAGAGTATCATTCTAGGCTTCATTTTACCATAGTGAAATGCACAGTATAAGTCTGACTCACAGGAAGTGATTTAAATATTCCAATAGAGTTTGTATGGAACAAAATGAGCATTATCATGCAAGGTACAATTTGTGCGTAGTAATTAAATAGCAACTCTAGACAATTAGTAGACTCAGTCACTGAACTGGCTATTTCTCTCCAGAAAACACTGCAAATATAAGGCTGCTGTAAACTACAGGCATACCCCACTTTTAAGTACACAATGGGGTTTATTTACTAAAGCTGGGAAGTGCATAATCAGGCTCACTTCTGCACAGAAACCAATGAGCTTCCAGGTTTTATTACCAGGCTTAATTGAACAAGTTGGGGTTAGAAGCTCATTGGTTTCTATGCAGAAGTGAGCTTGTGTATTTAAAAGTCGGGTGTATGCATTACTTGCTCTCTCTTATCAAATCTCTAACAATTCATAGATAGAAGCTGTAAAACTGTGTGACAAAATCTATTCTACTTTTACTTTGCCTTCCTTAATCACTCCCTGCTCCATTGGCTGAGGTTACCAATGGAAAGAAAAAAAAAATTCCAACCAAGGAAGGTAATGTGAAGGCTCCAGTGGGGGTGGGGGGTGATGGCATTGTATCCACACAATCGGTGTAAGAATTTCCACAAAAAAAGGTGCCTGCAAAAGTCTGATTTCTAGCTTGAGTTTTAACAGCTGCTTTCTACGGAGTCATAGAGACTAGGGATGAGCTTCGAGTTCGAGTCGAACTCATGTTCGAATCGAACATTGCCTGTTCGCCGAACAATTTGGGGTGTTCGCGGCAAATTCGAAAAGTCTATGGGAGAAATCTAAAGTGCTAATTATAAAAGGCTTATATGCAAGTTATTGTCATAAAAAGTGTTTGGGGACCCGGGTCCTGCCCCAGGGGACATGCATCAATGCAAAAAAAAGTTTTAAAAAACGGACGTTTTTTCGGGAGCAGTGATTTTAATAATGCTTAAAGTGAAACAATAAAAGTGAAATATTCCTTTAAATTTCATACCTAGGGTGTGTGTATAGTATGCATGTAAAGTCGCGCTTGTTGCCCGTGCTTAGAACTGTCCCTGCACAGCGTGCAATTTCTGAAGGAAAAAAAGTAATTTAAAACTCACTCGCGGCTATTTTGGGGGGATCTCCACGCCATTTTTTTTTTATTTGGGGTGGAGTTCTCCTTAAAATCCATACCAGACCTGAAGGGCCTGGTAATTGAATTTGGGGGGACCCCCACGCTTTTTAAAAAAAAAAAAATTATCAATGACTTTTCTCTGTATTGCCGGGAGCCGACAATTCATTATAGCCGCGAGTGAGTTTTAAATGACTTTTTTTCCTTCAGAAATGACATTTTGTGCAGGGACAGTTCTAAGCAAGGGAAACAAGCGCTACTTTACATGCATATTATACACATCCCCCAGGTACGAAATTTAAAGGAAAGTTTCACTTTTATTTTTTCATTTTAAGCATTATTAAAATCACTGCACCTGAAAAAACATCTGTTTTTAAAACTTTTTTTTTGCATTGATACATGTCCCCTGGGGCAGGACCTGGGTCCCCAAGCCCTTTTTAGGACAATAACTTGCATATTAGCCTTTATAATTAGCACTCTTGATTTTGAACGTTCGAGTCCATTGTATTTAATAGGGTTCTAAAGTTCACGCAAACATTCTGGCTGTTCGCAGGTTCTGGTGCAAACCGAACAGGGGGGTGTTCAGCTCATCCCTAATAGAGACCCAAGGTGTGTCAAAAGCAACAATAGAGGGATTACAAAATCCAATATGCAAAACCATTATTAGACTGAAAAGCAAAATAAATTGCTTGGTTTACTTCAAGTGCTTTTATAGGTTGCCTCGTGGATGCAGATGGGCCCCTGTTGGGTTTTGTGGAAGCCTATTGCCTATAACTGCTTTCTATGTGTTGGGGGTGACTACTCTCACAGTAATTTAAATAGGTGGAAAGATCTAAGCCTTTGATGCTGGCAGAACTTACTGTGCCTCTTCATGCCCAGCTCCTCTCTTTATTAAGTCTTTGTTTACCTCACTCTATTATTAAGCATACAACAGCTGTTTTTTGTATAGCTCAGGACACAGGACACTCAGGCTTCTCTCTACAGATTGCCAGTCCTGTGTAGAAGCCAGAGTCAAAGCAGGGGAGTTCTCTGCTTCCTTGGCAACACCAATGCATTTACATGGCACTACCTTCACTGATTCCTAAGAGCCAGCCAATAGACTGCCTGCAGAAGGTTCTTGGAAGTTGTAGTCTAGTCTGGTGGCTGCTACTGATAATGGACCATTAGGAAACCCAGTTATGACAGGAATTAGCAGGAATTAGAACTTTACAGCTAAACATCATGCAAATATAAAAGACACAAATTATTGTAGTTCTGTAATTTGTTAATCAAAGAATGTGCTTATGTCTATATGCAACCAAAAGCATCTCTTAACTTTTTCTGACACTGCCTGTACTGTGCATTTCCATTGATGTTGTTGGCATCAGGGAGTTTTTTTTTAGGTTGCACAATGGGTGCATGAATTGTTAGAAATGTGACAGGATGTGTTTTTCCTCAACACTGTCAATGATCTTTAAAACAGACCTATACTTTTCCTATATTGAGTTAATTACCAGTTTCATTTATTTTTTTTATATATACACCGGTATATATAATATTTATTTTCTTTTTCAAATTTTATAAACAGTTTGACCTCACAACAAAGTCACATAAATTGGGGGGGTGGTGGGGGGAAGTAGGGGTAGGGACAAGGGGAAAGAGGGGGCAGGGGACAGGGGGAAACAAGAGGGTACATTTAGCATGGTCCAGGTGCGAACAACCATATCAACAGGAAGACATATCTACTTATAATAACCCTTCCTGTCCCAGACATTCGATCTACTGTATATGGACAGGCCTCCCCTCCAAACTGGAAGGGGGTAAGGTGTACATAAGCTTTAGATCTAGTGTCATTGCAAACATGGCTTCCATAATAAAAACATCATTAGTGAACTTGAAGTTCCTAGATCGGTCGGATTTCTGGTGACCGCCCATGTAGTTCAAGAAAAAAACAACAAACAAATACTGAACATTCATTAAAAAAAAAAAAAAAAAAAGGAGGAAAAGGAGGGGAGAGAAAAAAGGTTGGAAAAAAGGAAGGGAGAGGGAACCAGAAGAAGGCATATGTGGAGTAGTTCTCACCGGATTCGTTGATGTATTGGGTCCACTTTTAAGTGGAGCCTGTAGTAGTTGAAGGATGGTTCGCCTGGACGAGCCTCCCAAAGGAAGGGTCCACTAAAGCAAGTAGTGCAACATCTAAACTAGATGAGGCCGCAGTTGTGTCATGAACGTGGGTTTTCCAGGCTGCCCATGCAAGGTCGAATCGTTCACAAGTATCTCTACAAGTAGCGAGCCAGCTCTCTGCCTCCATGATCTCCCCCACCTTCCTCAGCCAATCCTGCTAGCTGGGAATATGCGAGCTCTTCCAGTGTATTGGTATAAGGCGTTTTGCTGCATTGAGGAGGTGGGGGAGAGCACTTTGTTTATATCGAGACAGGGGCATCGGGGGAATGTGGAGCAGAAAGTGCTTTGTCAGGTCTGGGATATCTACGCCCAGGCTATTTGTTATGTGTTTGCCAACTATACCCCAAAACGGTGCACCAGTTTTATTTTATTTTGCAGTATTAGCTATGTGTACTTACCTTCCATTTGGTCTACCACTAGCCCATTTTCCATCAGCACACTCAGAAATTCCTGTGTGAATTTTTTCATTCCATGCACAGAGGTTGTGCATCACCCAACAATAGAGGACAAAAAGAAGTGTTAAAACAAAGGACTTCTGATGCCTAGTTTCACTAATTCCTTCTTTTTCTGTTGGAGATATATATAAATAAGGAGCTCCACCAAACATTTGTAGACACACCTGAAAACTGGAATTATACAATGGGTTCCTGGTGTTTTTTATAATGATACTTATTCACAATCTCACTACGTCCACACCCAGCACCCAGACCTGGTGATTTCTAGCACAGGCATCAAGCACTGCGTTGTGGGTAGGCAGTACCATGTTTTCCACCATGCCCATAAATACTAGGTACAATGCATGCAGGCAAACCGTGGGACAAGTTGATTGTGGAGTGAGAGAAAGGAAAATGTGACCAAAGTACAGTTTCTTTTTAAACCCCACCAAACTGTGTATTCAGCCCCTTTATGGCCTTTCATTCATGTGTCTACAGTATAAACAACAATATGACTGGTAATATTTAATACATGCATTGTCTATTGTGTGTGGAAATACAAAAAACGGAGAAAATGTTGGTAGGCATTTGTGTTTAAAAAAAAAAAAATAGAGAACTGTAGAAAAATGTCAAAATGTAATTTTCTTTTTTTCGAAATGATGAATACACATTTCAGTACAGTCTTACTGTTAGTTAAAAAAAATTGGCAGCCTTGCCTGGGATTGTCCTTGAAAATGTGGGACAGTTGGCCAGTATGAAGAGAATTATGGGAGTGTGTTCTGGTTCAGCCAGTTCATTCTACAAATTATTGGTAACTCTCCGCTGCCCATCTCTGTTCTAGGGCAAGTCTCTTCAGATGTTTTGGATTTCTGTTAAACAGACAGACAGTAAACAGTGCTTTTTTCCCTATTGCAAACCTGAATAAAATTGTAATAAGATTTGTTCTTTGACTTTTTATTCATAAAATGCATGTTTATGGCAGTTTAATCATAACCACCTCTTATTTTGTTCTTGTTTTTTTAACACTGCTTGTGTTGCCAGGTCAAAATCCAGTAACTGTTTGCTGCAGACAAATCCCCAAAGCATCAGCTCTGTCATTATTCCTTCCAAGCTGCCAGGCATGACGTATACAGCAGATGAACAATGTCAAATTCTCTTTGGACCAACGGCATCCTTTTGTCAAGAAATGCAGGTACAGTGCATCATAAAATGTCTATAAAGTCTATTCTATAAACCACATGTTGCCTAATCGCTGACTCTGGGGATAATAAATGCACTCTGATAATTACTTTGTGTTTTTATTGTGTTGTTTTATGTTGGTTAGTGCTTACGGTGTAAGCTAGAACAGATCATTTTCAGAGATTGTTCGTAATATATGTTTAAATGGGAATATTAAAAGGTCAGATTTTGTCAAGAAACACATTTAAAAGCGAGTTTCCAAACGTATTGAAACTCTCCATTAGAATGCGGCTTCTCTGTGTATTATTATGGAGGGGTCTCCTACTCCCACGCTATACAAAAAATGTTAAAAAGAGGAACTCCAGTTTTGTAGAGCGGGTGGAGGGGAGAAAAGTGAGGAGGGTAGAGTGGAAAGGGGAGATAGGAAGTTAGAGAGAGCGTGGAGGTGAGAAAGAGAAGATTATAATTATAATTATACAGGATATATATAGCGACAACAGTTTACGCAGCACTTTATAATGTAGAGGGGGGACAGTACAATTACAATACAGTTCAATACAGAAGGAAGATGAAAAAGGATAGAGGGAAAACCAAGAAGGAAGAAAGCTGACTGGATAAAAAGAAGATAAGATAGAGGTAGAAGAAGACAGGAAAGAGGAGAAAGGAAAACAGTGACCACACAAAAAAAGGGGGGTTGGAGACAGGGTGGGGAAGTTGGAGAGGGGCAACAGGGGAGGTTGGGGACAGGAAAGAAGAAAAAGGGTAAGAGAAAGGGTATTAAAGTCAAGAGCTATTAATTTTTTTTTGGACAAGTTCATCAAAATATGGCAAATGAGAATAAAGCAATACGTAACAATATATATATATATATATATATATATATATATATATATATATATATATATATATATATATATATATATAGATTTTCCCTTTTGCATCATATTATATAGCGTGTGCAACTGCCTTCACTATATACAAAACATACCATTTACAGATGCTTTGTTACTAATTATGTTGGAGCGTGGTCTGGTCCTAGTCTGAGATGGCCGTCTAACTTCTGAGCTCCGACACTCCGAGGTACAGCATTTCTCTTAGCAGAGGTAACCTCCAACAAACAATAGTGAGAACATACCGCAGTGCTTCAGCTACCCGGTCCTGATCACCCAGAGACCAATAAACCCAGCTAAGCCAGAATATACCAGAGTTATTCCATACACAGCTGCAGAAGGAAGCCATGTCTGCCTCGCAGGCCTCCTCCCAGAGATCCCGCTCTCCTAACAGAAGTCCTCTCCGCTCACAGGAAAGAAATGCAGCTTTCTCGAGCACACGAGCGACAGTAGCCCCAAGCCTCAATGATCTCCAGGAAATTGCCTCTGACATAAAGAACACCCTTACAGCAGCTATTTCAGAATTACGGGCAGACATACACTTCATTAACTCTAGAGTGGGGGAGGTGTAGAGAACAACAGCCCGCCATTATGCCTCATTCTGCCAAGTCCAGCAGGTCATAGAATCTCATGCCATTCATCTGCGAGAATTGCAAAACGATCCCTTGAAGACTTATGCTGAGTGTTATCCTCCATCTCCATGCTGACATAATCCTTCTCCTCCTCCTCTTCTTCCTGTTTGTTCGGCCGGCCCGCAGGAATACTATCTGGATAAAGGGGGCCTTGAGAGGTAAGGAAGTCCTCCTTTTCCTCCCGCTGTTCTGCCTAAAGTACCCTGTTCATTATTCCACGAAGCGTGTGTTCCAACAGGAAGACAAGAGGGGCAGTATAACTGATGCATGCACTGCCACTGCTCACCATCCTCGTGGCCTCCTCAAATGGTGACAGGATAGTGCATGCATCCTTGATCAGTAGCCACTAGCTTGGCAAAAAAAAGCCAAGCTCCCCTGACCCTGTCCTGGTGCCATACTCACACAGGTACTCATTGATGGCCCTCTGCTGCGTGTGCAGATGCTGCAGCATTTCCAATGTTGAGTTCCACCTGGTGGGCATGTCACAAATGAGGCAGTTCTTGGGCAGGTTGCATTCCCTTTGAATGTCAGCCAGCCGAGCACTGGCATATATGACCGGTGGAAATGACCACAGACTTTCCTGGCCTGCCTCAGGAGATCCAGTAAGCCCGGGTACCTGCTCAATAACTGCTGCATCACCAAATTCAGGACATCAGCCAAACAGGGAACATGGGTCAAGTGTCCCTGTCGGAGGGCGGAGAGGAGGTTGGTGCCATTGTTGCATACAACCATTCCTGGCTGAAGCTGGTGTGGCGTCAACCACCTCTGAGCCTGCCCCTGCAGAGCTGACAGAAACTCTGCCCTAGTGTGGCTCCTGTCCCCTAAGCAGACTAACTCAAGCACCGCATGGCATCTTTTTGCCTGAGTGCTTGTGTAGCCCCTTGAACGCCTATGGAGCACCGCTGGTTCAGAGAACAAATCTGCAGAGGAAGAGGGCATAGAGGAAGAAGAAGAGGAGGGGTGGAGGAGAGAGCTGTGGCAGAATCACCACTAGCATTTTGGAGGCATAGTGGCGGAAAAAGCCCCAACAATACTGAACCCTGTCCTGCATCCTTCCCAGCTGCCAGCAGAGTTACCCAGTGCGCCGTGAAAGAAAGGTATTGTCCCTGTCCATGCCTGCTGGACCATTAATCAGTAATAATATGCACTTTACTGATGACCGCCCTGTCCAACGAGGCCAAGACATTGCCTTCCACATGCTGGTAGAGAGCTGGAATGGCCTTCCCTGAAAAGAAATGGCGTTTGGGAACCTGCCACTGAGGTACGGCACATTCCACAAATTCACAAAAGGGGGCAGAGTCTGCCAGCTGAAAAGGCAGCAGTTGCAGTGCTAGTGATTTGGCCAAGCTAGCATTCAGACGGTGAGCATCTGGATGGCTGGGGCCAAATTTCTTTCTATGGTTTAGCAACTGGGGTAGGGAAATTTGTCTGCTAAAATCGGATGTTGGTGTACCGCAAGCAGATTGGCCGCAAGTACTTGGGACACCTATTGCTATACCTACATTCCTCTCAGTGCAGGTTTCTGAGAGGACTGGAGGTATAGTGGGGTTGGAGATCCCAGATGAGGTGCAAGGAGAGGTCCGCCTTGTTCTTTGATGTGGGTCTTTTAAGTTCTCTTGCCAACGGACTGCATGGGAGGTCGTCATATGTCTGGTCAAGCATGTGGTGCCCAAGCGGCTGCTGTTTTGGCCATGCTTGATCCGCTTCAGACATAGGTTGCAAACAGCAACAGTGCAATCTGCTGCACACATGTTTAAAAAGGCCCACACCAAAGAACTTTTCAAAATAAGCGGGGAGTCAGCAGTGCCCTTCACCTGCTTAGCTCTGCGGTGTGATGTAATAGGATGGCTGCCCTTAAGCTGCCCCCTGGAGGGCATCCTGCCTCGTTGGAGATGTGCCTCCTCCTCCTCTCTTCTATCAGGGACCCAAGTAGAGTCAGTGACCTCATCATTCCCTCCCTGCTCGTCACTGGAGCAAACTTGGCAATATGCTGCAGCTGGGGGAACATGACTGTCAGTTTCTTGTCCTTCTTGGGCACCCCCACTCTCTAGACTCACGTTACTCCCTTCCTCAACCTGGGTACCATCATCGGAGCCTTCAAATTGCTGCGCATCCTCCAGCAGCATGTACCTGACACTGTGGTCGAATAGTTCAGGGGAATCCTCCGTGCATGATGGTGGGGCTAAGGAGGGAGTGACTGTTGACAAGGAGCCGATGGAATAGGCCGCTTTGGCAGCTGCATTGGCAGGCAAACTACTCTGAGCCTGGGTGACAGAGGATGAGGAGGATGAGGACGGCTTTGTTATCCATTCCACCAACTCTTCTCATGTTGTGGCTCAATAACACGGCCAGCTGCAGAAAAAAAGGACAAGCGTGCCCCACGGCCACGTGCAGAGGATGCACCATGTCCATGACCAGCACTGTTGACTGTAGACACAGAGCCTGCTTGCTCTCTTTTAGTGGCCTTTGAGCGTCTGCCTCTCCTTGGTGGCCTTCCAGACATGATGTAAATTTTGTTTAGCAAAACCACACTACACTGTATTGTGTACTGTGTACACCACCAGAAAAGTAGTAGCAACTGCACTATGCGTGCACGGTATTGTGTACACCACCAGAAGTCTAATAGCAACTATGGGTGCACTGTATTGTGTACTGTGTACACCACCAGAAAAATAGTAGCAACTGCACTAGGGGTTCAAGGTATTGTGTACACCACCAGAAGTGTAATAGCATCTATGGGTGCACTGTATTGTGTACTGTGTACACCACCATAAAAGTAGCAACTGCACTATGGGTGCACGATATTGTGTACTGTACACCACCAGAAGTCTAATAGCAACTATGGGTGCACTGTATTGTGTACTGTGTACACCACCAGAAAAGTCGTAGCAACTGCACTAGGGGTGCATGGTATTGTGTACACCACCAGAAGTGTAATAGCAACTATGGGTGCACTGTATTGTGTACTGTGTACACCACCACAGCTCCACAGACGGGTAAGAAAAGCGGGCGGCTCCGCTTGCGGGCGGCTCCGCTTGCGGCGCGGTTTGTGGGCGGGCGGCGCGGTTCGTGGGCAGACCGTGCTGCTCAGTGTGTTGGCAGCGCAGGTGAGAGTGAGAGAGCAGGCTCAGTGTGTTAGCTGGCCAATCAGCTAGCCGGGAGCAGGGGAGCAGAGAGATGAGATCATCTCTCACCACCGTGCCTGCCCTGCATTCCTGCAGTGACTTCCACCCTCACTGTGCAGGCAGCAGAGAGATTACATTATCTCTCTGCTGCCTGACTCTGGGAGTCTGGGACACAGCAAGAGACAACCAAAACTACACTTTAGCAGGCAAGTTAGTGACAATCCGCAAGGTGTGGCAAGTGACAATCCGCAAATTGTGTCAGGTGACGTGGCAAATGACAATCTGCATCTGGTGGCAAGCAAGTGACAATCAGCAAGGTGTGGCAGGTGACGTGGCAAGTGTCAATCCGCAAGGTGTGGCAGGTGATGTGGCAAGTGACAATCCACAAGGTGTGGCAGGTGACGTGGCAAGTGACAATCCGCAACATGTGGCAAGTGACACGCTCAGGGCTCCCACTAATTGCAGGCGACGGTGGCAAGTTTCACACTCGGGGCTCCCACTGATTCTGCAATGAACTATTTAATTTTATATTACAATGTAATAATAGAAATAATGTGCTTCAATCATCCTGACACCATAACAACCATGGTGCCGGGATGATTGATGCGCCGACACCAGCCATTTCCCCGATAAATTTCCCACAAAAAAAAACATTTTTTGGCAGTGCCCCTCCCGAGAAAAGACTCTGGATCCACCCCTGGCACTACCCCTGTAGGAGCTGCTGGTTTAGATTTGGGTCAATGCACGTTACCCCACCATTCGTTGTCTAGGGGATGAGAGTCTATACACTTCAGGAGAAACTTCAATGTCCACACAAGTTGTAAATCATTTTTCTTTGCTTTTATTTCACATCAACTTGCAGGGAAAAAGGACGGAGGGTTGGGGGAAGTTCAGGCACATGATGCAGACGACTGAGGAACTTTTAGGTTTCAAAACGACACTAAACATACCACTTTCCTTCGAGTGGAAATTGCTCACCCGGATAGGCCCAAAGTCTCTGCCACAGACTTGATGAAAGTAGAACAGGTAGACAATCCTCTGCCACAGGATTGGGTGATGTGGACAAATTGTAACTTGGTCCTCCGCCAAAGGACTTAGCAAGTATTCAGCCGAGCAGTATGAGAGCCTTTAAGCTGGACCGGCCATACTGCAGGGTAGCATTTGGCTACGGTGCATCCTCCAATAGAGTCACCAGGCCTCCTCCCGAGATACCAGCCTTCCGCTGGGTTCTCTCCAAGACGGGTCCTCCAGAACAGACAGCACAGGACCACCCCTGAGCCGTAAGCCCCAGACAGGACATCTGGGCCTACTTTGTAGGTGCACAGCCTCGGGCCAGCAGGCTTTTTGCAGTGGGGGGAGTGTGTAGCGCCCTGCTCCTGATGATCAGGCGCTATATTTAAATCTAGTGGGTATCTGAGCCGCTTACTGGCTCAGATCTGATTATGAAGGCTAAATTGGCCTCTGTTTCGGCTGTGGCTGAGTTGGGAGGACTCACCACTGTTCACCTGTAGGTGGCGTTACCACCACAGGACAGTGTTGGAACACAACCAAGCCAGAGTGGATTAGGTGTCTTTCCCTGGGAACAGCTCAGTGGGAGTGGTCTCCCCGCTGAGCATGCTGGGGAAGGGTACTTAAGGGGCAGACGCCATTGTTCTGGGCTCGTTTTGCCATGTGGCCCTCCTGGTGTGTTACTGCCTGTCTCGTTTTCCCGATCCTCTTGCTTGATCTAGCAGCTTCTGGTCTTTGGCACTAGACACACACACGCATCTCAAGCAGTAGGTGGGGACTCCTCCCCCTTGTTCCTCTTTGCACGTAGCTCCCGGGCTTTCTCAACTCCGCCCGCAGTCCACGCGGCAGCAAAACGATCTGCACACTTAACCCCTTGCGAAACACAGTCCAGTGCCCTCCTTAGATTTAAATATAGCGCCTGATCATCAGGAGCAGGGCGCTACAGGAAGCATTCCAATTAGGTGTGTCTTTGTTTATCAACAAAGGTATTGATTTCTAGACATGTGCACACTGAAATATTTTGTTTCGGAATTTAGTTTTAGTCCAAAAAAGAAATTTATTTAGTTACTCCCGAAATTCGTTTTTATTTATTTTGTTTTTCGTTAGAAATTGCATTCGTCCGAAAATCTGAATTAAATAAGGTCGAATCTGTCATTGAAGGCGAAACTGTACAACGCTGCAATCATACATTTCCGGTCGAATGTTCAGCATACAATCTATAGTAGAATTCTAATGTTGTATGACTAGTAATAATTATATTTATTAATTTCTATTACTAGTCAACCAACATTAGAATTCTTCTATAAGCTATGGGCAGATGCATTTGACCGGAAATGTACGATTGCAGCATCGTACAGTTTAGCTGCACCGTCGAATCTTCTAACTTTCGACAGACACCATAAGCCTTCAATGACAGATTCAATGTTTGTATGTTTTTCAATGCTTTGTCGAATCTTCGTTGTTCTAGCTATTTTACTGCTCCTCCTCTTTGGTTACAATCAGCCAATAACATTCATCAAAACATTATTTTTATTTTACTTCCCCCACCCAATTCCAGCAGTGATCTTTTCTCTCTATAATGTCGAATCTTTTCCCTCTATAACGTCAAATCTTTTCTCTCTATAATGTCGAATCTTTTCTCTCTATGTCAAATCTTTTCTCTCTATGTAGAATAATCTTGGACTAATAGAGTTAAGGTTAGGCACATTCGACCACAGGTTCGATAGACACAGATTGTTATTGTCAGCGTCTATCTATATCGAACTGTTGTCACAACGAAAACGAAAATAAAGCATTTGTTTATGTCGGATCTTTCGGTTTTCGGATTCTGTGCTTTAGTTTTCGTTTGTTAAAACGATAACGAAAATACCTGAAATTCGGACGAAAATGCATTCGGACGAAAACAAATGCACATGTCTATTGATTTCCATGTCAACACTTGTCATGGTGACCACATGGCTTTGTGATTTTTTTTTCCCCAAGGAAACATCAGGGGAAATCTGGAATTGTGCAGAAAAATCACTCCACCCATCACTATTGCATGGTATGCCTGGATATGTGAAAATAGCTAATGAGTTCTAAAAGCATAGTTCGCTGTTGGATTTAATAGAATGCAGGTGTACATTCGATAATTATTGTGGTAGATATTTTGCATGATCTAACCTATTCAGTACACATACCTGCATTTAACGGGTCTTTTGGGATTTTGTAAATTAACATTTATCTTCAGAACAGTTTTGGGTCAGTGATTAAATGGAATTCAAATGTAACAAGTACTGATAATTGTTATTAATGACCTCCAAAGCATAACTTACAGGTTTTCTGAGTATATGCAAAGTATGCTCAGCTGTCAACTCCCCATGAACTCCAAGTCAGTATATCTAGTCCACTGAGTATTTTAATTTCCTTGTAATATTGGTATGAAAATTTAAATGCGATTAAGAAGCAAGGCCATAGCTATGGCAGGTCATGCAGTTGTTACATCACTTTACTGTACAACAGAACACATGTTCCTAATTGGAGACAAGTTCCAGAGTGCTTTTGAGAGCTGAGGCCTTCCTTGAAAACAGTACTGTAGGGTCCAGTAATTTCTAATTACATTTCTTTAAAGTATGCTAAATAGAGAAATCCATGACTGCATTGCAGCTTGTATATTTGCACTGTGTTATACAGCAGATATGTGTCAAGTTGAGGGCCAGTACAGGGGGCAGGCATGACACTGCTCTGGCACACAACAAGTTACAAGCTACAAATTAAATTTCTCCCCTACTACATATCTGCAGAAAGAAACTGCTGAATGGACAAGTGGTGATTTCTTTTTTTTGCCTTTTCAAAACAATTTTTTGCTGTTAAAGCATACTAAATTAGAGGCAAACTGGAATCTAGTTTGAATTCCTGAACCGCAAACCCACCTAGGGTTATCTGTACCCAGTATCGTGATCCAATTCTATTACTCCCTCCTATTGCCCTCCTATTCCTTGTATATTGAACTGCATTGTAATTGTACTGTCCCCCTTTTTATTGTAAAGTGTTGCGTAAACGGTTGGCGCTATATAAATCCTGTATAATAAAAATAATAATAATAATCATTGATATTTTAAGAGAGTCTTATTGTTCTCGCTCCACCACCTACACACACACACATATACCAAAAGACACATAAATGTATTAATTTGCTAGAGATTCATGGTTCATTTTTTGACTGCTCAATCGTATCACTAAAGTGACTAGCAATTCATCACTAAGTAGCAAACAATTGCTAAACACATGGAACAAATCGCTTCCTTTAGTTTAAGCTAGTTTAAGAGAGAAGCAAGTAAATAATATACAGTGGTGCAACTATGTGCCTTGTGTAACACATATAATGTCTGACCCAACAGTGTCCCTCTACAATAAAATGTTGATGGGATGTACATACAGTGCCTTAAAAAAGTATTCATACCCCTTGAAACTTTCCAGATTTTTTTCATGTTACAACCAAAAACATAAATGTATCTTATTTGGATTTTATGTGATAGGCCAAAACAAAGAGACACATAATTGGGAAGTGAAAGGAAAATGATAAATGTTTTCAATTTTTTTTACAAATAAAAATCTGAAAAGTGCGGTGTGCATTTGTATTCAGCCCCCTTTATTCTGATACCCCTAACTAAAATCTAGAGGAACCAATTGCCTTCAGAAATCACCTATCTAGTAAATAGAGTTCACCTGTGTGTAATATAATCTCAGTATAAATACAGCTGTTCTGTGAAGCCCTCAGATGTTTGTTAAAGAACCTTAGTGAACAAACAGCATCATGAAGGCCAGGGAACACACCAGACAGGTCAGGGATAATGTTGTGGAGAAGTTTAAAGCAGGGTCAGGTTATAATAAAAAAATATCCCAAGATTTGAACATCTCATGGAGCACTGTTCAATCCATCATCAGAAAATGGAAAGAGTATGGAACAACTGCAACCTATCAAGACATGGCCATCCACCTAAACTGCAAGGCCGGGCAAGGAGAGCATTAATCAGAGAAGCAGCCAAGAGGCCCATGATAACTGTGGAGGAGCTGAACAGATTCACAGCTCAGTTGGGAGGAAAGCATTACACAAATCTGGCCTTTATGGAAGAGTGGCAAGAAGAAAGCCATTGTTGAAATAAAGCCATAAGAAGTCCTGTTTGCAGTTTGCGAGAAGCCCCATGGGGGACACAGCAAACGTGTGGAAGTAGGTGCTCTGGTCAGATGAGACCAAAATTAAACTTTTTGGCCTAAAAGCAAAACGATATGTATGGCGGAAAACTAAGACTGCACATCACCCTGGACACACCATCCCCACCGTGAAACATGGTGGTGGCAGCATCATGTTGTGGGGATGCTATTATTCAGCAGGGCTAGGGAAGCTGGCCAGAGTTGATGGGAAAATGGATGGATCCAAATTCAGGGCAAGCTTAGAAGAAAACCTGTTACAGTCTGCAAAAGACTTGAGACTGGGGCAGAGGTTCACCCTCAAGCAATGACCCCAAACATACAGCCAGAGCTACAAGGGAATGGTTTAGATCAAAGCATATTCATGTGTTAGAATGGCCTAGTCAAAGTCCAGACCTAAATCCAATTGAGAATCTGTGGCAAGACTTGAAAATTGCTGTCCACAGATGCTCTTCATCCAATCTGACAAAGCCTGTGCTATTTTGAAAAGAAGAATGGGGAAAAATGTCACTCTAGATGTGCAAAGCTGATAGAGACAAAAATACTTGTTGCAGCGAAAGGTGGTTCTACAAAGAATTGACTCAGATGGGCTAAATACTAAATACAGATATTTATTTGTAAGAAATATTGAAATCATTTATCATTTTCCTTCCACTTCACAATTATGTGCCACTTTGTATTGGTCTATCACATAAAACCCCAATAAAATACATTTACATTTTTGGTTGTAACATAACAACATGTGGAAAATTTCAAGGGGTATGAATACTTTTTCAAGGCACTGTAAAGACAGCTCAGGAGCAGAGCAAATATGTTGTCTCATATTCACATGGGAGAACCTTGAAAATTGTGGAAGTAATGCATAAAAAAGGAGCTGGAGGTGTAGCATACAAACAAGGTCAGAGCATATTACAAGTATTGTTTCCTTATTTGACTTACCACCTAGTCCATACAAAATAGTTTCTGGACTGATGACAGTGATCTGGCATGCTCTACCTTCCAGAACTTTTTATAAGCAGTGAGGGGGGAAAAAAAAGGATCACACTTTTCTTGAGCTAAGCAGACAGCTGGAATAGATAAAGTAAAAGGAAAAAAAAGACAGATATGGAGACATTGTAAGTGAGCATCGGGTGTAATGTTGTAAATACACTTCTGAAGTCGCCTATGCTCTGAACGAAAACTTTATGGCTCCAGGTTGAAAACAGCTTCAGAATTTTGTTAAGACTGTCCATAATATCTAAACTGTCCAAATGTCTGTGATTATTCTGTGATACACGCAGACTTATTTCATACAGATGTGTTGACTGCAGTGTAGAAAAAGAAACATCTGGTTTCAAATCATTTCTTAGCACAAGGATATTTTTTAAAATGCTAACTTGGAACATATTTAAAAGAACAACATCTGTTAATTTAGCACAATAATCAGATTTGTATAAACTACAACCCCTATCAACAAAAATTTACTTTCAGGTTCTTTGCATAATTAAATTCTAATTGCATATTTTAAATCATTCAAATCAAAAGTTAATTTATGCACGAAACAACTCATTATAATTTTATTGTAGTCTTTTTTTTTGTGTTTGTAGTACAGGTTGAACTTTTCAATTTCATCACCCTCAGGACATGGACTTTGCTGAACTAGATAATTTTCTGGATCAGTAGATGTGCTGCTGGAATGCATAATTCCAGACATTGGGACCACAGCCAAATTAAGACATTTTTCTGAATCATGAGTGGTTCTATATCAATTACAAAGTTTATACAATGATTTAATTCTTGGGTACAGTTAAATTAATTCATCCCAGTCTCATTTATATGAGCAGATTCATATTTTGATTATATGAGTGAAACATTCAAATAAAATTGACAAATATATAAAGGTAACATTTTCCATTTATCTGGGATATTTTATGAACATTTGATTCTATTACCCAATTAGCATCTAGGGTTATAGAATTCTTAGGTTCAGTTTATACTAATACTAGTTTTAAAATTGTGAAATAAAATAGTGTTGTTCAAAGCAATCAGATTCCATTTTGTTCTGAAAAATAACCGCAAAAAACATTCCTGCTCTTTATTTAAAGTAAAACTCTGTTCTTCCCCCTCCTCCCCCCTCGTCTTCAACTTTTGGCACATAATTTTTTTGGGGGGAGCAAGTACTTCGTTTTTTTTAGACAAACCAAAAATAGAGCAAAAAGCGCTGTTTGCAGCCATCTCTTGTCTCTGTAAGCCCTTGTTCATCTAATAAACTTTTATGCTTTTAGCAAGAAATGGCATCATAATTGTAAATTTTCCCCCTACTTGTTGTTTGTCTATGTTGATCTCATTGGTTATTAGACATGTGCACACTGAAATATTTTGTTTCGGAATTTAGTTTTCGTCCGAAAAATAAAATTTAGTTACTTCCGAAATTCGTTTTTATTTAATTTTTTTCAATAAAAAATGTATTTGTCCGAAAATCTGAATTAATTAAGGTCTAATCTGTCATTGAAGGCTCATGGTGTCTGTCGAGTGTTCTAAGAAGATTCGACGAAGCAGCTAAACTGTACGACGCCGCAATCATACATTTCCGGTCGAATGCTCCGCCCACAAGCTATAGTAGAATTCTAATGTTGTATGACTAGTAATAATTATATTTGTTAATTATTATTACTAGTCAGCCAACATTAGAATTCTTCTATAACCTATGGGTGGAGAATTTGACCATAAATGTCCGCTCTTCGCGATCGTATGTTTTTGGCTGCTTCGTCGAATCTTTATGTCTCTATAATGTCAAATCTTTTCTCTCTATGTCAAATCTTCATGTCTCTATAGTTTCAAATCTTTTCTCTCCATGTCGAATAATCTCAGACTAATAGAGTTAGGTTAGGCACATTCAACTGCAGATTCGATAGACACAGATCGCTATTGTCACCGTCATGTCGAATCTTCTATCTATATCGAACTGTTGTCACAATGAAATGAAAATAAAGCATTTTTTATGTCGGATCTTTCGGATTTCGGACTCTGCACATTCGTTATCATTTGTTAAAACGAATGCGAAAATCCCCGAAATTCAGACGAAAATCCATTCGGACGAAAACTAATGCACATGTCTATTGGTTATGAGTATTGGGTTAGCAGCGACCTCAGATTATGCATTTTCCCATGTTGGACTAGTGGCTCATGCGCCTGGACCTGTGTTTTTACCTAGTTTTTTGGACAGGTAGGTACCTAGTTTCGAAAGGCAATCCGAGTAGAAGTTCTTTTTCCCCCCGGCCTCAATCTTCTGGGACACGTCACAGGTCCCAGGAAGCTGCAGGACCATTCACAGGGTGCAGCGTGGCTCACACATTTGCAGTGGGGACCGGGCTGTGAGTCTGCAAAGAGTCACAGCTGGCTTTCCACAGATAATATGCAGGAGCTGGGGACCCAAAGACCAGCAAACAACCAGCCCAGATGAGGACGGGACTGGTACCTGGACAGTTGAGTGTCTGTCAGCTTTTGTAGCTGCTGACTTAAAATTTTTGGAAACCTGGCTGAAGACCCTCTTTAAGATTAAATAGTTTTATCTATTGCTACACATTTTCAGTTATGGGTAAAAATTGCGAAAAAATAAATAAGATATATACAGGGATCATCAAGCTTCTAGCTCACCTCACCTCGGGAATCAGCTGCGCTCAAAATGACCTATCTTCCAAAATGTCCATATTTATTCTATTTACTTCAGAATCAAATTTTACTATTTATTCTGGGACAATGCAAACCCAGACTCCCTAAACATACACGTTTTCAACTGTGTAACCCTTCTTAGGAACCTCAATGACAAACCCCATCATGCCATTCTCTAAAGCCCCGTACACACGATCGGATAACCTATGGATTTTCGTCCGATGGATTTGTCCATCGGAAATCCGATGAAACTATTTTTCATCAGTCTTGCCCACACACCATCAGTCAAAAAACCGACCGTTCCAAACGCGGTGACGTAAAACACTCCGATGAGCCGAGAAAAATGAAGTTTAATGCTTCTGAGCATGCGTCGACTTGCTTCTGAGCATGCGTGGGTTTTTGATCCGATGGACTTGCCCATAGACGATCTGAGTTTTCGATCGTTTTTTTATCCATCGGAAAAATTTAAAACATGTTCTATTTTTTCCAACCGATGGAAAAAAGACCGATGGGTACCATACACGATCGGTTGGTCTGATGAAAACCATCCATCGGACGGTTTTCATCAGTCAAACCGATCGTGCGTACGGGGCTTTAAAGTTAGGGATGAAACAAAATACTCGGGTTGCCTTTTGTCCTCATACCTACTCCTCCAATCTATAATTAAAAACCCATTCTTCCAGGAAGTGGCCAGTTTACTAGATTACTGGTAGGATTAGTATTTTTTTTTTTTATCAGTCAGACCAGATGAGCTTAGGGAAGACATCTGCTGCTGTGCTCACTCTTTAAACAACCCATGATGTCCTGATATTTTTGTCTTGTGTTAAGTTCTTATTTATAAAACAAAGATCCTGAGTCACCACATGCTTGTTGCGTTGGTATGATATATTGTCACTTATTGTAACCAGCACCCCAACACCTTGAAGGTGCACAATGTATGAAAGCACACAAACATTTGTGCAGGTCCATTTTCTGGACCATTGAGGTGCATTTCAAGCCAATTTAGTTTATTTGGGCTGCTTAACACAGTGCGTTTACTGCCCCATGTTACTGAAATCCAATCCCTTGGTCACTTTTGCAGTCAAATTTGAGAAAACCCCACTATATGTTTGCTATGCATTCCCATTCACACAGCATGCCTAAAAACATATATTTTTTTAATATTTCCCAGGAGAAGGTGTCATGGCTGACTACAGGGTCAGAAGTGAGTCTCTCCTAAAGCTGGCCATACATGGCTCAATTTTTTTCGATCAGCCAATGGGCTGAACAAAAAAACCTGAACCAATTCCCCCCATCCACACATTCAAGTAGGATATGGGAATCCTCCCCACTAGGGATGAGCTTTATGTTCAAGTCGAACATGAGTTTGACTCAAATATTGGCTGTTCGCCCGTTCGGTGAACAGCGAACAATTTGGGGTGTTCGCGGCAAATTCGAAAAGCTGCGGAACACCGTTAAAAGTCTATGGGAGAAATCAAAAGTGCTAATTTTAAAGGTTAATATGCAAGTTATTGTCATAAAAAGTGTTTGGGGACCTGGGTCCTGCCCCAGGGGACATGTATCAATGCAAAAAAAAAGTTTTAAAAACTGAAGTTTTTTCGGGAACAGTGATTATTAATAATGCTTAAAGTGAAACAATAAAAGTGAAATATTCCATTAAATTTCGTACCTGGGGGGTGTCTAAAGTAAACCAGGGGTTCCCTATGATAAGGATGGGTGACCCCGCCCCCTCTTACGCTTCATTGGGATTTCGTTCCTACTGAAGAGGGGAGACTGCAGTGTCGCTGGAGAATGGATCATCGTTGGACATCGACGGGATTACATCGCTGGAATTTTTATTTTTTTTAAAATAAAGGACTTGTCCAACTGTGTCTGTGTGTTTTTTTACAAATGTTTACACTTTCTTTGTGAAATGGTAGGGGTACAATGTACCCCGTTACCAATTCACATAGGGGGGGTGGGATCTGGAGTTCCCCTTTGTTAAAGGGGGCTTCCAGATTTTGATAAGCCCCCCGCCCGCAGACCCCCACAACCACTGGGCAAGGGTTGTGGGGGATGAAGCCCTTGTCCTCATCAACATGGGGACAGCCTCCCTATGTTGAGGGCATGTGGCCTGGTATGGTTCAGGAGGGAGGGGCGCTCTCTCGTCCCCCTCTCTTTTCCTGCGGCCTGCTAGATTGCGTGCTCGGATAAGGGTCTGGTATGGATTTTTGGGGGGACCCCACGCCATTTTTTTTTTTATTTGGTGCGGGGTTCCCCTTAATATCCATACCAAACCTGAAGGGCCTGATATGGAATTTGTGGGAAACCCCACTTTTTTTTTTCTTTTTTGGTTCGGGGTTGCTCTTAATATTTATACCATACCCAAAGGGCCTGGTAATGGACCGTGGGGAGGGACCCCTGCTGTTTTTTTCAATGACTTTGACGGGGAGCCGACAATTCATCATAGCCGCGAGTGGTTTTAAATGACTTTTTTTCCTTCAGAAATTACATTTTGTGCACGGACAATTCTAACCACGGGAAACATGCACGACTTTATAGGCATACTTTAGACACCCCCCAGGTACGAAATTTAAAGGAATATTTCACTTTTATTGTTTCACTTTAAGCATTATTAAAATCATTGCTCCCAAAAAAACTGCAGTTTTTAAAACTTTTTTTTGCATTGATACATGTCCCCTGGGGCATGGATTTTCTCACATGTGAACACAACGTCCAATTTTTGTTTAATTAGTACAGTTTTCGTCCGAAAAAAATCGTAAGAGCAAGACTACGCATGCTCAGAGATGAAAGAACACATAAAAAACTATTTAACACATTACATCACTTCTGAAGTTGAATTCTGTCATACGAGAATTATTGTAAGTGGAGTAACCTCTTCACTTTCAATATGAGACTAGCATGCAACAAAAACGGATGAAAATCCATCCGATAATCTGATCGTGTGTACCCTGCTTTAACCCCTTCCTGCTGAGCGTACGCATATATGCGGCCTCGGCTTTAGGGGGTTATACCGGCATGATGTCCGCAGCTGCAGGCATAACAACCGATGTGGCTAAAAGCCGCTCGGTTGTTATCCCGGAGGAGTGGGAGGGGACATTCCCCTCCCGCCACCTTCCGCCGCTCTTACTGGGCCTCCCGTCCCATCAGGAGACCCGATCCTCCTCTTCCGGCGTCTAGACACAGACTGGCACGAAGCCGGAAACGGCTTTGTTCCAGTCTTCTCTCTGTAAACACAGAAGCTACGTCACAACGTCACTTCTGGTTTACTTGGCTGCCAATGGCGCCGGTTTTTAAAAAATATACAGTATTCACAATCGCCGTTTTCGGCAATCTGAATACTTTGAAGTGCAAAGGAGGGATTGGGGGTCTTTTAGACCCCCAATCCCTCCATAAAGAGTACCTGTCACCATCTATTACTGTCACAAGGGATGTTTAAATTCCTTGTGACAGCAATAAAAGTGATCAAAAATGTTTTTTTTTAAACACAATGTAAAAATAAATAAATAAATGAAATAAATAAGAAAAAAGTATATGTTACTTAACCACTTGCTTACTGGGCACATATACCCCCTTCCTGCCCAGGCGAAATTTTAGCTTTGGGCACTGTCACGCTTTGAATGACAATTACGCGGTCATGTGACGTGGCTCCCAAACAAAATTGACGTCCTTTTTTTCCCACAAATAGAGCTTTCTTTTGGTGGTATTTGATCACCTCTGTGGTTTTTATTTTTTGCGCTATAAACTAAGAAAGAGCGACAATTTTGAAAAAAGCACAATATTTTTAGATTTTTGCTATAATAAATATCCCAATTTTATTTTTATTTTTTCCTCCGTTCAGACCGATACGTATTCTTCTACATATTTTTGGACGTCTGGGACCCATCATCACAGGGGACGTTCACATTCCTCCTCTAAGCATAGGAGATGTTCCCATTCCTCCTCTAGTCACCGCCACCACCACCGCGATAGTAGCTCTGATCACAGAGCCTGCTGGGGATGTAAGACCAGAGTCCCGGAGGGCAAATCGCTATGCGACCCATGTTATGCCCGAGCGGTCGGTGAGAAAGAGACCGAAAAACAAAATTTTGAGTCTCTTGTTAAACGTGTGGTGCAACAATCTATGAAGGAAATAGACATTCCCCACACAAGGAGCCAGTCCACCACCTTGTCTGGCTCCTTGGCTGACGAGGCCCAGGAGGATCCCGGCCAATTCCAGCCTCATGATGCCTTCCATGATTCCTCGCATAGCGAGATGGAGGGAGATGAGTCTACGGTGGGCTTCGACTATGCCTTAGTCTCCCCACTAATCAAGGCAGTCAAAGAGACCGTAAAATTGGAGGATAATACTGCCCCCCCAGAGAAACAAAGAAAACTTTTTAAGCAACTGGGGAAAGAACGCTCCAACTTTCCATTTCTCACTGAGCTGAAAGGCGTGTTTGAGGAAGAATGGAGCAAGGGGGATAAGAAAGTTTCTATGCTAAACAAAACCTCTAGATTACATCCCTTTAAAGTCGAGGATGTTAAGCATTTGGAAAATGCTCTCCTCGTAGATGCAGCAATAATGCGCCTAGCGAAGCATGTCACTCTTCCGCTAGAAGATACGGTATCTTTAAAGATGGTCTGGAACGTAAGATTGACCAAGACCTCAAAAGAATCTATAGCTTGACCGTAATGGCCTGCAAACCAGCCCTAGCTCTTGCAGTTACCTCCAAAGCGATGGAGGCCTGGCTGGAAAATGTCGACTCCGTTCTGAAAGGTGTTTCGGAGGAACTAGCACAAAGTTCAGCAGTGCAAGAACTTAAACTGGCAGTTGCCTTTTTGGGGGAAGCATCAATTGACCTCATTCGTCTACTGGCTAGATCTATGTTATCTTCGGTCACGGCCAAACGAGCATTATGGTTGCGCCCCTGGCTTGCTGATCCAGCCTCCAAGCAGGCATGGTGTAAAATTCCCTTTGAAGGGTCTTCCTTGTTTGGGAACAAACTGGATAGCGCTATTTCAAAGACTACAGGCGGGAAGTCGGGGTTCCTCCCCAGGACAGGCGCCTGTTTAATCAAAAAAGACCTCAGCGGAGACGCAGTACAGAGCGTTCAAGGGAGGCACGCTTCAAAAGTCTGCTAAGAAACAGACACCCAGGGGGGCAAGCCAACTAAGTCGTTTTGAGATTGGGCCCGCCCAGGCGGGTCAGGTAGGGGCTCGCATACGTCTCTTCCGGCACGTCTGGGTGGCCTCTATCTCAGATTATTGGACCATCAAGACGGTCTCAACAGGCCACACGTGGTCCTTCACCAAGATTCCTCCCTGCAGACCAATGCACACCTCACTACCTCGGTAAGAAGAAAAACAACAAGTTCTACTGTCTTATATGAACGCCCTGAAAGAACAAGGAGCAGTGGTACCTGTGCCAAAGAATGAGGAATTCCAGGGGGTATACTCCCCCCTCTTCTTAGTACAGAAAAAGAACAGATCTTGGCGTCCTTTTATAGACCTCACCTTTCTGAACAAGTATATAAAGCCCGAGAAATTCAAGATGGAGTCACTCTCGACCATCCAAAAAGTCATTCAACAAGGCGACTGGTTGATCTCAATAGATTTAAAGGACGCGTACTTTCATGTTCCCGTGGCAGAAGAATTCCAGAAATATCTTCGGTTTCAGGTCTTCCATTCGGATTGACGATTTCTCCAAGAGTTTTTTCAAAGGTGCTTTTGGTGGTAGTGTCTCTTATCAGAGTACAGGGTGGGTGTGCGTCTGTACCATTACCTGGACGATCTGCTAGTACTGTCTCAGGACAAGCAACAGCTTCTGATCCACAAAGAACAAGTGACTTCTACACTAATAGAATTCGGATGGCTCCTAAACCAGGAGAAAAGTCAGCTAGAACCGACCCAGAACTTAATCTATCTAGGAGCTCAGTTCGACACCACAGAGATTGCCATCTCCCTTCTGGAAGAAAAAATCCCGGTCATTCGGGAAAGGCTCATCCTAGCCTCTTCACACCTAAGGGCGTCACAGTGCCTAAAAATAATCGGCACGATGGTGGCCACATCCCCTATGGTCAAATGGGCAATGTGGAGGCTTCGTCCTTTTCAATCGGGTTTCCTCCAGCAGTGGAGATCAGACGATCTCAATCAGTTGATCTGGATAACGCAGTCAATGAGGAACAGTCTCCTCTGGTGGCTTCATCACAAGAACCTGTTAACATGCCACTCCCTTGCTCCCATCTATTGGATGACTGTTACATCCGATGCCAGCAATGCGGGCTGGGGGGCCCATTGTGGGGCAGAACTGGCTCAGGGCAAATGGGATGCCCGTCTCCACATTCCAGGTTCAAACATTCTGGAACTACATGCGGCATGGTGTGCCCTTCAAGCCTTTTCCCACCTCCTGAAAGGGAAGACGGTCCTACTCAAAAATGGACAACACCACTGCTGTGGCATATGTGAAGAGGCAAGGGGGTACTCGGAGCTCCACCCTTCTCCAAGAGGTCGAGCCCATCATGACCTGGGCTCAGAGGAATCTACTCAATTTATCAGCAGTCTTCATTCCAGGGGAGCAGAACATTCAAGCGGACTTCCTGTCCCGCAGCAATCTAGACAACAAAGAATGGTCACTGCATCCACAAACATTCAAGTGGATCCTATCGTTGGGAATTGATCCCGAGGTGGATCTGTTTGCATCCCCCTGCAACTACAAAATCAACAGATACTACACTCGAGGTCGGTGCAGTCAAGCTTTCGGAGTGGATGCGTTAACGAGCCAGTGGAATTTCAACAGGGCGTATGCCTTCCCTCCACCTCCGATCATGCTCAAATTCCTACAGCCGCTTCAGCTAGAAACAGTCGAAGTGGTGACAATAGCACCATACTGGCCGAGCAGGCTGTGGTTTCCCCTCCTGAACCAGATGAGCTTCCGGGACCCGTTGCCTCTCCCTCTCCGGCCGTACCTTCTTTCTCAGGGGGCGACCTTGCACCCCTGTCCAGCGATACTGAGACTGATGGTCTGGTTCTTGAGGGGGAGAGGCTAGAGTCTCTTGGGTGTGCTTCAGTGGTAATATCTACCCTTATGAGCTCCAGAAAGCCTAATACAAACAGAATTTACAGTAGAATTTTGGCCAGGTTTGTCAGCTTCACTACTTCTGCAGGAAAATCATGTAGAGATCCTGGAGTTCACGACATTCTGAGTTTTCTCCAATCAGGCTTGGATCTTCCTTTGTCGATCAGTTCCCTTAGGGTGCAAGTTTCAGCCTTATCAGCATTTTCGGGAACGTCATGGGCAACTCATCCCCTGGTACGACAGTTCTTTCGGGGGGCATCGAGAATCAGGCCTCAGAGGAAACCCAGGTTCCCCAAATGGGATCTTCTGCTCGTCCTTGATGCTCTCTCAGCACTCAACAATAAGGATCTATCCATTAAGGACTTGTCAGTTAAACTGGCTTTTCTAGTGGCTATTACTTCAGCCAAAAGAGTTTCAGAAATAAGCTTTCTGGGTTGTCAGGAACCCTTTTTGACTTTCTTCCCGGACCGAGTGGTCCTTATTCCCATGCTTGGGTCTAAGCCAAAAGTTACTTCTGTTTTCCACGAAAACCTGGAGATAGTTCTTCCTACTTTCAAATCACCAGAGTCAGCAGATGCTCATCCCTTGGATGTGGGCGAAACTCTGAAAGAATATTTACGAGTCACTTCGTCATTTAGAAGCTCTAACCATCTGTTCTTGTTACACACTGGCAGCAACAGAGGAAAACGGGCTTCCTCCAGAACAATAGCGGCCTGGATTGTTCAATCTATCCAACAAGCTTACAGAGTGAAGGGCTTGGTTCCTCCAGAGGCGGTGACGGCTCATTCCACCAGAGGCATGGCAGCCTCATGGGCAAAAGCTCGACACGTGGCTCCTGACGTGATATGCAAGGCAGCTTCGTGGTCTTCGATCAACACCTTTATGACTCATTACTGTATTGAGCCTGCTTCCCTTTCCTCTGTTAATTTTGGTCTGAGAATCTTGTCAGTTGATGGGAAAGATTAAAATATATTTTTTGTTCAGCATACCCTCCCGTGTGGATTGGCTAGTTATTTCCCACACGTAGTCTGCCATGGAGTCTGTCAGGAAAACTGGAAATTTATTACCAAATACTTACCGTAATTTACCTTTCCTGATAGACTCCATGGCAGACAGAGTTCCCACCGATGAATAAGAATATGAGAGTTGGACTATGAGTCGGCTAGTTATGGAACACTGTCTGTAGAGGTGAGCACAAATTTATGGGTAGGGGGTCCTATAGCAGTGGAGAGGAGGCGGGGTTAACCCACACGTAGTCTGCCATGGAGTCTATCAGGAAAGGAAAATTACGGTAAGTATTTGGTAATAAATTTTCAGTTTGGCCATCAATTTCTGCTGCTGGCATCTTCTCCCTTGCTTCTTCTAGTGCTGGTCTTAAGCTGGCCTTACATGGACTAAAATTCAGCCAGGACAGCAGGGTCAAGCTGAATTTCGAAACAGGTGTAGCCACCCTGTCTGATAAAAGCCTGCAGGCAATAGTGCTGATCTGATTTTCCTAGTGAGTATCACCACCATCCACCACATGGAGTTGTGATTCTGTGCATCAACACCACCACCAAAGGCTGAAAGGCTCGCTTACCAGCTCACATGGACCTCTCTACAAGAGGTAAAAAATGCAGATCAGCACTATTGCCTGCAGGCTTTTATCAGACAGGGTGGTCAACCGCAGTGGCTACATTTGGTTAAAAATTTGGTTTCATGCAGTTTACATTTTAAGATTAAGGACCTATTAGGTGTTATTGCAATTCAATACTGTTAAGTTACAAGAATGCATGTTACAGAATGTGCATTATATGCCTTGGTGTGATGCCCTGGCTGGGTATGGAGCCACAAGCGTTTTTGACCTCTTGTAGTGAGAGGTCTATGTGAGCTGATAAGCGATCCATTGGTGGTGGTGTTGATGCACAGAATCACAACTCAAGGTGGTGGTATTTGTCAGTTGTGAAATTTTTATTTCTATTTTTATTTCTTTTAACTAGAGCAACTCAGTATATAATATTGGAACTTTGCTGATATCTCACAGATGAGTTACTGCTTGTATAACTTTCTTACATTGTTTTATGTTGTTACACATCTAGCGTGATTATTTCACTTTTATTAATAGTTCTGATCTGTGTATGGTGACAGTAGGGAAGTCTCCCCACTCTCAGATTACAGTAGTGCAGCATGGAGGATTCCCCCATCCAATCAAATGTGTGGATGGGGAATTGGTTCAGTATTTTCATTTAACCTGCTCATACAGTAAATAAAAAAAGTGACCCACGTATATCCAGCTTTAGGCCATCTCCTAGATTGTAAGCTCTAATGAGCAGGGCCCTCTGATTCCTCCTGTATTCAATTGTATGGTAACTGTGCTGTCTGCCCTCATGTTGTAAAACGCTGCACAAATCGCTGGCGCTATATAAACCCTGTATAATAATAATAACAATAATAATCTTGATTAACCAGTGTGGGATGAAGTCACTCCTGCCAATGCACAGATGCCATTCATCATAACACACTAGCACTGTGCCAAAAATGCAAACTGAGCTGTGCATGCACACGGACAGGTAAGTTGATTTTATTGCAGAAGAGACATCGCATGTCTCTTCTTCAATAAAGAGATTGCCTGTTCCCAAATTTTTTATTTTTTTATTTAGTTTCGCTTTTGTATGATATCATCTACAAAAGTCTTTGAATTCTGTCTGATGAAGACATTTTTAAAAGCCTCTGTAAAATAGATATGAGGATGATTTTTAATATAAGCATACCGTATTACATATGATGTATTCTAGTAAAAGCAGTGATATAATTTTTTATATTCAGAACATATCTCCATAAGGATTTCAACATCATTTTCTCATTGTGGATAAAGTGCTGATCTGTTTGTATCCGTGACCTGGCTGCTAATAGTGCCTTGGTTTCTTGGATGCTGTTTTTCTTGTTTATTGATTTTATGTAAGCAAAATATGATTGACTTATTCCAGCTGTAAGCATTGCACATGTCTTGGCAGAGCACTGTTATAAACATGTTGAGTAATTTCTATATTATAATATAGTATAGAAAAAAATAAAGGTCATTCAAATGTCACTAAGAAAAATATATAATAATGCCAGATATTACATGATGGCATTAGTAGATGTTATGTCATTGTTCTGTAAAAAAAAGTTAGGGATCATTAGCTCATAAAAGTATTCAAATCCACCAATGAAAAAAACTTGGTAGGGACATTAGACTGTAAGCTTACAAGCTGACTGTGATTAAAATGAATTCTCCCATGTACACGTTAAATTACAGTATAACATGTCAGAGCTGAATTCATCTAATAATTAAATACATACTTTTCCCCCCTTGTTTCTCTCTTTCTCTGCCTTTTAAATGATAAATTAAACAATTTTCCCATTTGAAGTTCAGTTTATGATCTGCAGGTGGTGCTGCAGAGCCAGGCTTTTTAGCCCTTTGAATTTCGGGGTAAAAAACAACACAAAAAAAAAAAAAAAAACAGGCATGTCATTAATCCGCATTGAATTGAATTTGAAAATATGTATACACTTAAAATATATTTTCCTGTATATGATATATAATGATAATGTGGCATACACACAGAATAGTATTTCTAAAACACCCCCAACAACTAGAAATATTTTGAAGAAATTGGCTGGACTTCCAGTGACCTCAAGTGTACAGTATATGAAGTTATAAAGGATCGTTTGAAAACCTGATGCTCTGCTAAACAGTCCTAATTAATGCTTCAAATCTGAAGTGTACTGTGCATCCAGCCCAATTTTTTTTTTTTTATAAAACCGCGGATGGAGTGGGAAAATGTTAGAACCCATATCTTTATTTCTGCTATCCAGAAGAGATTTTTTTTCCCTCATTTACCACAATAGTTTCATCAGAAAGAAACTGAAAAAAATATGTTGTTACTTTGACCGTAAGTGAGGAAATGTGTGATGGATGTGCCAGGGTCAATTTCATAGAAAGGTGGTAGTTTTTTTTTTTTTTTGTGAAGATGAATTTAGAAGGGAATAGAAGGGCATAGATATCATATTATGGAGAGTGCAAGATCTGGTGTAGCTGTGCATGGCAGCCAATAAGTTTTAGTAAATAAACCCCTCCCTCCCCCCATAAATAGATAGACAGATATAGGCGTGCGCACAGGGTGTGCCTGGGCACACCCTAATCACCCTGTGCGGTGCCGATCCCCCCTGCTTCCCGTCTTTCCCCTGGAGTGGTGCCAGCCTCTCTCCTCTCCTCTCAGGAGTGGGGAAGGGGCTGGTGAATATTTAATTAGCCAGCCTTTCTTTTCTGAATGAACACAGTGAGTGAACTGTCCTTATCGCTCCTGTCTTCATTGTTAACTGAAGCTTAATAAACTATGCTTATTGCAGGCTGCTGAGAAAGAGCTGGGGAATCTCTGTCCTCACTTTCTTTCTCTGTCTCAAAAATTTGACATTAGGGGTCTGTTTAGACCCTTGATATTTCATCAAAGCCCCATATCGGGGGCTCCTAAAAAAAAAATTGTAAAACATTAATAAAAAAAAAATTAAAAAACTACTGACACTGTGCACTGCCCTACTAACTAATCTTTTGCTCTGCTGATATACACGCATGTGTGTTTGTGCTCTGGGGTGCACACCCTAATGCCATAGGCTGTGAATACCAATGTAGATAGATAAAATAGATCTATAGATAGGCAGATACCTTTTTTTTTTAACCACTTAATGACCGCTCACTGTATATATACGTCGGCAGAATGGCACCGACAGGCACAATCACGTACAGTGTACGCGATTGCCTTTGTACAGTTGGGGGGTCCGGTCGTTATTCGTTGGGGAGCGATCCGACATGAGGGGGCGGCCATTCGATTCCGGCCACCCCCCCGCGATCGCTCCCGGCGAATGGAAATGCTCCCTCTGCTGTGTAATGTTTACACAGGCAGAGGAAGCAGGAGGAAGTGATGTCATCTCTCATACGGCGCCCACATATACCGAGCGCCATACAAGAGAAGACACACAGGTCAGTACACTAACACTACACTGACACTAGGACACATAGGCACACAAATCGCCCCCCCCAGGCCCCCCCAGATCACCCCCCAGCCCCCAGTCACTGATTGCAGTGACCATTTATTTACTGATCACTGCAATCAGTGACATTTGTGACTGTAAAAGTGTCACTAAAGTTAGTTTTAGGTCCAGTGTAGCCCCCTAACCCCCCCTAATAAAGGTTTAACCCCCTGATCACCCCCCAGATAACCCTTTCACCCCCTAGCACCGCCGTCGCTAAGCGATCATTTTTCTGATCGCTGTCTTAGCGTCGGTGATGCAGATCGGTAGCCAGTAATTTTTTTTAGGTTCGCCGCAGGTTTTTATAGCGTCAGGTACCCCCATAAATGATCTAATAAAGGTTTAACCCCCTTGATCGCCCCCCAGGTAACCCTTTCACCCCCTATCACCACTGTCGCTAAGCGATCATTTTTCTGATCGCTGTCTTAGCGTCGGTGATGCAGATTGGTAGCCAGTAATTTTTTTTTAGGTTCGTCGCAGGTTTTTATAGCGTCAGGTACCCCCATATATTATCTAATAAAGGTTTTAACCCCCTAATTGCCCCTAGTTAACCCTTTCACCAGTGATCACCATATAAGTGTTACGGGTGACGCTGGTTAGTTAGTTTGCTTTTTATAGTGTCAGGGCACCCGCCGTATATATAACCCAATAAAGGTTTAACCCCCTGATCGCCCGGCGGGTGATATCAATTAGGTTTTAGCATCAGAGAGGGTCTGCGTCACACCCCAGGCAGCGTCAGGTTAGTGCCAGTAACGCTAACACCCACGCGTGAAGCATACACCCCCCTTAGTGGTATAGTATCTGATCAATATCTGATCTGATCAGATCTATACTAGCGTCCGCAGCAGTTTAGGGTTCCCAAAAACAGTGTTAGCGGGATCAGCCCAGATACCTGCTAGCACCTGCCTTTTGCCCCTCCGTCCAGCCCAGGCCACCCAAGTGCAGTATCCATCGATCACTGTCACTTACAAAACACAACACACATAACTGCAGCGGTCGCAGAGACAGGCCTGATCCCTGCGACTCCAGTGCTGTAGGAGGTGATTTCACCACCACAGTTAAAAAAAAAAAAAAAGCATATATGCCGAAGCATTGGGGCAGCAGGGGCGGAGGAGCAATTTTGCTCCTAATGCCGCGTACATACGGTCGAAATTCCGACGGAGGCTTGCCCGTGGAAAAGTCCGACCATGTGTGTGCGGCATAACTTTTTTGCGGGAGGATGCCCCCATGCTTCTGCATATATAAATGGTGCATGTATGCCTATCATTAGAAGTGGGTGGATGAAGGGCGGTATTCTAATGGTGGGCATACCCACCGATCAATCTCTTTTTTCGTTCAGCCAACTGGCTGCATGAAAAAAAAAAAAGAAGGATTACAATACATGTCCAACAAGGACCAGCAACGTACTGGTATGTTGCTGGAATTTGAATGTTTATACCAGAATGATGCCTGCGGGTTTAGGTATCATCTTGGTATCATTCTTTTCAGCCAGCGGCCGGCTTTCATGTAAAAGCAATCCTAGTGGCTAATTAGCCTCTGGACTGCTTTTACAAGCAGTGGGAGGGAATGTCCCCCCCCGGATATAAAAAGCGCCATTGGGAAATTGGGAAAGCATTTTATCACACCGATCTTGGTGTGGTCAGATGCTTTGAGGGCAGAGGAAAGATCTAGGGTCTAGAAGACCCCAGTTTTTTCAAAAAAGAGTACCTGTCACTACCTATTGCTATCATAGGGGATATTTACATTCCCTGAGATAACAATAAAAATAAAAATATGGAAGGAACAATTTAAAAATAAAAGAAAAAAGAAAAATTAATAATAAAAAAAAAAAAAAAAAAAAAAAAAAAAAAAGCACCCCTGTCCTGCCCTGCTCTTGCCCAATGGTGAACGCAAGCGTCGGTCTGGCGTCATATGTAAACAGCAATTGCACCATGAATGTGAGGTATAACCGCGAAGGTCATATCGAGGGCAGTAATGTTAGCAGTAGACCTCCTCTGTAAATCTAACGGGGTAACCTGTAAAGGCTTTTAAAAATGTATGTAGTTTGTCGCCAATGCGCGTTTGTACGAAATTTTAAAGCATGTCGTGTTTGGTATCTATGTACTCGGCCTAAGATCATCTTTTTTATTTCATCAAACATTTGGGCAATATAGTGTGTTTTAGTGCATTAAAATTAAAAAAAGTGTATTTTTCCCCCAAAAAATGCGTTTGAAAAATTGCTGCGCAAATACTGTGTAGAAAAAAAAATGCAACACCCACCATTTTAATCTGTAGGGCCTTTGCTTTAAAAATATATATAATGTTTGGGGGTTCAACATAATTTTCTTGCAAAAAAAAAAAAATGTTTTCATGTAAACAAAAAGTGTCAAAAAGGGCTTTGTCTTCAAGTGATTAGAAGAGTGGATGTAAGCTTCCTAATGTTGTGTATAAAATGCCAGAACAGTTCAAAACCCCCCCAAATGACCCCATTTTGGAAAGTAGACACCCCAAGCTATATACTGAGAGGCATGTCGAGTCCATGGAATATTTTATATGTTGACACAAGTTGCGGAAAAAAGACAATTTATTTTTATTTATTTATTTTTTTGCACAAAGTTGTCACTAAATGATATATTGCTCAAACATGCCATGGGCATATGTGGAATTACACCCCAAAATACATTCTGCTGCTTCTCCTGAGTACGGGGATACCACATGTGTGAGACTTTTTGGGGGCCTAGCCGCGTACGGGACCCCAAAAACCAAGCACCGCCTTCAGGCTTTCTAAGGGTGTAAATTTTTGATTTCACTTCTCACTGCCTATCACAGTTTCGGAGGCCATGGAATGCCTAGATGGCACAAACCCCCCCCCAAATGACCCCATTTTGGAAAGTAGACACCCCAAGCTATTTTCTGAGAGGTATTGCGAGTATTTTGCAGATCTCGCTTTTTGTCACAAAGTTTTGAAAATTGAAAAATATATATATATATTTTTTTTTTTTTCTTTCTTCATTTTCAAAAACAAATGAGAGCTGTAAAATACTCACCATGCCTCTCAGCAAATAGCTTGGGGTGTCTACTTTCCAAAATGGGGTCATTTGGGGGGGTTTTGTGCTATTTTGGCATTTTATGGCCTTCGAAACTGTGATAGGTAGTGAGGAGTGAAATCAAAAATTTGTGCCTAGAAATCCTGAAGGCGTGCTTGGTTTTTGGGGTCCCGTACGTGGCTAGGCTCCTAAAAAGTCCCACACATGTGGTATCCCCGTATTCAGGAGAAGCAGCAAAATGTATTTTGGGGTGTAATTCCACATATAACCATGGCATGTGTGAGCAATATATCATTTAGTGACAACTTTTTGTAATTTTTTTTGTCATTATGCTATCACTTGGGACAAAAAAAAAAAATATTCAATGGGCTCAACAGGCCTCTCAGCAATTTCCTTGGGGTGTCTACTTTCTAAAATGGGGTCATTTAGGGGGATTTTGTGCTATTTTGGCATTTTATGGCCTTCAAAACTGTGATAGGTAGTGAGGAGTGAAATCAAAAATTTGCGCCCTTAGAAATCCTGAAGGCGGTGCTTGGTTTCCGGGGGCCCGTACGCGGCTAGGCTCCCAAAAAGTCCCACACATGTGGTATCCCCGTACTCAGGAGAAGCAGCAAAATGTATTTTGGGGTGCAATTCCACATATAACCATGGCATGTGTGAGCAATATATCATTTAGTGACAACTTTTTGTATTTTTTTTTTATTTATTTTTTTAGTCATTATTCAATCACTTGAGACAAAAAAAAAAAAAAAAAAATTCAATGGGCTCAACATGACTCTCAGCAATTTCCTTGGGATGTCTACTTTCCAAAATGGGGTCATTTGGGGGGGGGGTTTTGTACTGCCCTGCCATTTTAGCACCTCAAGGAATGAGATAGGCAGTCATAAACTAAAAGCTGTGTAAATTCCAGAAAATGTACCCTAGTTTGTAGACGCTATAACTTTTGCGCAAACCAATAAATATACGCTTATTGACATTTTATTTACTAAAGACATGTGGTTGAATACATTTTGGCCTAAATGTATGACTAAAATTGAGTTTATTCAATTTTTCTTATAACAAAAAGTAGAAAATATCATTTTTTATTTAAAATTTTCGGTCTATTTTCGTTTATATCGCAAAAAATAAAAATCATAGAGGCAATCAAATACCATTAAAAGAAAGCTCTATTTGTGGGAAGAAAAGGACGCAAATTTCGTTTGGGTACAACATTGGATGTCCGCACAATTTACAGTTGAAGCAGCACAGTGCAAAATTCTGAAATCACCTCTGGTCCTTTAGCTACAAAATGGTCCGGGGCTTAAGTGGTTAAAGCAGTGACAGTAATAATATTGCACAAAGTACAGTAATCCATATTTCTCAATAACATTTCACATTTGCATTTTTAAATATACCATTCTTCTTACAATAGATAAAAATTAACTATGAAAGGTTATACCTTTTTCATGTGATAATTACATGATGAAAAAGAGCTGTCATGTGTTATCTTTATGAAAGATATACCATAAATATGTACCTGCCATTTTTAACATATTTTTTAGCATGTCATTTGTACAGGACTTTGGTGCAAGCTTGAGGGGGATAAAGAGTGTAGAACAAGAATGGATCCTCCAATGGATGGAACAGAATGCAGCACAGAAAAGGTATTGAAATGTTACAATGTCTGTCAGGTTTTTATTCTGTCTTTCTGCCTTCCCCAATTTACTTTGCTTTTGCCTCTGGGTCAAAGCAAGGGAGTATATCTAAAGCTTTTTTTTAATTTTTTTTTTTTTCATTTTGGATAGCAGTAGAAAAATTTGTAAACTATGCCAGTTGATTTTTTGCCCTATGTGTCTCATCGGGGAAATTTCTGTCCATTAGCTAGGTCCATAAAGACATGGATGAGCGAATTTGGGGTGGAGGAACTTGACTGGCCTGCATAGAGTCCTGGCCTCAACCCGATAGAACACCTTTGGGATGGATTAGAGCGGAGACTGCGAGCCAGGCCTTCTCGTCCAACATCAGTGCCACACCTCACAAATGCGTTTCTGGAAGAATGGTTAACCTTTCCCATAGACACACTCCTAAACCTTGTGGACAGCCTTCCCAGAAGAACTAAAGCTGTTATAGCTGTAAAGGGTGGGGCAACTCAATATTAAACCCTACGGACTAAGACCCCGTACACACTATTAGATTTTCTGCAGATTTTTGTCTTCAGATTCACCCAAACTATATAATATGAGGTCAAATCTTAAGAGCCCTTTCACACTGGCAGCACCCAAAAAACGCTGGTAAAGCGCTGCTAAAACTAGCAGCGCTTTACCGGCATTTTTCGAGCGCTAGCAGGGCGATTTTAACCCCCGCTAGTGGCCGAATAAAGGGTTAAAAGCACCCACAAAGTGCCGCTGCCAAGGCGCTTTGCAGGCACTTCCTATTAATTTCAATGGTAAGGGGCGCTTTAGGAGCGGTGTGTTCACTACTCCTAAAGCGCTGCAGAAAAGCTGCTTGCAGGACTTTTTTTGACGTCCTGCCAGCGCAGCACCTCAGTGTGAAATCACTCAGGCTTTCACACTGGGATTGCAGATGAGGCTTCTTTCAGGCGCTTTACAAGCTTTATTTTTAGCGCTAAAGCGCCTGAAAAACGCCCCAGTTTGAAAGGGGTCTTAGAGTTTCAATTTGTATGAAATCAGGCAGGCCCTTGCACTACATGGTTTTGGTAAATCTGAAGACAAAAACATGCAGAAAATCTAATAGTGTGCATGGAGCTTAAGACTGGGATGCCATTAAAGTTCATGTGCGTGTAAAGGCAGGTGTCCCAATACTTTTGGTAATATAGCATACCTGCCCATTAAAATATTTTTTCTCTTTTCCTATTCTGGTGACAGCTATGTAAAGTATTGAGTGTACAGCTTGTATAACAGTGAAAATTTGTAGGGATGAGCTTCGAGTTCCAGTCGAACTCATGTTCGACTCGAACATTGCCTGTTCGCCCGTTCACCAAACAGCAAACAATTTGGGGTGTTAGCGGCAAATTCGAAAAGCTGCGGAACACCCTGTAAAAGTCTATGGGAGAAATCTAAAGTGCTAATTTTAAAGGCTTATATGCAAGTTATTGTCATAAAAAGGCAAGGGTTGTGGGGATGAGGCCCTTGTCCCCATCACAGACCCCCAAAGCATCCTCCCCATGTTGAGAGCATGTGGCCTGGTACGGTTCAGGAAGGGGGGCGCTCTCTCGTCCCCCCTCTTTTCCTGCGGCCTGCCAGGTTGCGTGCTCGGATAAAGGGTCTGGTATGGATTTTTGAGGGAAACTACACACCATTTTTTTTTTAATTTGGCGTGGAGTTCCCCTTAAAATCCATACCAGACCTGAAGGGTCTGGTATGGATATTTGGGGGGAACCCCACGTATTTTTTTTTTAAATTTGACGCAGGGTTCCCCTTAATATCCATACCAGACCTGAAGGGCCTGGTAATTGAATTTGGGGGGACCCCCACGCATTTTTTTTTTTTTATCAATGACTTTTCTCTGTATTTCCTGGAGCCGACAATTCATTATAGTGCTTTTAAATTACTTTTTTTTCTTTCCGAAATTACACTTTGTGCAGGGACAGTTCTAAGCATGGGAAACAAGCGCTACTTTACAGGCATACTATACACACCCCCCTAGGTACGAAATTTAAAGGAATATTTCACTTTTATTGTTTCACTTTAAGCATTATTAAAATCACTGCTCCCGAAAAAACTGCAGTTTTTAAAACTTTATTTTGCATTGATACAAGTCCCCTGGGGCAAAACCAGGGTCCCAAACACTTTTTATGAAAATAACTTGCATATAAGCCTTTAAAATTAGCAAATTAGCACTTTAGATTTTTCATGTTCGAGTCCCATAGACTTTACGGTGTTCGGATGTTCGAAGAAATTTATTGCCTGATCGCATGTTCTGATGCGAACCGAACTGGGGGGTGTTCGGCTCATCCCTATAAATTTGCTGTCCCCTCAAAATAACTCAACACAGCCATTAATGTTTAAACCGCAGGTGTTTTAAATTTGGTGTTATCTCTCGCACTCTCTCATATTGGTCACTGGAAGTTCAACATGGCACCTCATGGCAAAGAACTGAGGATCTGAAAAAAAAAAAAAGAGTTGTTTCTCTACATAAAAATGGCCTAGGCTATAAGAAGATCCCTGAAACTGAGCTTCAGCATGATGGCCAAGACCATACATATATATATTAGCTAATAAACCCCAGAAAAATTATAGTGAAGTCTGATAGATTTGCACCATTGTAAAAGTTTAGCTGGTGCTTGGGAACACAGCTTATGGACTTAGGATTGATGTAATTGATACCCATATGAGTAATTTTGTCTAATCAGGAAAAGCACTTTATGATTAATTACTTCAGTTGCAGAACATACACAAATATTGCAGGTCATCAGTTACTGTACTTGGCTTCATAATGGTTTCTTTCTTTTTGTTGTCTGTAAATTAATATTAATGCCATCTGAGAAGCTTTATTCAGAATGAGTATATTTGACTAAGTGTATAATACCCCAATGCAATATGCAGTGTCAGCACCATTATATATTTTTTTTACATATTTCAACTGCATCAATGAGTTGCAACATAAGGAAAGCTAATGAGAACTCTGTTTAGTGTCCATCAACAGCTTTCAGGCTGTAACTAAAGTTTATTTTGTGCTCTCCAAATTAATCAAGTTCAACATTTCCATTAATTCCATCTGGGCATTTTTTTCACATGAAAAAGACAGTTAAAATAGAACATTTTGTAGAAAGCCAGTGACTGCAAAATTTATCTCATGTGTAATTTGTTCTTTTTTTATAGAGTGCCAAATGCATATCCAAATCTACTATACAACCATTATTATTTCCAACAGAAATGTTCTATGATATTAGGGCAATTTAAAATAATAAAACACACATATACAAAATGCAATAAAAAGGTTATAAGTCACTTCATTAAAGGGAATATATAATAGTTTTCAGGAAAATGTATGTATTTTTTTTTTTGCACTATTAACTTAAAGCATTTATGATAATGATTAGTCTAAAAAGAAAAAAAAGTAAACATAATTTACAATTGATATGTGATTGTAACATTTTTGAGTTTCTTCTGAACTGTTTCTGACCTACTTCTAAGTTGTTTGGAGCTGTTGGTGTACCCAAACACTAAACTGTAATGCCACTTACACACGACCGGAAATTCCGACAAGAAAAGTCTGATGTGAGCTTTTTGTCGGCAATTCCGACCGTGTGTATGCTCCATCTGACTTTTTCTGTCTGAACTTCTGTCAACAAAAGATTGAGAACAGGTTCTCTATTTTTCCGACAGAAAACGTTTCTATCGGAAAATTTGCTCGTCTGTATGCAATTCCGACGCGCAAAGAAACACACATGCTCAGAATCAAGCAGAAGAGCCGAACTGCCTATTAAACTTTATTGATCTCGGCTTGTCGTACGTCTTGTACGTCACCGTGTTCTTGACGGTCGGAATTTCCGACAAGATTTGTGCGACCGTGTGTATGCAACACAAGTTTGAGTCAACATTCAGTCAGAAAAAATCCACGGTTTTCTTGTCGGAATTTACGATCGTGTCTTATCAGCATATTATTTAGGGATTTGATAATCATTGATGAATCCTAATATCCTTAAACCAATTAGGGTTTCTGTTTTTTTTTTTTTTAGTCTCTACTCTCTGTTTTTCTTTTCCTTTTTCCTGCTAAAAATGTTGTAATAGGTATATCTCTTTACAGTGGTGTAGAGTTGGAGAATGCACCAGCATGACTTCATCCTCGGAACACTTGTCTGGAGAATGGAGTTCTTGGAGTACATGCAGTAGAACGTGTGGCACAGGAGTTCGAAGTAGACAACTCAAATGTGTAAGGTAAATATATTTGATACATTGCATTGTTAAAGTGGTAATAAACCCAAAAATAAACATTTATTATTCTGCAGCCTACCGATTCTTAAATATGATAGCTGCAGGCTTTCTTCTATTTTCAACTGGCGATTCAGGCAGTAAGCCTGTTGTTTTACAAAAGAATAAGCTCTCCAGGAGAATGTCAGTTAGGCCCTATTTACACTTTTGCAACTTTTCACGCGACTTTGGACTTTTCACATGTGGGGGGTGAGAATGTAGGGAAAAGGCACTTGCCCCCATTGACATCTGGATAAGTTGCTTTTTGGGGCAGAGCCCCTGTCCCCCCCTTTTCTTACTTGCCAGGCCGCATGCTCGGATAAGGGTCTGGTATGGATAGGGGGGGACCCCACTCTGTTGTTTTTTTATTTTTATTTCTTATTGCCTGCATTCTTTTGTTTACATTCAGCTGTCAGTAGGGAAACCCGCTGACAGCTAATGAGTCATCGGTTGTTAAAGACACGGCAGCCGGCTTACTGGCCCAATCCTTATAAACCAGCTATTCTTCACACAGAATTTGAATCGGTCGAAAATTGATCGACCGATTCAACAATTCAAATCATTCTGAAAATTTGGAATTGGTTAGAAAATAAAGAAACCAAATGAAACTAAACACATTTTTTTCCATGATGCACGTGTCTAATGACTCTGTAGAGCACAAAACAATCACATGGGTCAAAGCCAAAGTTATAATAAAGCCGCACTCATCCAAAGTCACCTCAAAGCTTCATCAAAACCGCATCAAAGTTGCATCAAGTTGCAGGATAAAGTCACAATGGAAGTCGCACACGTGTGAATGGACACTTACAAAGATGAGACAAACCCAAAGGAATTAAAAACTGTTACTGTAACTGCTTATGAAGTGTTAGCTGGACTTTGGCTTCAATGTGTTAGTATATCTAAATCTTCTAGTCCATCTAACACTCCCCTCCCCACAGACTAGCAATGCTGCTGTCCAGAGGTGCCCCCTGTGCTCATTCATCCAGAGTGAGGACACTCTAATACAGGAGGTGTGTTACTGGCCAGATCACCGGGTGAAAACAGAGGGGAAACAAAAGAAGACTAATGCAGCTACCCCATCTAATAATTGATTACCTGCAATATATTAAATTTTTGATTTTGGGTGTAATACCACTGTAAAACAGACTTAAATCTAAGACTTTCTTTTTAAATCTGGTGAAAGCATGACAGGGATATGGCATCACCTGTCCCAGTACAGTCTTCATTAGGAGTATACACTTGAGAGAGGATCTAGGCAGTACAGGAAACAGCAGAACCCTATCTATCATGGTAAGTTTGAAGACAAGGGGGGTGGCGGATATTTTCATACCGAGGACAAACACAGCAGTAAGATGAAGATGTGGCAGAGGATTTACCTTGCCCGTGATGCTACTTAACACAGTAAGAGAGATTCTGGATGGTGTTTCCCTTTAATCTTTACTTTCCTAATGCACCATACATGTGCTGCATTTTCCACCCAATCTTTATTGTTCTCACCTCTAGCCAGAGCACTGAAGGACGTCAATGTAATGATCCGAAATTCCAGTATAAAATATGTGAGAATACAAGATGTCCTCCTGGAGTCCCTGAATTTAGAGAATGGCAATGTCAGACCTTCAGCTTCAGATCCTCCTACCCTAACCATAAACATCGCTGGAATGCTGTCATTAATGAAGGTAATATTGGTAATTAATTTATATAATGCACTTATATTCAATTATATATGATATCTAGTACATAAAATGAACCAAACTCAGCTTCTTGCATCATGTCTTTTGTCACAAATGTACAGGGCAGTAAGCAGCACACACATCTCTTTCACACAGGATAAGTTTAAGATAAGGATAGCTGTGAAAAACTTGGGGAGATATCAGTAAAGTTGAGATCTCATCACAAATTGTATCAGTCTTATTTTGGAAGTGATTGGCAATTTTCTGGGCAGTGAGAGAGTTAGTGCAGGCAGTGGAGGACAAGTAGAGAATAAAAGGTAGAGTAGAGTTGATGGGGACTGGAAGGGGACTGGATGAGAAGTTCTTATCAGGAGTGATAAAATAGGTCTGCTAGGCAGTGTGGAGGCAGGAATTGTATTTTTGGAGGGCAGATTTATATTGGTTGAAGTCTTTCTGAGACTTAGTCTAATTTCGCAGACACTCAGGAACGTGGCTACTTTTGTGAGACTTCTGGTGTCATCCGTTTGAGTTGAGTTGAGAGGAATCTTAATATAGCGCGGTCTTACCCCGAAGGGTCCCGACGCGCATAGCAGAGTTCCTGGGAAAAGAGGTCCCAGGAACCAGAAGCAGCACAGTGCGGCAGAAAGGGTGGAAGAGAGGCTACGCAGGGAAGGCTTGCGTGAAAAGCCAAGTCGTCAGTAACCCGCGGAAGACCAGAATAGTAGGGGCCTCCTGGAGCTCAATACGGAGGCTATTCCACAAAAAACGGCACCCTGGTGGGAGAAGGCCCGACCAACACGCCGGATCTTCTTGGGCACTGAGATGTGGAGGAGATCTCTGCCGGTAGATCTGAGTGATCTAACAAAAGCTTGTTTATGAAAACGAGAGCAGAGATAGCTTGGGGCCAGGCCTCTCATTATCTTAAACATAATACATCCAGCCTTAACTAAGGTGCGAAAGTAGACCAGCAGCCAGTGCAAGGCGCAGAGGACAGGGGTGATATGATCCCTCAGCGGGACATCCATGAGTAACCTATCCACAGCATTTTGAATAAGTTGAAGCTTCTGCACTAACATCTTTGGCAATCCCAGATAAAGAGAGTTGCAGTAGTCTAGGCAGCTACCTATGGTGGCACAGATGACAGTTTTTCTCTCCGAGATATCCAAATATTTAAACAGCCCCCTCAGGAGTTTTAGCTGCCAGTGACATGCACTGACGACCCTCTTTACCTGAGGAGCCAAAGTTAAACCTGAATCTAGGACAAATCCCAGATCATGAGCCTGGGGGGCCACCTCCTGAGCAGGACCAAATGAGGGAGGCCAAGGTGGGATATCTGGAGGGGTGGCCAGATCCCTGAAGATGATCACCTCAGTTTTTCCCCCATTAAGTTTCAGGAAGTTGGCAGACATCCATGTGTTGATGGCCTCCAAACAGCTGGAAAGGGTGGCATCAGCCATCTGGTTCCTAGGAATCTTTAGGTAAACCTGGGTGTCGTCCGCATAAACATGGTAATGGGCGGCGTGGGACTTTAGCAGGTCGGCAAGGGGCCTCATATAGATATTAAACAGCAGGGGAGACAAGGCAGAGCCCTGTGGCACTCTGCAATTCAGGGCATTGTACTTAGAGTAAAAAAGAGGCCAGTCTTGACTCCCTAAACTCTGCCCTCTAAGAAAGAGGCCACCCATGCCAAAGCCGACCCACTCATACCCAAAACAGATCTCATCCGCTCCAGTAAGATTCCATGATTAATGGTATCAAATGCGACCGACAGATCCAAAAGAACCAGAGCTACTGAGTCACCCCTGTCCAAGCTGTGAAGGACATCATCATAGACACAGATGAGGCTCATCTCTTTTCCATGTCCAGGTCGAAATCCAGACTGGAATTCGTCCAAGAGATGAAAAGACTCAAGGTAAGCCTGTAGCTGGATAACCACCAGGCGCTCCATCACCTTTGCCACAAAAGGCAAGATGGAAATCGGCTTGTAGTTGCCCAGTATGTCCGGGTCCAAGGTCGGTTTCTTCAGCAGGGCCAAGACCACGGCCCGCTTAAGAGCGCCTGGGACAGTACCTGTCCTGAAGCTGCAGTTGATTGTCTCCTCAATAAAGGGGGCCAAAAGGGCAGCAGATTTTTTAACCAGCCCGGCTGGACATGCATCTAATGGAGAGGAAGATGGTTTCAAAGAGGCAATTACCTCAACCACCTGTATAACCGTAACTGGTTGGAAACCAGGCAATCCAGGGGCCAATACTGTGTGGCCGATGTCCTCTTGCACAGTCTCTGGCCTGGGAATGTTGTCTCTAATGGTCTTAACCTTAGAGACAAGGAAGTCAGCGAGCTCCTGGCACCAGTCCTGAGACTCCTTGGGAGCAGAGCTGGTAGCTTCGGGATGGGTTAACATTGAGGAGATCTTGAAAAGTTTGGCCGTGCTGTTGGCTGCCTTCCTGATTCGCTCTCGGAAGTAGGTTTTTTTAGCCTCCCTAATAGCCCTCTTATAAAGATAGAGGACCACCAGATGCAGCTTTTTGTCAGCTTCCAGAAGGAACTTCCGCCAGCGTCTCTCCCTGGACCGAACCCGCTTTTTGAGGAGCCTAAGCTCCTCAGTAAACCATTGTGGGCTCTTGCCCAGGGGACGGGGATTAGATCTCATCCTACGGGGTGCTAACACATCAAGGGCCACTTCAACCGACTCCTGAAAAATACTCAGTTTCTCTACCGGGTCGCCCGGCTCAAAAAAGTTTGGCTGGTTAATACCCGTAGCCACAAGGTTTCCAAATCTGTCTGGGCAGACTTTTGAAAAGTTTCTTGAGAAAACCTTGGGGCCAGAGCGATCTGGGATATGTGGAGGTTTCCCTTCCGGTAGGGCCAGGCTAAAGGAAATAAACCTGTGATCCGACCAGGTCAACTCCCTAGGCAGCGCACAGGCTGCCGACAATCCACTGAACAGGAGCCAATCCAACACATGACCAGCAGTGTGGGTGGCCTCTGTCACATGTTGCATATACCCCAAAAGCAACAGTTCTTGGATAAGGGATTGGGTGGGGGAATCACTTAGATCCTCCGCCCAAAAGTTTAAATCACCCAAGATGCAGGAGCCTTTGAACACAATGGACATCTGTGAGGCTAGACTGAGAAATTCAAAAACAAAATCAAGTTTTAACGCAGGGGGGCGATAAATCAAAGCAAACCCGTAAGTGAGCTTGCTAGCTACTTGAAAAGAAAAAAACTAAATTTTCAAAACATTTGTAAATAGTGTTAAAATTCTCTGAAACTGATACTAAAAAATGTTTTTTAAAAATCACGGCTACCCCACCCCCCCTGCCAGTTGGGCGGTTACATTGAAATATTTTATAATGGGGAGGGGCCAGCTCATCCAAGATAGGGGCTTTAAAATCTTGAAGCCAAGTCTTGGTGAGACAAAGAAAATCCAGATCCTCATCCATAATAAGGGCCGCGATATTAGCTGCATTAGCCACTGCCGACCTGCAATTTAGAAGACCCTCTGTTAAGGACGATGTAGGAAGGTTTCTTAATGGATGAGGAAGTGTATTAGAAGCATTGACCCGTGAGAACGATCTATGAGAAGACGAAGTGTGTGAATTAAAACCATTGGCCTCAAACTGAGGAGTCACATTAGTATGCGAGATACACTTAGTGTCCTCTGGTAATAAAAATAATGGGGACTGCAGGTCCTTAAAAATGGGGACTGAGTGTGAAATGGTCTTAGCAGGAGGGCCAAGTCCACACCGAGCCATGTTGGCTATTGTTATATCTAAAAGAGGGCAATCAACACTACGCTAGCAGGAAGTCTTGCAACTCCAATGGGAGAAGCACCAAAGCCTATAGTTAAAACTAAAACAGAAAGCTCCGCATAAAAATACACCAAAAACTAAACCAACCCAGGAGTGTTCATAAGCATGATAGGAGTGAACCCAGTCCCTTCAGATAGTAACAATGCTAGAGGGCCGGGAGCCTAATACATAATAAACAGTGCGGTGAGTCTATAAAGCTAAATCAAACAGTTTAAAATGTGTGACAACCTATAAATAAAATCCATAAGGGTGCAAACTCAAACCTTAAGCAAAAATTTAAACCAGTGAGGAATTCAAAGAGAAAAAAAAAAAATCAGTAGGAGTCAGGCCTGATTGTGTGTGTAGTGAGGGGGGCAAACTCATCCAGGGCAGAGGACAGGGCTCTATTATAGGCAGAGGTGGATAGATTGGGGCAGGACAGGGGTGATATTTTAAGAGTATAAGATGAAGAGCTGGCAACTTGTCCTCCTGATAAAATTGCTTTATTGATAAAGGGTAAAGTGTGCAAGCTACAGCAGTTTATACGTTTCGGCTGATAGCTATGAATAAGGTTTTTGACCGAAACGTGTAAGCTGCTGTAACTTGCACAATAAATTCACTATATCAATAAAGTATTTTTATCAGAAGACGAGTTGTCGGATCTTCATCTTACACTCTCATGCTGTTTTAAGCGCCAGGAAGACACTGTGAGCTTTGGAGCACTGTTGGTCTACCTCCAGGGGGAATTAACCTAGGCGTATATCTCCGTTAGGTGTGAGATTTTGTCATAGAGGTGGTCAGTAGCAGAACAGAGAAGTTAAAGCTTAAAGTAGTGAAAGTTTTACGGGTAATATCAATTTTTTTTGCAGCTTTGTGGTATCTATTCTACTCCTTTTAGTTGTTTCATGTTTCTGGCTGGTGTTGGCTCTGATGGTGTCTGTCAGCCGGGCTTCCTTTTGCTGCTAACCAATATGAACATAACTGTACTACCTATGATTCACCAATGGTACATAAAGTGAATCAAAACTATTTTTGAATGAATTTAAAAAATAAAAAAGTGTTTGAAATCTATTAACAAACAGTATTAAGTCTGAATATACATTTTTTAAATATGTGTTTAAATATATGTCCTAATGTGTCTGAATTACTGATCATACTACAATTTCAGAACCACAAGTGTTTTCTAAGTCAAATCTAGGATAATGACTGTTGGGTAAAAGAAATAAAAAAACCCCTCCTTAATTCCTTTTAAAGTTCCTAATTTAAATACAGAATTCCACAGACGGATGAGCTAAGCTTCTTACCCTTGTTTTTATCATGGGACCGTGAAAGAATCCTGTGCTGCAGGCATTTGGCCACCATCATCGGCTACTTCTTTGTATTGGTATTATAAAGACTTTAGAACAACTGTCAGTCACTAATTCCAGCTTTTGCATGTTGAGGTCTCCAGGCTTGTGGTCAGGTTTCATGAGGAAATATGTGAGATCTCACTTTTTATATTTTACATGTCCCATTAAATACCAGCACTAAAGGTTACAGCCCTGCTTTCTATAAAATGCACAAAAATTTCCAAGGATTCAGTTTTCCATATGAAAATATGGAAAACAATCTCAGTGTTTTTATATTTAACCTAAGCTTTTTAAGCATATGGGGCAGAAACTGTTTCCATAAGTTTGAGCAATTATAGATCACATACTAAAAATTAACAAATATGCAAGCATATAATGATTTTCAGTTTCTGAAGATGGTGGTGGTTATTGATAGGGAGAGAGCATTGAAAAAAGATATATTGGGTGTGTAATTTTGGTTGTAATACAATCAAATAGTACATGAGTAGTGATGAGCCGAACACCCCCGGGTTCGGTTCGCACCAGAACCCGCGAACGGACCGAAAGTTCGCACGAACTTTAGAACCCTATTAAATACAATGGATGCGAACGTTCGAAATCTAAAGTGCTAATTATAACGACTATTATGCATGTTATTGTCCTAAAAAGGGTTTGGGAACCCGGGTTCTGCACCAGGGGACATGTATCAATCCAAAAAAAAGTTTTAAAAACTGCCGTTTTTCGGGAGCAGTCATTTTAATGATGCATAAAGTGAACAAAAAAAAAAGTCAAATATTCCTTTAAATATCGTACCTGGGGGGTGTCTAAAGTATGCCTGTGAAGTGCCACATGTTTCCCGTGTTTAGAACTGTCCCTGCACAAAATTACATTTCTAAAGGAAAAAAAGCTATTTAAAACTGCTTGCGGCTTTAATGTAATGTCTGGTCCCGGTAATATGGATGAAAATCTTTAAGAAAAATGGCATAGCTACCCCATCACACCCCCCCCCCCCCCACCCCTACCCCAGCCCATTACCAGCCCCTTTGGGTCTTGTATGGATATTAAGGGGAAACCCGCACATAAAATAAAAAAAGGCCCTATATACTCTGAACAGCCGTATACAGGCGGTGCATACAAGACAGGGACTGTAGGTTTGTTCTTATGTAGAATGTGTTTGTAATTTTGAACAGGTACATTGTTTAAGTGTAGCTCTAGCCCAAAAATCTATTTTTAAGCTTTTTGGAAAACATAGGGAAGGGTTATCACCCCTGTAACATTTGTTTTGCTGTCTGTGCAGTGTGCACCTGTTCAGAACAGTTCACCTCACTTTCCGTCCTAATGACAAATGTTTTTTGAAAATTTGGGGTTTTTATTGAAACAAGAATTGGTGATAAAGCATCAGTGGAGAGGAGACACTTTTTTCCCATATTAACTCTTACAGGAGAGAATTTGCCTTCCTAGGGGTAGATTTCCTCTCACTTCCTGTTGTATCCTTCCGTTTGCAAGGAGGAGTCATTTGTAAGTTGGATGTTTGAAAGTAGGGGCCTGCCGTATATACTCAGCTGAAATTTGCCCCTTACATGTTGGTGTTGCCACAACACCGTGAGCCCTCACAGTTACTCTTGGTGGGCACATGAATGGGCCCTGCTGTGAATTATTAGATCAAGAATTGTAATTGCATGCCCCTGTTAAACAGGGGCAGAAAAATTGGGCCTTTGGTGGTGGTGGTGTTGACACAACACTGTAAGGCCTCACAGTTACTCTTGGTGGGCGCAGGAATGGGCCCTGCTGTGAATTATTAGATCAAGAATTGTAATTACATGCCCCTGTTAAACAGGGGCAGAAAAATTGGGCCTTAGGCACTGGTGCCACAACACTGCAACCCCTCACAGATACTGTACTTGGAGCACAGCAATGAGCCCTGTTGCAAAGTATTGCATCAAAAATTGTAATTACACGCCCTTGTTAAACAGGGGCTGTAAAATTGGGCCTTAGGCACTGGTGCTGGTGCCACGACACTGCAACCTCTCCCAGATACTCTAGTTGGAGTGCAGGAATGAGCCCTGCTGCAAAGCATTGCATAAAAAAATTGTAATTACATGCCCCTGTTAAACAGGGGCTGAAAAATTGGGCCTTAGCCACTGGTGGCGGCACCCAGAAACAAAAATGTTCTTCCAAGCTATCATCAATCGGATCATTGAGGAGGAGGAGGATAGTCAGTCAACATAACAGGACAGTCTCTCAGCATCAGCATCAGTCTTGAAGGGATGTGACATTTGAAAATAAATTAGTCTGTTATATCAGCTTCAGGTGTTTGGTAGCTGGTGGTGATTCAAGACTGGTTCATCTTTATGAAGGTCAGTCGATCAACCGAGTCGGTGGACAGGCGCACCCTGTGATCCGTGACAAATCCTCCAGCAGCACTGAATGTGCGTTCTGAAAGAACGCTGGATGCAGGACAGGCCAGTAGCTCAATTGCATACTGTGCAAGCTCTGGCCAGTGATCCATCCTCAAGACCCAGTAAGCCAGAGGATTTTCGGTGGGGAAGGTGTCCAAGTCTGACCTTGCCCCTAGGTATTCCTGCACCATGTATATCAGACGCTGGCGATGGTTGCTGGAACCGATCATACCTTGGGGCTGCGGAGTAAAGAATTGTCTGAACGCATCGGTCAGACGGCCACCTTCCCCACCGCTCCTTCTTTGACTGACCGAAGCCTCAGCAACTCGTTGTCCAGGACCAGGAGTTTGTAACCTCCCAGTCTCTGGGAACGCGTTGCACAGACCTTTCTGCAAGGCCTCCTGGAGTTGTCTCATCCTCTGCTCCCTCTGCGATGGTAAGATAAGGTCCGCAACCTTACCCTTGTACCTTGGATCAAGGAGAGTGGCCAGCCAGTAATGGTCTACCAACTGAAAAGGCAGCAGTTGAAGCGCTAGCAATTTAGCCAAGCTAGCATTCAACCGCTGGGCATGTGGATGGCTGGGAGTGAACTTCTTTCGACGGTCCAGCAGCTGGGGCAGGGAAATTTGTCTGCTAGAATCGGACGTCGGTGTACTGCTAGCAGAGTGCCCGCAAGTACTTGGCTGTGACACACCTAATTCTACACCTTCATTCCTCTCAGGGCAGGTTTCAGAGAGGACTGAAGGTATAGTGGGATTGGAGATCCCAGCTGATGCGGTGCAAGGAGAGGTCCGCTTTGTTCTTTGGTGTGGGTCTTTAAGGTAGGCTTGCCAACGAGCTGCATGGCAGGTCAACATATGTCTGGTCAAGCATGTGGTGCCCAAGCGGGTGATGTTTTGGCCACGCGATATACGCTTGAGACATATGTTGCAAACAGCAGCTGTGCGATCTGATGCACTCGACTCAAAAAAGGCCCACACCAAAGAACTTTTTGAATTACGGGCAGAGGCAGTGCCCTGCACAGGCGGAGCTCTGCGGTGTGATTCCGTTGGTGTGCTGCCCTTACGCTGGCCCCCCGAGGGCATCCTGCCTCGTTGGAGATGTGCCTCCTCCTCATCCTCCTCCTCCTCTCTCCTATTAGGCACCCACGTGGAGTCAGTGACCTCATCATCCCCTCCCTCCTCATCACTGGAGCCAATCTGGCAGTATGCTGCAGCTGCTGGAACGTGACTGCCAGACTGGTGTCCTTCTTGAGCATCCCCTCTCTCTGCTCTCACGCTACTGCCTTCCTCTAGCTGGGTATCATCATCAGACCCTTCAAAACGCTGGGCATCCTCCTGGAGCATGTATCCAACACTGTGCTCAAATAGTTCGGGGGACTCCTCAGGAGGACATGGTTGGTCTAGGGAAGGAGTGACTGATGATGACATTGATACCAGGGAAGAGGACGCTTTGGCAGCTGCTTTGCCAGTACCCTGAGCCTGAGTGAGAGAGAATGAGGAGGATGAGGAGGGCTTGGTCATCCACTCTACCAAGTCTTCGGCATGATGCGGCTCAACACGTCCAGCTGCCGAAAAGAAGGACAAGCGTGTCCCATGGCCACGTGCTGATGGCGATGCACCGCGTCCACAACCAGCACTGTTGTCTCTAGACACAGAGCCTGCTTGCCCTCTTTTATTGGCTCCTGACTGTCTGCCTCTCCTTGTTTGCCTGGGAAAACCAGCAATAAGGCCTAGCTTCAGGAGTATATTTTGCAGGAATCACACCAGGAAAACACAGCAATACAGGCTAACTTCAGGTGTATAATGTGCAGGAGGCACACTCCGCCCGCTGTAAGTGCTGCAAATGCCTGTTGGTGTAACACACCAGGAAAACACAGCAATACGGGCTAACTTCAGGTGTATAATGTGCAGGAGGCACACTCCGCCCGCTGTATGTCCTGCAAATGCCTGTTGGTGTAACACACCAGGAAAACACAGCAATACGGGCTAACTTCAGGTGTATAATGTGCATGAGGCTTAGCAACAATGACACTGACACTGTCCCCTGCCTATCCTTCTCTCTCCCTGAACACAAGGTTTAGCAAAGAATGTGACACTGACACTGTCCCCTGCCTATCCTTCTCTCTCCCTGCACACAAGGTTTAGCAAAGAATATGACACTGACACTGTCCCCTGTCTATCCTTCTCTCTCCCTACACACAAGTTTGAGGTACAAATAGCACTGACACGTTCCCTGCCTATGTAACTCTTTCCCTGCGCCGGAACACACTACACAAGGCCGCCTCGCTGGCGGCCTTTTATAGTGTGGGGTGTGTGCTAAACCCCCTGAGCTATAATTGGCCACAGGCAACCTGCCTGTGGCCACTTATGGCTCTCCTAGCTGCCGGCGCTGTGATTGGCCAAGCATGCGGGGTCACAGTGCATGCTTGGCCAATCACAGCGCCGGGATTGCACTGCGATGGCGCACTGTATTGTGGGCCGTTCGCGTCACTCGAATTTGGCACGAACGGCCCAAATCGTTCGATGTTCGCCGAACGGTCGAACAGCCGATGTTCGACTCGAACTTATGTTCAACTCGAACTTATGTTCAACTCGAACTTATGTTCAACTCGAACTTATGTTCAACTCGAACTTATGTTCAACTCGAACTTATGTTCAACTCGAACACCGAGCTCATCCCTATACATGAGCGCATTTTTCTCATCAATATTCGCAAAGTACTGACATATATCATATGATGCCTTAGCATGACACTCATGTTAATCCCTAGATACCTAATACAATATATTTTGTCCTAACATTACCCCACTAATCATATTTTTAAACACAAGCGTTTTCTCTTCTACCCATACAATAAACATAATCATAGTGTTTGGATAACTTTAATGCAACCAAACAAATGTTGTAATAACAAAAGTTTTGGGGTTTATAATTTGTACTGAAAGTCAATGACAAACTAGCTGATTTACTAAAGGAGCCCAGGACCTTCACTCATAAAAAGAGTGTAGATTTACTTCAGTTATGCAATCATGTGGACAGTTAATTCCTGTTTTTTTGGGGTGTTTTTTTTGTTATTATTTTATCGGCACATGTTTAGATAATTAAAGTGAATCTTCACACTTTTTTGTGTGAAGATTCATAACTTTTACAGTAAATCAGCCTCAAAATGTCTACTGAACACAATTAATATGAGTGTTTCCTATGCGTGACTTTTTAAAATAGTAATAATATGAGGTGCCTAAAAAATTATTAAATTGTTAAATTTTTGAAAAACTCTCCTTTGACAGCAATGAAGAAATTAACAGTGTAACTATGGGGAAAACAAAAAAATGACATATAAGATGCAGCTTGTCGCTAGCATTAACACAAAAGTCTTGTTTCTTTGAACCTGACTAGCTTAAGTGTAGACATGTGCAATTTTTTTCATTACAAATCGAAATTCGACAAAGTGACAAAATTTTCATTATTTAGAGATTCTAATGTGTCCAACTTTCCGAATCATAACAGTAACGAATTTCAACAAATCCAAAATAAATTATAACAAAACACCAAATTAATTTGTATTAATTTGTTTCATTCGGATGACATGATGCAATAGTTTGGGCCTTTTGTTAATGTTTGAAGCATTTAAAATAATGTAACAACATAACAAATGATCCAAATTGATTCAGATCCATTTTATTTTTATCTTGCATTAACATTTTTCATTATTATAAAAAAATGCACTACGTATGAAATAGAAGTATATTGCAATAAAACTCTTATAAATAAGGTATAAAAGTGAAATAAAATGATGAATCCTAGGAAATCTAAACTTAAAACAGCTAAGTGTCCAGACACGCTGACGAGAACCGCAGCTAAGATGACAGCAGCGCCATCCTCCCGCTCTGCTTTACCTCAGCTACAAAAGAATAGTAATTCACCTCAGTATCTACTTAATGAGCCTGAATCTGACTGTGATTTTGGGATGACTCCCAATTAGACATGTGCAATTCGTTTTGTTTCAAATGAGTTTTTTAAAGAATTTTGAGAAATTCGTTAATTCCAAAATTTCCGAATTTTTCAATTTCCGAATTTTCGGATTTCCGAAATTTAAAATTTCCGAATATCCAAAATTTCGAATTTCCGAATTTTTTAATTTCCGGAAATTCGGAAAGTCAACTTTCGAAATTTCAGAAATTCGAGTTTCGAAAATTCGAAATTGCAAAATTCGAAAATCTCAAATTTCGAAAATGGGAAATTTGGAAAGTTGACTTTGCGAATTTCCGAATTTTCTAATTTCCGAATTTCCGAAATTTGTTTTATCTCACTTACTGCAAACCCAGCAGACTTATACAAGGGTAATTACCCACCCTTGCTGAAACAACTAAACACATTAATGAAAAACTGGTCTTCTTTACCATTGGCTTGGATGGGTAGAATTACAGTTATTCAAATGTCAATATTACCTAAAATCTTATATCTTTTCAGAGTACTCCCAATCCAAGTCCCAGCATACTTCCTTCGCATTCTCCAACGCAAAATTCTACAATTCATATGGGGCAAACTTAAACCCTGCTTACCACAATCTACTCTATATACCCCCCGAATTAGAGGTGGATTAAGTGTTCCCGATTTCACTAAATACTATTACGCTGCCCAATTAGCTCAACTCCCCAAGTACCACGCCACCAAAGAGATCCCTCTTTGGGTCACGATTAGTGATGAGCCGAACACCCCCGGGTTCGGTTCGCACCAGAACCCGCGAACGGACCGAAAGTTCGTACGAACATTAGAACCCTATTAAATACAATGGATGCGAACGTTCGAATTCTAAAGTGCTAATTATAACAACTATTATGCATGTTATTGTCCTAAAAAGGGTTTGGGAACCCGGGTTCTGCACCAGGGGACATGTATCAATGCAAAAAGAAGTTTTAAAAACGGTCGTTTTTCGGGAGCAGTCATTTTAATGATGCATAAAAGTGAAAAAAAAAAAGTCAAATATTCCTTTAAATATCGTACCTGGGGGGTGTCTAAAGTATGCCTGTGAAGTGCCACGTGTTTCCCGTGTTTAGAACTGTCCCTGCACAAAATGACACTTCTAAAGGAAAAAAAAAGCCATTTAAAACTGCTTGCGGCTTTAATGTAATGTCTGGTCCCGGTAATATGGATGAAAATCTTTAAGAAAAATGGCATAGCTACCCCATGACCCCCCCCCCCTACCCCAGCCCATTACCAGCCCCTTTGGGTCTTGTATGGATATTAAGGGGAACCCCGCACATAAAATAAAAAAGGCCCTATATACTCTGAACAGCCGTATACAGGCGGTGCATACAAGACAGGGACTGTATGTTTGTTCTTATGTAGAATGTGTTTGTAATTTTGAACAGGTACATTGTTTAAGTGTAGCTCCAGCCCAAAAATCTATTTTTAAACTTTTTGGAAAACATAGGTAAGGGTTATCACCCCTGTAACATTTGTTTTGCTGTCTGTGCCCCTGTTCAGAACATTTCACCTCACTTTCCGTCCCAATGACAACTGTTTTTGAAATGTGGTGTTTTTCTTGAAACAAGGATTGCTGATAAAGCATCAGTACAGAGGAGACACCTTTCTCCCATATTAATTCTTACAGGAGAGAATTTTCCTTCCTAGGGGTAGATTTCCTCTCACTTCCTGTTGTCTTCTTGCGTTTGCAAGTAGGAGTCGTTTGTAAGTTGGATGTTTGAAAGTAGGGACCTGCCGTATATAATCTGCAGAAATAGGCCCCTTAGTTGGTGTTGGCACAACACTGTAAGCACTCACAGTTACTCTTGGTTGGTGCTGGAACGCCCTGCTGTCAACTATTATATCAGGAATTGTAATTACATATAATTGTTGAACAGTGGTAGTAAAAATTGGGCCTTTGATGGTGGTGCTGGTGCCACAACACTGTAAGCCCTGACAGTTACTCTTGGTGGGTGCAGCAATGGGCCCTGCTGTGAATTATTAGATCAAGAATTGTAATTACATGCCCCTGTTGAACAGGGGCTGAAAAATTGGGCCTTAGGCACTGGTGGCACAACACTGCAACCCTTCACAGATACTGTACTTGGAGCACAGCAATGAGCCCTGTTGCAAAGTATTGCTTCAAAAATTGTAATGACACGCCCCTGTTAAACAGGGGCTGAAAAATTGGGCCTTAGGCACTGGTGGCACAACACTGCAACTCCTCACAGATACTGTACTTGGAGCACAGCAATGAGCCCTGTTGCAAAGTATTGCTTCAAAAATTGTAATTACACGCCCCTGTTAAACAGGGGCTGAAAAATTGGGCGTTAGGCACTGGTGGCGGCACCCATAAACAAAAATGATCTTCCAAGCTATCATCATCAATCGTATCATTGAGGACTCGGAGGAGGAGGATAGCCAGTCAACATAACAGCACAGGCACTCAGCATCAGCATCAGTCTTGAAGGGATGTGACATTTTAAAATCAATTAGTCTGTTATATCAGCATCAGGTGTGTGGTAGCTGGTGGTGATCCAAGACTGGTTCATCTTGATGAAAGTCAGTCGATCAACCGAGTCGGTGGACAGGCGCACCCTGTGATCCGTGACAAATCCTCCAGCAGCACTGAATGTGCGTTCCGAAAGAACGCTGGATGCAGGACAGGCCAGTAGCTCAATTGCATACTGTGCAAGCTCTGGCCAGTGATCCATCCTCAAGACCCAGTAAGCCAGAGGATTTTCGGTGGGGAAGGTGTCCAAGTCTGACCTTGCCCCTAGATATTCCTGCACCATGTTTATCAGACGCTGGCGATGGTTGCTGGAACCGATCATACTTTGGGGCTGCGGACTAAAGAATTGTCTGAACGCATCGGTCAGACGGCCACCTTCCCCACCGCTCCTTCTTTGACTGGCCGAAGCCTCAGCAACTCGTTGTCCAGGACCAGGAGTTTGCAACCTCCCAGTCTCTGGGAACGCGTTGCACAGACCTTTCTGCAAGGCCTCCCGGAGTTGTCTCATCCTCTGCTCCCTCTGCGACGGTAACATAAGGTCCGCAACCTTACCCTTGTACCGTGGATCAAGGAGAGTGGCCAGCCAGTAATGGTCCCTCTCCTTGATCCGAAGAATACGAGGATCCTTCCGCAGACTTTGCAGGATCAGGGAGGCCATGCAGCGTAGGTTTGCTGAGGCATTCGCTCCGGAGTCCTCTGGGTCACTAAGGACGACATGATCCGCAGCCACCTCCTCCCAGCCACGTACAAGTCCACTGGTTTCTTGGGACTGTAAATCATCCCTAAAAGACTGCTGCTGATGATGCTGAGTGCCAGCCTCCACCTCCATGCTGACACAATCCTCCTCCTCCTCCTCCTCCTCCTCCTCCTCCTCCTCCTCCTCCTCTTCCTGTGCGATGGGTGGGACAGAAGGAACACTGTCTGGGTAAAGGGGGCCTTGAGAGGCAAGGAAGTCCTCCTCTTCCTGCCTCTGTTCTGCCTCAAGTGCCCTGTCCATTATTCCACGCAGCGTGTGCTCCAACAGGTGGACAAGAGGTACAGTGTCACTGATGCATGCACTGTCACTGCTCACCATCCTCGTGGCCTCCTCAAATGGTGCCAGGACAGTGCATGCATCCCTGATCATGCCCCACTGGCGTGGAGAAAAAAAACCAAGCTCCCCTGACCCTGTCCTGGTGCCGTAGTCGCACAGGTACTCATTGATGGCCCTCTGCTGCGTGTGCAGCCGCTGCAGCATGGCCAACGTTGAGTTCCACCTGGTGGGCATGTCACATATAAGGCGGTTCTTGGGCAGGTTCAACTCCTTTTGCAGCTCAGCCAGGCGAGCACTGGCATTATAAGATCTGCGGAAATGCACACAGACTTTCCTGGCCTGCCTCAGGACATCCTGTAAGCCCGGGTACCTGCCCAAGAAGCGCTGCACCACCAGGTTAAGGACGTGAGCCACACAGGGCACATGGGTCAGTTGTCCCTGTCGGAGGGCGGAGAGGAGGTTGGTGCCATTGTCGCAAACCACCATTCCTGGCTTAAGCTGGCGTGGCGTCAACCACCTCTCGGCCTGGCCCTGCAGAGCAGACAGGACCTCTGCCCCAGTGTGGCTTCTGTCCCCCAAACACACCAGCGCAAGCACGGCATGGCATCTTTTTGCCTGCGTACTTGCGTAGCCCCGTGAACGGCTACGGAGCACCGCTGGTTCATAGGACAAACCACAGGAAGAGGCCATGGAGGAAGAAGAAGAGGAGGGGGTGGAGGAGAGAGGTGTGTCACAACCAGTAGTAGCATTTTGGAGGCGTGGCGGTGGGACAACCTCCAACACTACTGCACCTTGTCCTGAATCCTTCCCAGCTGCCAAAAGAGTGACCCAATGGGCCGTGAAAGAAAGGTAACGTCCCTGTCCATGCCTGCTGGACCATGAGTCAGCGGTAATATGCACCTTACCGCTGACCGCCCTGTCCAGCGAGGCCAAGACATTGCCTTCCACATGCCGGTAGAGAGCCGGAATAGCCTTCCGTGAGAAAAAGTGGCGTTTGGGAACCTGCCACTGAGGAACCGCACATTGCACAAACTCACGGAAGGGGGCCGAGTCTACCAACTGAAAAGGCAGCAGTTGAAGCGCTAGCAATTTAGCCAAGCTAGCATTCAACCGCTGGGCATGTGGATGGCTGGGAGTGAACTTCTTTCGACGGTCCAGCAGCTGGGGCAGGGAAATTTGCCTGCTAGAATCGGACGTCGGTGTACTGCTAGCAGAGTGGGCGCAAGTACTTGGCTGTGACACACCTAATTCTACACCTTCATTCCTCTCAGTGCATGTTTCAGAGAGGACTGAAGTTATAGTGGGGTTGGAGATCCCAGCTGATGCGGTGCAAGGAGAGGTCCGCTTGGTTCTTTGGTGTGGGTCTTTGAGGTAGGCTTGCCAACGAGCTGCATGGCAGGTCAACATATGTCTGGTCAGGCATGTGGTACCCAAGCGGCTGATGTTTTGGCCACGCGATATACGCTTGAGACATATGTTGCAAACAGCAGCTGTGCGATCTGATGCACTAGCCTCAAAAAAGGCCCACACCAAAGAACTTTTTGAATGACGGGCAGAGGCAGCGCCCTGCACAGGCGGAGCTCTGCGGTGTGATTCCGTCGGTGTACTGCCCTTACGCTGGCCACCAAAGGGCATCCTGCCTCGTTGGAGATGTGCCTCCTCCTCATCCTCCTCCTCCTCCTCTCTCCTATTAGGCACCCACGTGGAGTCATTGACCTCATCATCCCCTCCCTCCTCATCACTGGAGCCAATCTGGCAGTATGCTGCAGCTGCTGGAACATGACTGCCAGATTGGTGTCCTTCTTGAGCATCCCCTCTGTCTGCTCTCACGCTACTGCCTTCCTCTAGCTGGGTTTCATCATCAGACCCTTCGAAACGCTGGGCATCCTCCTGGAGCATGTACCCAACACTGTGCTGAAACAGTTCGGGGGACTCCTCAGGAGGAGGACATGGTGGGTCTAGGGAGGGAGTGACTGATGATTTGTCTGACATTGATACCAGGGAAGACGACGCTTTGGCAGCTGCTTTTCCAGTACCCTGAGCCTGGGTGAGAGAGGATGAGGAGGAGGAGGAGGGCTTGGTCATCCACTCTACCAAGTCTTCGGCATGATGTGGCTCAACATGTCCAGCTGCCGAAAAGAAGGACAAGCGTGTCCCATGGCCATGTGCTGATGACAATGCACCGCGTCCACGACCAGCACTGTTGCCCCCAGACACAGAGCCTGCTTGCCCTCTTTTATTGCCTCCTGACTGTCTGCCTCTCCTTGTTTGCCTTCCAGACATTCTAATAGATGGCCTGCAGGGAGATGGGAAAAAAGCAATAAGGGCTACCTTCAGGTGTCCTTCTCTGTCCCTTGAAACAAGGACTTTCACAGTGAAAGAAACTGACACTGTCCCTACCTAGAGTTTTCTGTCCCTAGAATAAATGTTTTTTTTAATCACAATATAGCACAAGGACAATTCACTCAATGTCTCTCCAGGTCCCTGGAAACAAGGACTTGCAGAGTGAAAGAAACTGACACTGTCCCTACCTAGAGTTTTCTGTCCCTAGAATAAATGTTTTTTTTAAGCACAATATAGCACAAGGACAATTAACTCACTGTCCTTACAGGTCCCTGGAAACAAGGACTTGCAGAGTGAAAAAAAAAAAACACTCTCCCTACCTACAGTTTTCTGTCCCTAGAAAAAATGTTTTTTTTAATCACAATATAGCACAAGGAAAATTAACTCACTGTCCTTACAGGTCCCTGGAAACAAGGACTTGCAGAGTGAAAGAAACTGACACTGTCCCTACCTAGAGTTTTCTGTCCCTAGAATAAATGTTTTTTTTAAGCACAATATAGCACAAGGACAATTAACTCACTGTCCTTACAGGTCCCTGGAAACAAGGACTTGCAGAGTGAAAAAAAAAAAACACTCTCCCTACCTAGAGTTTTCTGTCCCTAGAAAAAATGTTTTTTTTAAGCACAATATAGCACAAGGACAATTAACTCACTGTCCTTACAGGTCCCTGGAAACAAGGACTTGCAGAGTGAAAGAAACTGACACTGTCCCTACCTAGAGTTTTCTGTCCCTAGAATAAATGTTTTTTTTAATCACAATATAGCACAAGGAAAATTAACTCACTGTCCTTACAGGTCCCTGGAAACAAGGACTTGCAGAGTGAAAGAAACTGACACTGTCCCTACCTAGAGTTTTCTGTCCCTAGAATAAATGTTTTTTTTAAGCACACTATAGCAGAAGCACAAAACACACTGACACTCTCCCTAAACTAAAGGAATCCAGGTTAAGCAAGAAAGAAATAACAGTCACTGTCCCTGCCTATGCTACTCTATCCCTGCTCCGGAACACACTACACTAGGCCGCCGTGCTGGCGGCCTTTTATAGTGTGGGGCGTGTACTAAACACCCTCAGCAATAATTGGCCACAGGCATCCTGCCTGTGGCCAATCATTGCTCTCCTCGCTGCCGGCGCTGTGATTGGCCAAGCATGCGGGGTCACAGTGCATGCTTGGCCAATCACAGCGCCTGGATGACACTGCGATGGCGTAGTGCATTGTGGGCCGTTCGCGTCACTCGAATTTGGCGCGAACGGCCCAAATCGTTCGATCTTCGTCGAACGATCGAACAGCCAATGTTCGAGTCGAACGTATGTTCGACTCGAACACGAAGCTCATCCCTAGATGTGACATGTTAAAATCAATTAGTCTGTTATATCAGCATCAGGTGTGTGGTAGCTGGTGGTGATCCAAGACTGGTTCATCTTGATGAAAGTCAGTCGATCAACCGAGTCGGTGGACAGGCGCACCCTGTGATCCGTGACAAATCCTCCAGCAGCACTGAATGTGCGTTCCGAAAGAACGCTGGATGCAGGACAGGCCAGTAGCTCAATTGCATACTGTGCAAGCTCTGGCCAGTGATCCATCCTCAAGACCCAGTAAGCCAGAGGATTTTCGGTGGGGAAGGTGTCCAAGTCTGACCTTGCCCCTAGATATTCCTGCACCATGTTTATCAGACGCTGGCGATGGTTGCTGGAACCGATCATACTTTGGGGCTGCGGACTAAAGAATTGTCTGAACGCATCGGTCAGACGGCCACCTTCCCCACCGCTCCTTCTTTGACTGGCCGAAGCCTCAGCAACTCGTTGTCCAGGACCAGGAGTTTGTAACCTCCCAGTCTCTGGGAACGCGTTGCACAGACCTTTCTGCAAGGCCTCCCGGAGTTGTCTCATCCTCTGCTCCCTCTGCGACGGTAACATAAGGTCCGCAACCTTACCCTTGTACCGTGGATCAAGTAGAGTGGCCAGCCAGTAATGGTCCCTCTCCTTGATCCGAAGAATACGAGGATCCTTCCGCAGACTTTGCAGGATCAGGGAGGCCATGCAGCGTAGGTTTGCTGAGGCATTCGCTCCGGAGTCCTCTGGGTCACTAAGGACGACATGATCCGCAGTCACCTCCTCCCAGCCACGTACAAGTCCACTGGTTTCTTGGGACTGTAAATCATCCCTAAAAGACTGCTGCTGATGATGCTGAGTGCCAGCCTCCACCTCCATGCTGACACAATCCTCCTTCTCCTCCTCCTCCTCCTCCTCTTCCTGTGCGATGGGTGGGACAGAAGGAACACTGTCTGGGTAAAGGGGGCCTTGAGAGGCAAGGAAGTCCTCCTCTTCCTGCCTCTGTTCTGCCTCAAGTGCCCTGTCCATTATTCCACGCAGCGTGTGCTCCAACAGGTGGACAAGAGGTACAGTGTCACTGATGCATGCACTGTCACTGCTCACCATCCTCGTGGCCTCCTCAAATGGTGCCAGGACAGTGCATGCATCCCTGATCATGCCCCACTGGCGTGGAGAAAAAAACCAAGCTCCCCTGACCCTGTCCTGGTGCCGTAGTCGCACAGGTACTCATTGATGGCCCTCTGCTGCGTGTGCAGCCGCTGCAGCATGGCCAACGTTGAGTTCCACCTGGTGGGCATGTCACATATAAGGCGGTTCTTGGGCAGGTTCAACTCCTTTTGCAGCTCAGCCAGGCGAGCACTGGCATTATAAGATCTGCGGAAATGCACACAGACTTTCCTGGCCTGCCTCAGGACATCCTGTAAGCCCGGGTACCTGCCCAAGAAACGCTGCACCACCAGGTTAAGGACGTGAGCCACACAGGGCACATGGGTCAGTTGTCCCTGTCGAAGGGCGGAGAGGAGGTTGGTGCCATTGTCGCAAACCACCATTCCTGGCTTAAGCTGGCGTGGCGTCAACCACCTCTCGGCCTGGCCCTGCAGAGCAGACAGGACCTCTGCCCCAGTGTGGCTTCTGTCCCCCAAACACACCAGCGCAAGCACGGCATGGCATCTTTTTGCCTGCGTACTTGCGTAGCCCCGTGAACGGCTACGGAGCACCGCTGGTTCATAGGACAAACCACAGGAAGAGGCCATGGAGGAAGAAGAAGAGGAGGGGGTGGAGGAGAGAGGTGTGTCACAACCAGTAGTAGCATTTTGGAGGCGTGGCGGTGGGACAACCTCCAACACTACTGCACCTTGTCCTGCATCCTTCCCAGCTGCCAAAAGAGTGACCCAATGGGCCGTGAAAGAAAGGCAACGTCCCTGTCCATGCCTGCTGGACCATGAGTCAGCGGTAATATGCACCTTACCGCTGACCGCCCTGTCCAGCGAGGCCAAGACATTGCCTTCCACATGCCGGTAGAGAGCCGGAATAGCCTTCCGTGAGAAAAAGTGGCGTTTGGGAACCTGCCACTGAGGAACCGCACATTGCACAAACTCACGGAAGGGGGCCGAGTCTACCAACTGAAAAGGCAGCAGTTGAAGCGCTAGCAATTTAGCCAAGCTAGCATTCAACCGCTGGGCATGTGGATGGCTGGGAGTGAACTTCTTTCGACGGTCCAGCAGCTGGGGCAGGGAAATTTGCCTGCTAGAATCGGACGTCGGTGTACTGCTAGCAGAGTGGCCGCAAGTACTTGGCTGTGACACACCTAATTCTACACCTTCATTCCTCTCAGTGCATGTTTCAGAGAGGACTGAAGTTATAGTGGGGTTGGAGATCCCAGCTGATGCGGTGCAAGGAGAGGTCCACTTTGTTCTTTGGTGTGGGTCTTTGAGGTAGGCTTGCCAACGAGCTGCATGGCAGGTCAACATATGTCTGGTCAGGCATGTGGTACCCAAGCGGCTGATGTTTTGGCCACGCGATATACGCTTGAGACATATGTTGCAAACAGCAGCTGTGCGATCTGATGCACTAGCCTCAAAAAAGGCCCACACCAAGGAACTTTTTGAATGACGGGCAGAGGCAGCGCCCTGCACAGGCGGAGCTCTGCGGTGTGATTCCGTCGGTGTACTGCCCTTACGCTGGCCACCAAAGGGCATCCTGCCTCGTTGGAGATGTGCCTCCTCCTCATCCTCCTCCTCCTCCTCTCTCCTATTAGGCACCCATGTGGAGTCAGTGACCTCATCATCCCCTCCCTCCTCATCACTGGAGCCAATCTGGCAGTATGCTGCAGCTGCTGGAACATGACTGCCAGATTGGTGTCCTTCTTGAGCATCCCCTCTGTCTGCTCTCACCCTACTGCCTTCCTGTAGCTGGGTTTCATCATCAGACCCTTCGAAACGCTGGGCATCCTCCTGGAGCATGTACCCAACACTGTGCTCAAACAGTTCGGGGGACTCCTCAGGAGGAGGACATGGTGGGTCTAGGGAAGGAGTGACTGATGATGAGTCTGACATTGATACCAGGGAAGAGGACGCTTTGGCAACTGCTTTGCCAGTACCCTGAGCCTGGGTGAGAGAGGATGAGGAGGAGGAGGAGGGCTTGGTCATCCACTCTACCAAGTCTTCGGCATGATGTGGCTCAACATGTCCAGCTGCCGAAAAGAAGGACAAGCGTGTCCCATGGCCATGTGCCGATGACAATGCACCGCGTCCACGACCAGCACTGTTGCCCCCAGACACAGAGCCTGCTTGCCCTCTTTTATTGCCTCCTGACTGTCTGCCTCTCCTTGTTTGCCTTCCAGACATTCTAATAGATGGCCTGCAGGGAGATGGGAAAAAAGCAATAAGGGCTACCTTCAGGTGTCCTTCTCTGTCCCTTTACTTAAGGATTTCTAAATATGGTTCAGGATGATTGCTTTTGCACAGAATAGCACAACGACAATTTCCCTGACTGTCCAAAAAACAAGGATTTCAAAGATGGTTGATGAGGAATGCTTTAGCACACTATAGCACAAGGAGAATTCACTCACTGTCCTTCCCAGTCCCTAGAAACAAGGACTTGCACAGTGAAAGAAACTGACACTCTCCCTACCTAGAGTTTTCTGTCCCTAGAAAAAATGTTTTTTTTAAGCACACTATAGCACAAGCACAAAACACACTGACACTCTCCCTACCTATCCTTCTCTTTCCCTAAACTAAAGAAATCCAGGTTAAGCAAGAAAGAAATAAAAGTCACTGTCCCTGCCTATGCTGCTCTTTCCCTGCTCCGGAACACACTACACTAGGCCGCCGTGCTGGCGGCCTTTTATAGTGTGGGGCGTGTACTAAACACCCTCAGCAATAATTGGCCACAGGCATCCTGCCTGTGGCCAATCATTGCTCTCCTCGCTGCCGGCGCTGTGATTGGCCAAGCATGCGGGGGTCACAGTGCATGCTTGGCCAATCACAGCGCCTGGATGACACTGCGATGGCGTAGTGCATTGTGGGCCGTTCGCGTCACTCGAATTTGGCGCGAACGGCCCAAATCGTTCGATCTTCGTCGAACGATCGAACAGCCGATGTTCGAGTCGAACGTATGTTCGACTCGAACACGAAGCTCATCCCTAGTCACGATCAAATCGGTCAATTGCGACCCACTCTCCTTAGCAAACCTCCTGTGGCTCGCTCCGGCTTTACGCCGCACAATCACAAACCCCATCACTAAGCATAATTTATCCATTTGGGACAGACTTAAATCACGCTTCAGACTCCAATCCCCACATAATCCCCTCCTCTCCTTCCTAAACAACCCCTCCTTCTACCCTGCTTGGACTTCCCTTTCTTCTTTCTCAGCATGGTCAAAAGCAGGTCTAATAAGAGCACATAATTTTTTCGAATCGAACATCATCACGCCTTTTCCCAAACTCTGTGATACACATGATATACCACAAAATGAAACCTTCAGGTATCTGCAAATAAAACAATGGCTCGGGGTAAGATCTCAGTACCATTAGCAGTAACCCCGAGCCAGACTCGGGCTGCATCGCAGGATACAGGGAAAGTTACTTACCTTGTCCTCTGGATCCTGCGATGTCTCCCTGCAGTGTGTGCGAGCTGTCATCTCGCTCGTTTCACACACAGTGTCCGAGTGCCGCCGAGCTCCGTTCCCTGCGACTTTGCGGCGGACGGGGGCGGAGATCGGCGCCAAATTCTAAAAAGTAAAAACACAATACACATACAGTAATCTTACTGATTACAGTACTGTATAAAAAAATTACACATCCCCTTTGTCCCTAGTGGTCTGCCCAGTGCCCTGCATGCACTTTTATATTATAAATACTGTTTTTTTCTGCCTGGAAACTGGAGATTGTCCCTTTATGTCAAAAGTGTTTTTAGACCAGCTAGAAAACAGCGATAATAAATTAGGATCACTTGCAGAATTGAGCGATAGCGATTTGTGGGGAAATTTGTCATCAAACACTAAATCTAATTAATGACAGTGACAATTCTGCAACTGAGTAAAATTTCTGTGTTTTTGATTTGATTACATTATTGAATAATTTTTATTATTATTATATTATTATTTGTTATAATTATTTATAGTTATTTATTATAATTTATGATTTTGTGTTTCAAACTTTATCATACACGGGATGTCTACTAGACTCTTGTTTGGACAGATTTAAGTGAGTTATTCCTAAGAATTGCAGGCCTACAATATAAAACTCCAAATTTCCATGCAAAATAATTGTACCGCTTTCAGTACCTAAAATCTGACAGAATCATACCGCCAGGGATGTTAAAGAAAAATTAATAAAAAAAAATTGAAAAAAAATATAATATGTGAAATAGTAGGTATTTTAGGATAATACAAGTGAGCAGTCAAATCCTAGTGGCAGGTGATGATTTATCCACGGGAGCCAGAGGGCTTCGAATTTTGGGATTTTATTTAAAAAGATAGCCTCACTCTATAAATAACCAAATTATAAATAGTTATTCATCTATAAATTAAGTTTAGAAGTAATAGGATTATTCTGTTATTTGGCTCTATTACTCATCGACAGGACATGCCAAGCCACATAGTGATCTTGGCCCCTGTTAGAAGTACGCCACCCTAACTGCCACATGAACACCATCTATGTTATCCCTTTTTACTCCCAACCTTTAACCTATGTACATTGGAAATAACTGATGAAAACCTTGAAAAACTTTTGAGAAGCCTTAATATATCCTATGTTTATCTTATTTTATTTCAAAATTTGAATATGTAATTAATGTTTATTATTATTATACTTAAAATTTTTGTATGTACATTATATATAATATTATCTATAATAAAATATTTGAAAAAGAAAAGAGAGAAGTGTAGACCCTTAGGACCTATTCATGCCACTGCAATCCACTGCGGTGAGTTAAATGGATGCACTTTCCCCTCTTCCTGCCCATACCATCTTTCAGCTTTCAGCACTGTTGCATTTTAAATGACAATTGCACGGTCTTGCTACGTTGTGCCCAAAATAAAATTTGTATTATTTTTTTCACACAAATAGAGCTTTCTTTTGGTGGTATTTGATCACCAGTGGTGTTTTTATTTTTTGAGCTACAAATAAAAAAAGACCGTCAATTTTGTATAAAAAAAAGTTTTTCTTTGTTTCTGTTACAAAACTTTGTAAATAAGCAAGTTTTCTCCTGCACTGATGGGCACCGATGATGCTGCACTGACGGGCACTTATGAGGCTGTACTGATTGGCACTGATGAGGCACTTATATGCAGCACTGATGGGCACTGATAGGCGGCCTGATAAGCAGCACTGACAGGCACTGATAGGTGCCACTGATATGCAGCACTGATGGGCACTAATAGGTTGCATTGATAGATGACACTGATGGGGGCACTGGCAGGCAGCACTGATGGGCACTGAGTGCCATCCCTATTGGGCATTGATTGGCATCCCTAATGGTCCTGGGTGGGCATCCCTGGTGGTCCTGGGTGGGCATCCCTGGTGGTCCTGGGTGGGCATCATTGGGAGGGCTGCACTGATAATCAATCAGTGCAAACCCCCCTGTCAGGAGAGCCGCCGATCGGTTCTCCTCTACTCACGTCTGGAATTGCGGGTGGAGGAAAAGCCAATAAACGTCTCTGCCTATTTACACTCTGATCAGCTGTGATTGGGAACAGCTGATCATGTGGTAAAGAGCCTACGTCAGAGGCACTTTATCTCAATCGGAGATGCAGTGTGTCAGACTAACACACCACACCACCGATCGCCGCACTACACACCCCTGCGGGTGCGCAATCACGGCTTATCCTGCTGGACGTCATATGACGCCCAGTCAGGATAACTGAACCACTTCCCGGACGTCATTCTGCATACGGCCGGCGTGGTTAAAGAGCGTAGCATTAGGGCAGCCTATTTATGTGAAAGAGCTGGCTAAACATTACAATGGATCAACAATTTTGCATTTTTTAGCACCACAGCTCAGCGCAATGCAAGTCCACTGGGAAGGTGTATTGGGAGATATTCAGAATAAATGGCACTGCAGCACATCAATGTGCATTATTGCAGTACATTGATGTGAAGAGGTTCTAAAAGGTATATCCAGATCAAACTGACAACTTATCTAATGAGCATTGCATCCTCACTGGCTAAAAGGATGCATAACCTCACTTGCTAGCAGTTATGGTTTGACGTCTCACTGGTTCAGCCAGTAATGGAGCAATACCATAAGGAAACATAAGGGGTATTTTTGTGATGTCGTTGCTGTCGAGTTGTCTAGTGTGACTTGGCCCTTAGGTGTATTTAAGTTGTAAAATCAGCCAAAACATTTTATTTTTAGGTTTGATTACACTAAGGTAAAGTACTAGGACCTCTGTTGAGCTTTTACTGCTATCTGGATTCTGTTCGGGAGATTTTCTCTCATTTAGTGTCCTTGTGACATTGTTTCACCAAATATGAAGAGGAAATAAATCTCCAACAGAAGCACCTCCAGAAGTAAAACAGTTTTTTTAGTAGGGTAGGGAAAGTCTGTAAGACCCCTTTCACACTGAGGAGCTTTGCAGGCACTATAAGGCTAAAATTAGCGCCTGCAAAGTGCCCTGAAACAGCCGCTGCTGTCTCTCCAGTGTGAAAGCCCCGAGGGATTTCACACTGGAGCGGTGCGCTAGCAGGACAGTAAAAAAAGTCCTGCTAGCAGCATCTTTGGAGTGGTGAAGGAGCGGTGTGTATACCGCTCCTCCACCGCTCCTGCCCATTGAAATCAATGGGCACCGCGGCTATACCGCCGGCAAAGTACCACTGCCGAGGCACTTTGCGGTGGTTTTAACCCTTTCTCGGCCACTAGCAGGGGGTAAAAGCACCCCGCTAGCGGACAAATAGCGCATCGAAATTTACGGTAAAGCACAGCTAAAGATAGCGGCGCTTTACCACCAACGCACCCACCGTCCCAGTGTGAAAGGGGCCTAAAAGAAAGAATGATACACTAAAAGTGTAAAACTTAGCTAGGACCTCCCGGCTAAGATTAGTGTGTGTAGCATATAAAATTAGTCCAAATACTGACATAGGAAGTATATATAGTCCTAATGAAAGTCTTACGGAATCTGGGTTTGTTTAAGGGTCCCTGTAGCATGTTTTGAAACACTTTCTGTCTAATTAAACAATTGTCATCATTAATGTCAGTTAAGCTGGGTATACACTAGTAGATTTTCTAACAAATCTGACAAACAACTAGAAATATAGTTGAGAAAAAAAAAAAAATGTTCAAATTTTCACTGCTGTGGAAAACAAACCTCGATTTCACCCCACTAACAATTAGTAAATCAAATGAGCATTCTTAAGATGAATATTCGTAATTCAAAAGTGTATACACATCTTAAGTGAGGGGAAGTCTCTCCAACAGAAGATCCTATAGCAGTAAAATTTGACACGAGTTTTAGTCCTTCTTCACTTATGCAAAACTAAAACAAAAAAAATAAAAAATACATGACTGGCCATGCACTTTATTTAATTCAGAGAAATTACCGTATATACTCTTGGTACACATGTAGCCCCACTCTTCCTGCAATGTGTGCAATGTTTGTTGTCCGGAGGACCTGCGGCTGGGGAGCACCGATTTTTTAAAGCCGTGCACTCCTTCCATAGACTCCCATGTTAAATGGTAATTTCTCTGGTGATTTTGGGGACCCGGTATCAGCCGCTTGTAGGTCCCCTGGACCCGAAACTTGGTACACATGTAGCCCCATTTCTCCTCTATAAGTGTGCAAAGTTTGTTGTCTGGAGGACCTACGGCCGGGGAGCACATATTTTTCAAACCCGGGCACTTCTTCCATAGACTCCCATGTCAGTCAGTCTAGTCATATGCACAGTGAGGCATGGACACAGTGAGGCATGGACACAGTGAGGCATGGACACAGTGAGGCATGGACACAGTGAGGCATGGACACAGTGAGGCATGCAGATGGACACCCTAGGCTTATACTTGAGTCAATAAGTTTTCCCAGTTTTTTGTGGTAAAATTAGGTGCCTCGGCTTATATTCGGGTCGGCTTATACTCGAGTATATACGGTAATTAGAAATAATTAAGTCTGATAATAAAGCCAGGATGACACTCCCATAGAACAAGTCAGGAATGGCAGCTCCCATACTTTGAAGGTTCACAAAGAAAATTTTTGGTGTGCAAAGTGTGGTTAACCAATCATATTTTAGTATGCCAGAACCAGATTAGAAAATTTATTTTATCAAATGCTGATAGAGGTTACTGCATTTTGCACATTTCTTTTTGTCTCAGTGAAAAAGCCCATATTTGATTTCAAACATTATGGAAGGAGGATGAAGAGACAGAGTGCAGGAATTTTCTTTTAAAGAGGGTTATGGTATTTATTGGAATGCTATAAAGTAAAGCAGCTTGTAGGAGTTTGCTCAGTAAAGTGTTTAGTGTAGGACATTGTATGTGCTATGGTTCATACAGCATGTATTGCCTTAAAACGACTATAAACTATATCTGGAAAATGCAGTAACATAAATGAAAATGTCATCTGTGTATTTGTCAGGTAATAATTTTAAAGACAATAATACACATAAAATCAGATGTATTTTTAGTTGCATTTGCTTAGTTGTATTAACATTTTACGACCCATTCAGCTGAGTGCATTTGGTCTTAAAAGCACACAGAGGTCTGTTATTCTTCCGCCTGCAGTGTTTTCCTGACTAGAAAAATAAGGATTATAAGAGTTACTACCAGATTTTAGTCTCTTTTGCATGGGATTGTACAACCCCACAGTATATCAAGTAATAAATAAAGCACCAGACAACCAATTTGTAGCAAAATGTGGCCGTAGTCCTTTATTGAGGTTTAAAGCAAATTAGTATACACTTTAACCACTTAAGCCCCGGACTCTTTCGCTGGCCAAGGACCAGAGCACTTTTTGCGATTCGGCACTGCGTCGCTTTTACTGACAATTGCGCGATCGTGCGACGTAGCTCCCAAACAAAATTGACGTCCTTTTTTTCCCCACAAATAGAGCTTTCTTTTGGTGCTATTTGATCACCTCTGCGGTTTAAAATTTTTGCGCTATAAACAAAAATAGAGCGACAATTTCAAAAAAAAATGCATTATTCTTTACCATTTGCTATAATAAATATCCCCAAAAAAAAATCTATAAAAAAAATAAATGTTTCCACAGTTTAGGCCGATATGTATTCTTCTACATATTTCTGGTAAAAAAAAATTGCAATAAGCGTATATTGATTGGTTTGCACAAAAGTTATAGCATCTACAAAATAGGGGGTAGTTTTATGGCATTTTTATTATTATTATTTTTTTTACTAGTAATTGCAGCGATCTGCGATTTTTATCATGACTGCGACTTTATGGCGGACACATCAGACACTTTTGACATATTTTTGGGACCATTGTAATTTTTACAGCGATCAGTGCTATAAAAATGCACTGATTACTGTGAAAATGGCACTGGCAGTGAAGGGGTTAACCAATAGGTGGCGTTGAAAGGGGTTAAGTGTGTCCTAGGGAGTGATTCTAACTATTAGGGGGTGTGGCTATGTGTGAAACGTTACTGATCGCTGCTCCCGATGAGAGGGAGCAGACGATCAGTGACAGTGTCACTAGGCAGAACGGGGAGAGGCATGTTTACACTTGCCTCTCCCCGTTCTGCAGCTCTGTGACCCGATCGCGTTACACCGGCGGACATCAAGTCTGTGGGTCCTGCAGGCACGGTCACGGAGCTCGCGGAAGGGGTGCGCGCGCGCCGGCGGCAGTGGGAATTTCAAAGTGACGTAAATATACGTTCCTTTGCCCAGCCGTGCCATTCTGCCGACGTAAAGCATTCATGTACTTTTTTTGCAAAAATATCAAAGCTTTCCATAAAATCTACAGACACGTACCTTACTGTGCTCCATCCATGATTCCAAACGTATCTGTTGCTTCCGTCTTTCTTACAGACCTTAGGTCATGACACAGGAAGGAGTTGAACAGCTGACCTCATTAGCACACACCCTGCATTATCCACCCTCCCATTCCCAGCTGCACGTTTTTTTAATGAAATGCAATCAATCAATGATCACCCTTCTCACTAAATACACAATCAGATTGCATAGTGTATGGCCATCTTTATACAAGTACATAGAAGGGAGTGGACAGAAACACTCAGCTGTCAAGCCCCGTTCACATCTCTGCATAGCGGGAACTCGCATTCCCACATGCCTTTTTATTTTTTAGCGAGGTGGGGGGGGTGTTTTGGAGCATTTTCACTCATCACACATAGGGCTGCCCATCCACCTGAACGGGCTGCCCTACACACAGCAATCGCCCCAGAGAAGCTTTAGAACTTTTTTTTAGAGCGGAGCTTGTTGCTTTTTTACTGCGATTTTTGGTGCAGCGCATTTTTGAAATGAAACGCACAGATGTGAATAGAGCCTCATTGTTCTTGTGTTATCGCACCAATTTCACTTTCAGGCCCCATTCACATTTTGTGTCTCGTTTTTCCTGTGACACGCATAGGGTAGCCCGTTGATTTAAATGGGCTGTGTTATATGTGGCTTATGGGACTTGTTGGCGGTTTGTGGGTTGTGTTTTTTTTACTATGCGTTTTGCAGCATTTGCCACTCATTTTTTTCACATGGCAAAATGTGTGTTTGCTTCTGTGTTTGGTGTGCCGTTAACAATTAATGGCACTGAAAGCGCAACTAGTAATTTTCGGTGTATAAAGGTGGCCATACACTATACAATCTGATTGTACAATCTCCTTTAGATTTACCAAATTTATAAAATAGGAGGAAACACCTATCTAGCCAATCACTCTGTATCCAATCAGGCCCTTGTACTACATAATTGATGGCAGATCTAAAGGAGAACAATCAGATTGTATAGTGTATGGCCACCTTTATACACCTAAAATTACTAGTTGCGCTTTCAGTGCCATTAATTGTTAACAACAAACCAAACACAGAAGCAAACACGCATTTTGCCATGTGAAAAAACACATGTGAAAATTTTTGGTTGAATTGGAACCTGAAATGGACCAAAAGACACACAGGGCTCCTGTGCAATTCGCACCCGAGCTGCTGCGGAGATGTGTGAACCGGCTCCATAGAGAGCCAGTCACAATCTCCTGCTATGGGAAACCTGCATTCAATTTGCAATAGTGTGAACCCAGACTCAAAGTGTAGTGATTCAATGGCAGAAGAACAGACTGAATAATGCTGGGTCCATTCTGACGAATTCTGATATCTGTTGCTGCAGATACTGATCAGTGTAGTATAACAGCAGCGGGAGTTGGCCCAGGTGGGGGAGGAATGGAGATGGAGAAATGCGTTTTTTTTTCAGCCCTTTTGTTATCAGGAGAATAATATTCCTTCTTTTATGTTTAGCTGCATTATGACAGTTAACACGCAATTCAGAAAGGGAGCTACTAACCAATGGAATGTGATGATCACCATGATTTAAATTATAGTGACCTCCAAGTGACAAGGCAGCGGAGAAAGGAAAGGGGGAAGAAGGGATGGGGGAATGGTTATAGAGGTTTCCCCGGGGTCCATTTGAGGCCTGGATCTAAGAAGAAAGCAAGAAGGGGCCAAGAAGGTAACATTGCTTCTTAAAACCTTTAAAAAACTGATAACAAAACAAGAGGAACAAACTTAGGCAGCATTTAACCACTTGACAACTGGGCACATAACCCCCTTCCTGCCCAGGCGAAATTTCAGGTTTCAGCACTGTCACGCTTTAACTGACAATTGCGCGGTCGTGCGACGTGGCTCCCACACAAAATTGACGTCCTTTTTTTCCCACAAATAGAGCTTTCTTTTGGTGGTATTTGATCATTTCTCCGGTTTTTATTTTTTGCGCTATAAACAGAAATATAGAGACAATTTTGAAAAAAACACAATATTTTTTAATTTTTGCTATAATAAATATCCCAATTTTTTTTAAAAAACGTTTTTTTTCTCAGTTTAGGCCGATACGTATTCTTCTACATATTTTAGGTAAAAAAAAAATCGCAATAAGCGTATAGTGATTGTTTTGCGCAAAAGTTATAGCGCCTACAAAATAGGGAATAGAATGATTTTTTTTTATTATTATTTTTTTTTTTTACTAGTAATGGCGGCGATCTGCGATTTTTATTGTGACTGCGATATTATGGCGGACACATCGGACACTTTTTTATGACCATTCACATTTATACAGCGAACAGTGCTATAAATATGCACTGATTACTGTATAAATGTGACTGGCAGTGAATGGGTTAACCACTAGGGGGCGGGAATGGGTTAAATATGTTCCCTCATGAGTGATTATTACTGGGGGGGGAGGGGACTGACTGGGGGAGGTGACCGATGGTTGTCCCTATGTACAAGGGACACACCATCAGTCTCCTCTCCCTAGCAGGACGTGGATCTCTGTGTTTACACACAGAGATCCACGTCCCTGGCTCTGTGACAGCCGATCGCGGGTACCCGGCGGACATCGCGGCCGCCAGGCACGAGAATCGGCACCCGCCTGACACGGCGGGCACAGCTTTTCCCCGATGCGTGCCTGTGGCGGCGCGCATCGCGGAAGTAAATAGAAGGACGTCCATGGACGTCCTCTCAGCAATTGAGCGCCGCTTTGCGGACGTCTTTTGCCGATGGCCCGGGCGCGAAGTGGTTAACTTACTAAAGAAAGAGACACATGCTAACAGTTTTGACAAATAGGATAAAGAACAACCAGATTGAATTAATCATTTGTTTTAAAGAAAAGTGGATGTAAACTCGATTCATGAAATTTGAGCTGGGAACATATATTTGTAGTGTTTTCTCATCTCTCTTCAAAGCACTGAGTCCCGTAGCGTTCTCCTGCCCAGTAGCTCTGTTATCAGCAGGATAACTTCCGACAAGTTCTCAGAGACGGCAGCCTGAAGTCATGGGAGGTTGCTATACCTAGATTAGCATACAGCTTGCCATCTCAGAGCAGAGCTCTGCACATTCCTTCTTTCCTTTGCCAATGGGGAGAGGGGGTGTGTGCCTTTCCTCCAATCAGCTGTATTGGCTGTATGCCAATACTTCACTCCCAGTGCTAACCAGGAAGAGAAAATCTGTAACACGAAGAGCATGTTCACTTCCCTGGGTATATGTGAGGGTTTACATCAACTTTAAATTCAGTTTTGGGGATACAGATAGAGGGTAATTGTCACAAGCAGCTGAAAAAGCAAGCCAACTCTTCCAAGCCTGAAATAGGCTTTTTACAAACAATGAATACCTGAACAAATCCTGAACTAATTGTTTATAAAGATAAACAGGTATTCCTGACACATCAAACACTTGGCTGTTCCACCCATCCTTTCTAAATGGGAACCCGACTTGGGTGTTCAATTCAATGATTCCCAGAAGGAGAAGATCCTTCACTTTTCCCAAAAGTCATCCATAGCTACCAGAGTCCAGGAGACCTGTTATAAGATTTTGACCATATGGTAGAGCGTACCCACTACCTTGCATTGTTTCTTCCCTCAGGTCCCTAGTTCGTGCTGGCGGTGTGGCACTGCTGAGGGAACAATGCTTAAAAATGTTTGGGATTGCCCTAAACTTCTGCCTTTCTGGTGTGAAGTGATCGGGACAATCAAACACTTGACAAATGTAGACCTAGAGAGAAAACCCTGCCTCTCTTACCATCCAGTTGCTGAACGTGGCTAAGGCATGTGTTCCCCTTTGTTGGAGATCGGAGAACCCCCCGTCTAAATCCCTGTGGTTCACTAAAGTAAATAAATTAAGAGATATGGAAAACCTCACCGCCACCTTGCACAACCAGGAGGAGACCTTCCGCGAGACCTGGAGATCCTGGCATCACTATGTGTATACTGATGTCTATCTACGGAAATGGCGCAACCAGACTGATTTCCTGAATTTTGCCTCGCTCCCCGGAAGAGAAGTTCTATCTACTTAGCTATCTATCTAATCTGCCTTCACGTTTGTCTGTCTTCTGATTCTGTTCCTACTATGCCCTGGAGACATCCGTTCTCCAAACCTTTTCCCCTTCTTACAGTACCCCCTATCTACATCTGCACTCTTAGCTTGGTTGCGGGATGTTCGGCTAGATAAAGGGATTTTTATAACAGCTTACCTGTAAAATCCTTTTCTTGGAGTACATCACGGGACACAGAGCGACTTAGTCATTACTAATGGGTTATATAGATACCTTCAGGTGCTGGCACTGGCAACTTCCAAAACCGGAAGTACCCTCCCCTATATAAGCCCCTCCCATACGGGAGCACCTCAGTTTTGTAGCAAAGCAATAAGTGTCCCAAAAAGAGGGGTGGGAGCTCTGTGTCCCGTGATGTACTCCAAGAAAAGGATTTTACAGGTAAGCTGTTATAAAAATCCCTTTTTCTATTTCGTACATCACGGGACACAGAGCGACTTAGTCATTACTAATGGGACGTCCCAAAGCAATGCCAAATGAGGGGAGGGATACACTATACATAAGCTGGGCGCCATCAGGCATGAGGCTCTTTTGCGGCCTGCAACACACTGCGCCCAAAGGCGACATCCTCCTGACTTCTAACGTCTACCTGGTAGAATCTAGTAAACGTGTGTACTAAGGACCATGTTGTGGCCTTACAGACTTGAGCCAGGGAGGCTTGGTGATGCACTGCCCATGAAGTTCCAACTGCTCTTGTGGAGTGCGCCCTAACGTTGAACGGAGGCGGTCTCCTTTACAAGCCATAGGCTTGTATTATGACCTGTCGAATCCACTTGGCTAAAGTAGATTTTTGATGCTGCCTGACCCTTTCTGGGGCCTTCCGGCAGAACAAACAAAGTATCCGTTCTACGAATCTGAGCAGTGGCTTTAAGATAAGCTTTAACTGCTCTTACTACATCCAAAGAATGCAATAACTTTTCCTCTACCGAGCTAGGTTTGGGGAAAAAGGAAGGAAGAACCACATCTTGGTTCAAATGGAACCTCGATACCACCTTAGGAAGAAAGGCTGGATGAGGACGTAATACTACTCTGTCCTTATGGACAACCAGATATGGCTCCTTACAGGACAAGGCGGCTAATTCCGATACTCTTTTAGCCGAACAAATGGCTACTAAGAAAATCAATTTCCTGGTGAGAAGAACCAAGGAAATGTGCCGCAATGGTTCAAATGGTTGTTTCTGTAGAACCGAAAGAACCAGGTTTAAGTCCCATGGACATATGGGAATACTAACCGGAGGGCTAATACGCATCACTCCTTGTATGAAAGCTTTGACTAATGAATGCAAAGCCAAGGGCCTTTGAAAAAAATATTGACAAGGCCGTCTGACCCTTGATAGTACTCAAGGCAAGCTTCCTATGTACAGCCCACTGTAGGAAGTCCAGAATCCTACCTATTACGTACTTACGTGGATGCCATTTCTTGGCCTCACACCACGTGATGTACGCCTTCCAGATCCTATAATAGATCTGCCTGGATACCGGCTTCCTGGCATTGATCATGGTAGATACCACAGGATTAGAGAGCCCTCTCTTTTTTGGAATGTGGGCTTCAATAGCCAGGCCGTCAAACCTAGGGCTGGTAGGGAAGGGTAGTATATCGGTCCTTGCGAAAGCAGGTCCGGACGATGTGGGAGGGTCCAAGGACTTCCCACTGACATTTTCACAATCTCCGCGTACCATGCCCTTCGGGGCCACGCTGGAGCCACCAGAATCACTGGTTTCTTTTCTACCCTGATTCTGCGGATTAATCGCGGTGGGAATGCATATATCAGCTTGAACTGATCCCAAGGGAACACTAGGGCATCCGAACCGCAAGCTAGGGGATCCCTTGTGCGAGACACAAATCTGTCCACCTTTGCGTTGAATCTGGATGCTAGCAGATCTACATCCGGTGTTCCCCACCGCTGGCATATTGCCTGGAAAACCTCGGGGTGAAGAGACCATTCCCCTGGGCATAATTGCTGGCGACTTAAAAAGTCCGCTCTCCAATTTTCCACTCCTGGGATGAAAACCGCGGATATGGCTGGGACATATCTTTCTGCCCATTCCAGGATGCAATTTGCTTCCCTCTGGGCTGCACGACTCCTGGTGCCACCCTGGTGATTGATATATGCCACTGCTGTGGCATTGTCTGATTGAATTCTGACAGGGGACCCTTGGAGTTTGGATGTCCATGCTACTAGGGCATACCGGGCTGCTCGTATCTCTAAGAGATTGATGGGCAGGGCCTTCTCTGCTTCTGACCACTTGCCCTGGAGAGACCATTGCTCCAGTACTGCCCCCCAGCCTATGAGGCTGGCATCTGTAGTGACCACCTTCCAAGAAACCGGACTGAAGGGTTTCCCTTTTTCCAGATTCTGGGGCACCAACCACCAATGGAGGCTCTTGCGAACAGAAGGGGAAAGGGACATTGGTAAGTCTAAAGCCTGAACTTTTTTGTTCCAGGCTGACAGTATGGCCCTCTGCAAGTTCCTTGAATGGAATTGACCGTAGGGTACTGCTTCGAATGAAGCCACCATTTTTCCCAGCAGCCTCATACACAGGCGTATTGATGGTTTTCTTTTTTGTACCCACTAAGTGGGTCAAATCTTTCAAAGACGACACCTTCTCTGGAGGTAAGAAAATCTTTCTCTGATTTGAATCCAGTCTTAGCCCCCAAGTATTCCAGACTTTTGACTGGTTTTAGGGCTGACTTGTCTCGGTTGATAATGCAACCGTGAGATTCCAGATACTTGATTGTCTTGTGAACGACCACTTCTAGTTTTTTTCACTGAGTGGTCTATCAGCAACAAGTCGTCTAGATATGCCATTATCGTTACACCTTGTGTTCCTAGTTTGGCCAATCGTAGGGCCAGAATTTTTGTGAACACTCGTGGTGCTGCGGCCAGACCGAAAGGTAAGGCTCTGAACTGAAAATGGCGCCCTTCTACTGCAAAGCGTAGAAATTTCTGGTGGGCCGGACAGATGGGAATATGCAAATAAGCATCCCTTATGTCGATCGAGGCTAACCATTCCTGCCCTTGTAGGGCGGTGGCCACCGATCGGATCGACTCCATCCGAAAAAGTCCTGATATGTAGGAACTTGTTTAGCCCTTTTATATTTAATATGGGCCTCACGTCCCCATTTGGTTTGGGGACTGTGACAAGGTTCGAGTAAAACCCGAACCCGCTTTCTTCCAAGGGAACCTTCATGATTACCCTTGGAGCAATAGTTGTTCTAGTGCCAGAAGGAGGGATCCTCTCTTCTGGGGATCGCTTGGCACGTTTGACCTCATAAAATGGGCAGGAGGAATGTCTTTTAACTCCAGCCTGTATCCCAGACTTACTGCGGAGATCACCCATCTGTCTCTGATGGTGTCCCGCCAGGTCTCTGTGAACAACTGAAGTCTTCCCCTCACCCGATTGAGTGGGGGCAACCCTTCATGACTTGGGGGGAGGTTTTGTACCTCCCTTGACCCAGGGTTTCTTGTTACCCTGTGATTGTCCCTGATTTCTGCCCCCTGGATTTGACCGCGGAGGCCGTCGGAACTGTTTCACAGCCGATGTGCCAGGGACTGGAGAAGTAGGCCTCTTAAAAGAAGGACTTCTACCCTTGTTCTTAACCGGCAAGAGTGTACTTTTACCGGCAAAAGTTTTCTGGATATATTTGTCCAGATCTTCTCCAGATAAGCGTTCTCCATGAAATGGGAAGCTAATCAGCAATTTCTACAGGGAGCTTCAGCAGACCAGTTTTTGAGCCATAGAAGCCTACGCATATGTCTACAGACAGCGTAAAGCGGGAGGCCTGTTGGATTGTATCCTTTATGGCGTCCACCGCAACACAAGGCTCTAGGTAGGTCAGCTAGGGCAAGAGCCTGCTGATCTGGTAAGTCCCTTAAGACTTGTTTCAACTGATCTTTCCTTGCTTGGCAGACTCCAATCGCTGCTACTGCAGGTTGTGTCACCATGCTTGCTGTAGAGAAAGCAGATTTTAGTAAAGACTCCAATTTTTTATCTATTGGGTCTTTGAACATTGGAACATTATCTACTGGACATGTCAGTGATTTATTTACACAAGAGATGGCTGTGTCCACTGTAGGGACCCTCCATTTTTTTATGAACTTATCCTCCATGGGATAGATCACTGGAAATCTCTTGGGGGGAGTAAATATTTTAACAGGATGCTCCCAATCCTGGTAAATAAGCCCTTCCAATAAAGGGTGGCTTGGGAAGGAACAGACAGTCTGGGGAGCTTTCAGCGACCCCAGCGAGGAAACAGTAGTGGTTGATGGTTCCGCCAGAGGCATTTTAAATGCTGCTCGGACCATGTTAGTCAGAGACTGAACCCATAATCTTTCAGCCTGAGATGCTGAGAAAGGTTCTTCCACTGTTGATTCCTCTATAACTGAATCAACCTCATCCTGATCCCCTTCAGGTAGGTCGATCTCTGTGTGGGACTGTTCCTCCACTAACAGGCACTCTGCAGGAGGAGACAGAGATCGGACGTGCTTTCCCTGTGACAGGGAAGCAGCGATCAATGCTGTTAATCTCTCTTCCAATCCTCCCAGAGTTGAGGATAAAACCTCCTCTGTTATATATACAGGAGCAGGTGGACTGGGGACAGCCGCAGTACCAGGTACTCCTGCGGGGTTCCTACGGCTACTGACCTCTGAAATTTCAGGGGAGATTGGCGCAGTACAAGCATGCCCAAAATCCTCAGAGCCCGATGGAGACCCCTTTCGCTTCTTGGAAGACTTATTTCCAGAGCATCTGGACGACATATCCTATAAGCACAAAGCTGAGGTATTCCCGTCGTCATACACCAATTTTGCTGGTAATAGTCTAACACAGTTGCTGCTATATACCAGCTGGTGCCCACTAAAGTGCCTTTCTATGGGGATGCCTGCATCAACCGCCTCTGTGTGCCACCGTTTTGTTGCTAGCTCTGTTTGCATCCAGCTGACACTTGTACTGTGTCTTTTATACATGCTGGGACGCCTGCACATGCGCAGAAGCGCCGCGGCGCGCATCGAGCGTCATCCACCCGCCCCGCCCCCTTTTTTTTCATAGGAGGCGCGTGCACGCGCCCGTGCGCCATTGGTGCCCTTTTCGAAACCAAGCAGGGACTAGGAGCCAGGGCCCTTTTTGCCGGAGGGCCTGTGCGGTGGATGAGCGCAGCAACAGGGCAGAGGAAGTGGATTCCCACAGAGAACTTACCAACTGCCTGGATCTTTTGACTTGAGAAAACCAAAGATCCACATGACAAGAAAAAATGGACCACAGCGGCCTCTAGTGGTTTAACACAGGTACCGCGGTCCTCCTTTTTTTTTTTTTTCTTGACTACTATTACAATTTTACATTTTCCAGTAGTTACAGGCATACACAGATATTAGCGGGAATACCGTTAGGTAACAGACAGACAAATTAGGCTTGGGGGTCCCCCAATAGAACCAAGTTCCTGGGGGCCCCCACTTACCTGTTCCCCGCCGCAGGACTCTGTTTGGTCCACAGAAGCCCAAACTTCACCTATCACGGCAGGCATTGTAATTAAACCTTCAGGGACCGGGTTCCCAAGGATTCCACTCCCCTGGACCTGTATAGCACCCTGCACAGAAAACATCTTGGTCGTGGGTATGACCAGAGCTCTGGATCCCAGGGTCCAGCCCTCCTAAGAGAGGCATTACAGGCAAAACCTTGCTCTTCTGTTGCAAGGCCCGGGTACCGACCGTTTAGCTATGAAGCTTTTTTGGTGGGATCCGGAACAGCTTACTAAGGCCCGTAAAAGAACCTGTACGCAAGCCCAGTGAAAACACATGTTAATCTTTGGCCAACACCTTAGACACTGGCAAAAAACTGAGGTGCTCCCGGATGGGAGGGGCTTATATAGGGGAGGGTACTTCCGGTTTTGGAAGTTGCCAGTGCCAGCACCTGAAGGTATCTATATAACCCATTAGTAATGACTAAGTCGCTCGGTGTCCCGTGATGTACGAAAAAGAAAACTGTATATCTTTATGCATGATGGGACGTGGCATGATGGGACAGTGACGTCATAAGGGGCAGGGTGATGTCATGACGTCACCCGGTGACCCCGCCCCATGCCTATGTAAGTCGCTGCGCACCGCGCACACGGCATTACAGCGGGAGAGAGCGTGAAGTCAACCTCGGAAGAAGAGCGGAGGGAAGATGACAGAGAAGACCGGGCAACCAATAGCAAAAGAGCGGGCAAAAGAGCAGAAGATGGTGGAGGAGCCCGTCAGAAGACACCGGACAGCTGGAGAAGAGGCCGGAGAGCGCAGAGAAGAGGCTGGCGAGAGCGGAGAAGTCGGAGGAGACCCCCGAAGTTGTAGTGTGTTTTTTTATTGACACTTTTTCCCCAGGTGAATGGGTAGGGGTACAATGTACCCCATACTCATTTACATTGGGGGGGGCTGGGATCTGGGGGCCCGTTTATTAAAGGGGGCTTCCAGATTCCGATAAGCCCCCCCGCCTGCAGACCCCGACAACCAAAGGCCAGGGCTGTCGGGAAGAGGCCCTTGTCCTCATCAACATGACCCTGGCCCCCCACATGGCCCTGCCCCCCACCCCAAAGCACCAACCCCCCCATGTTGAGGGCATGTGGCTTGGTAAGGTCTGGGGGGCTCTCGCTCACCCCCTTTCCTAACCTGCCGGGCTGCGTGCTCAGATAAGGGTTTGGTATGGATCTTGGGGGAACCCCCACGCCATTTTTTTTTTGGTGTGGGGGTTCCCCTTAAGATCCATACCAAACCTTTATCCGAGCACGCAGCCTGGCAGGCCAGGAAAGGGGGCGAGCGAGCGCCCCCCAGACATTACCAAGCCACATGTCCTCAACATGGGGGGGTTGGTGCTTTGGGGCAGGGGGGCCCAGCCCCCCACCCCAAAGCACCTTGTCCCCATGTTGATGAAGACAAGGGTCTCTTCCCAACAACCCTGGCCTTTTGTTGTCGGGGTCTGCGGGCTGGGGGGCTTATCGGAATCTGGGAGCCCCCTTTAATAAAGGGGCCCCCAGATCCCGGCCCCCACCTTATGTGAATGAGTATGGGGCCCCAAAATCCTGGCCCCCCACCCCAAAGCACCAACCCCCCATGTTGAGGGCATGTGGCTTGGTAAGGTCCGGGGGGCGCTCGCTCTTCCCCCCTTTCCTGACCTGCTGGGCTGCTTGTTCAGATAAGGGTTTGGCATGGATCTTGGGGTAACTCCACGCCATTTTTTTTTGGTGTGGGGGTTCCCTTTAAGATCCATACCAGACCGAAGGGTCTGGTATCATCTTGGGGGGGGAACCTCACGCACTTTTTTTTTTCAATTTTACGGGGTACCCCTCTCAAGCTTCTCAGCACACAAGTTGCACCGCAAGTCAGATCCTCTTGATCCGACTTCTGGTGCGACCTCTATTCAAATCAATGGGCTCACATAGGGAAAAATTGATTTTGAACAGAGACAGAGAAATGCGGCTGAAAGCCAGCGCGGCTTAACGTGCATTGAATTCAATGCAAAACGTGGATAAAATCGCGTTTTTAACGCAGCTTTTTTCCTGGCGTCTGTACTGGCTTTACAGCCCATTTTTTAAAACGTCCGTGGGAATGAGGCCTTATACTATGAATATATTTGCTATCTGGACAAATTTGTATGTAGCTATATACGAGCAACAGGCTTTTGGACACCTAGGGGGTGTCATTGGTACTTTTTATATTTAATATTTGTATTGCTGGTCGCTTTGCATTTGTGTTTGTAATTTGGGATTTTGTATCTCTGAGCTTACTGAGCTTAGGACTGAGGAGAAGAACTGTAGATGCTGCTCAGGTGGCACAGAATTGAGGATGTGTCGGCCTCGGAAGATAAAATGCAAATGTGCCTGATTATGGGAAATGGGGCAATATAAATCCTCCAGCAGTCAGGCACAGGAATGGATCGATGCCAAAAATGCGGAGGCCACTGATAACTATTACAGATACTGTTAGCTGCAGTACAGTGCCAGCAACAGATAAATTATAAAAAATAGGCTTGTTATATCATCTGTTAGGGCTAACACAAAAGGTGAATAAATGGCCAGTTATGTATGGTTTTCACTATAGAGGTATATTTGTACTATTTGCATGCTGCAATACACTTCTGAAGCATACAATGCATTCCCAGATGATAAGGAGCGACTCGAGGCAACAGGCAAGAAGATGTGGTTAAGGAAAACTCCAGGGAAGGGCTCTGATGCTTGAATCCCTGCATGAATGGGCCCAGCACCCCCACACCACCCTTACATCTGAAACAGTAATAATCTCTGTAGAAAAGTGTATCTCTTGAGCCAAAATGTTCAGGTTTCATGTTTGGCCAAAGAGCATATTTAGGGTTTGTCTATCCAGACATGTCCATTCTGCTTTGTGCAAGGACCACAGTGTAACCAGGCAGTATAACATACAGCATGTTACATGGCTTCAAAGTTTAGTTTAGTTTTTTAATCCTACTATTGGCAACTCACTTTTACTTAAAATGAAAACATTTTTTCTTTCATTTGTAATATGCTTTATAGTGATTTATATGTTGTATTATTGTTTCTATTAAGAGCTCGAAATAGCATGTTTATGAGTTTCCAGATGATTTGAAAAGGCAGTATGCTTGTATGTGCTCCCAGCTGGATGCTGTAATAAGGTTTATGGAGTGAAAGGTCAGGAAATACAGTCAATGGCAGTCTCGCTTGTGTTATTTTCTCATAATGCATATTAATGATACCCACTATGTATAAGTGTCTAAACTAAGCAATGACTAGGATTTTTGTCTGTTGGGGGACTAACTGGGCAACATTCACCTTTTCATTATTTCACAAATTAAGCCCTGATTTACACTGGTGACAGAAATGGCACCATCCTAATCAGTGTGATGCCGCATCTGCGGCGCTGCACCGATTTCAAAAAGTAGTTTCTGTACTACTTTTTGCGATTTCGGCCCACGATTTACATTGACATCTGGGCAGAAACCTGCACAGATGTCTCTGTAATCGCGGCCAAAATCGAGACTGACAAGCGGGAGTGAAATTGTTCAGCTGAACTTGCACGGCTTCATTCCCGCAGCCCAGTGTGAACCTGGGCTAAAAGTCAGAATATGTCTCACCAGCTAGCCACGGAACCCACTGAAACAACCTACAGTGATATATTGGATTAACAGAAAGTAGTTTTTTGTTCTAAGAAAATATTAATACAATGTGAATTATCTTAGCTTTTGTCAGGGTTTTAAAAAATTGCTATTAATGCATATGTAGCGACCGATACTGGCAGGAAAGAAAGCCCCCCAGCACTGGGGAGAGCTAGCATTACTCCAGGGTGGATCCATGGCTGTAGTTGAGGATTGAAATAACATTGGGTGCCAGTCACTTTTTCAGATGTTTATTTGCTCCAGGCTCACCGAGAGAAAGGGTTAGGGCTTTATATACCCCCATCAACATATTTTCCAGACTCCAACCACTCCTGCTGTCACAGTGCATAAAGAAAACATGGACCATGGTGTATTGCAAAAAATTAAGGACCATCAGGCATACACTGGCAGCACTGTCTTCAGAGCTTCACGCTCAAGCAGTGTTTACCTCCATGCATCCCCTCCAAAGGAGTACCAGGATCCTCTGTGGGTCAGATTCCATCCCCTTGCAGTATAACTTTCCCCCTGGCTCTCTACCTTTGGTGCTGCATCCTCCTTGACCAGGCGGGACAGCTTTAAGATGATTGTGCTAAGCCCAAACAGGCTTCTGGCCTACCTAACACATACAACTGCACATACCTTCCCAGTCTCCAGCCCAGGGAGAGAAAGAACTCACCAAGCCATTCCCCAATATTTATTAACTACTCTAGCATGCCCCACTGGCAATAAACCTACTAGTGTTTGGTCAGGAAGGACATAGATAGTCATCAAATAAGCATTGTTGCAGCTCTCCTGTTTATTGCCAAAGGCGTCAGTGACAATTAAGGTCAGGAGCAAACAAAAGTAGCAACACTGAGTTATAGGAAAAAGCCAAATGAGTTATTGTAAATTAGCTTGGGCAGATTACCACCCAGCAGAACTATATTTAAAGCATACTGCCTTTTCAAATCATCTGGAAACTCATAAACATGCTATTTCTAGCTCTTAATAGAAACAATAATACAACGTATAAATCACTATAAAGCATATTACAAATGAAAGAAAAAATGTTTTCATTTTAAGTATGGGATAATGAGATATGAAATAGTTTTTAATGGTTATCTAGGTATTTGACCCTGAGGATCCAAGTAAGGATGGTTACTTTATTACTTACATAGTGGCCCATGGATAGAGATCAGCTCCAGGGATGGGATTGAGCAAGGGTTAGGTGAAAGTAGTCTCACCCGGGACTGAGGCGGGGAACCGCCAGATGATAAACAGGGAAGACATACAGTCGCAGGCGCTGGTCGCTGCTCGCTGAATGTGTATGTATTATGCATACTAGATGCAGGGTTCGCATTGAATGGAGACTGTGTGACATAATGGCAAAAAAAGAAAATTAAAAAAGGGGATGCAAAAAAGAGATGAAGAGAAGAGGGAAGAGGATGTTAAAGGATGAAGGGATGGAAATAAGTGAATGTATGAATGAATGACTGTGTGAAGTGATGTGTGAACGAGTGTAATTAAATACACTTATATGCACACCTAGAAATAGGTGTGAGTGCTGGAAGTATCCTGTTAATAAGTGATGGAGCATAAAATGTGGGAATATGTACGGTGGAGGACAAGCATGGTGAGAAAGAAAAAAATAAATATTCCAATGGGGACACTAGTTCTGGTGACCTGGGGGACCTCAGGGGATTCTCTTAATTTGCAGGGATTTCCTCCCACTTCCTGTGTTGGCTATGGGACAGGATGTAAAGAGAAATCTCCCCAATGAGACTCAGAAAGCAATGACAACCCTCATAGTTTTGCCTATTGTTCTACTTTAACCCTCTCTATAGTAATCAGCTTATAAACTACTGTATAGTCCATTATATAGGAGATCCTCCAGGGCCTGAACCACTAATCATATGACTGCTATTCAACTAGCTAGCCTTAAATGTCCTCTGCATGTTGCCTGACTTCACCTAGTCAGGAGGCAAGGATTTTACTGTTTTGGAGAAGGCCCCCCTCATCACATTTCCCTGACACACAAGGGGGGGAAGCCCCAGCCACCCAAATGAATGACACTTTTTTCCTGCTAAAGGCATCATGGGTTTCAATTTTTCGGAGACATGAACTTATCAGTCTGCTGCTTCTTTTTGTATTGTCTATCCTCAGGCTGGGGGTCTGACAAAACCCGTGTTACCTAACTACAGCAGAGAAAAAGTATTTTGAGTCTTTCTTAAAGGCGTTGTAAAGCCTCGTGTTTTTTCACCTTAATGCATTCTATGCATTAAGGTGAAAAAACACCTTCCACTGTCCACTCCCCCAGCCCCGTTTTACTTACCTGAGCCCCAAACTTCCGTGGGCGCGATCCCGCGTCGTTCTCCCCACGGCTTCTTGGCTCTTTATTGGATAGATTGATAGCAGCGCAGCCATTAGCTCCAGCTGCTGTCAATCAAATCCAATGACGCGGCCGCCGGGGGCGGGGCCGACTCATACACTGGGCGGCTATATACGCCCAGTGTATGACACCGGAGCGTGCCCACAAGATAACCCCCTCGAAAGAGAGCTTCCCAGAGGGGGTTATATATTGCAAAGAGGAGCCGCAAGAGCCGCCTTGGGACCCCAGAAGAGGACGATCGGGGCCACTCTGTGCAAAACGAACTGCACAGTGGAGGTAAATATGACATGTTTGTTTTTTGTTTTGTTTTTTTAAACGTAAACCTATAGTATCACTTTAAAGCTGTGCAAAGTTCAGAAGTGGATCAACAGAAATATAAATCATTTGGCAGGTAAAACCGCTCTATATGTATATCACCCGTGTATTTTACTGTAGCTGTTTTCCTAAGTGTAGCTAAAGACAACTATTTTATGTCTTGGATAGAGTGAGGAGTGGTTAGACTGTCACGTTTGTATTCCTTTCTGCATTTCTTCTGGGAAAATTCACCCTGTATATTCATGTATACACCCTGTATATATATGTCTTAGTAATCACTATCTGCAATACACAAACTGATGGAGAATCTAAAATTATGAAGTTGTCATAGGAATACAAGGTGTGGGAAAATCCTTCACTAGGGACATGTGCTCGGATGACAGCTTATTAAGTTGGAAATTCTCTTTGCTTTGGAAAGAGTTCCTTCTACTACCTATAGTTTCTCTGCGTTCAGAAAGTGTAGGGTACATAGACGGCATAAATATATATGTGCCAATCAACTAACTATTCCCTATTCTATCCAAAACTAAAGGAAACGCTTTGGTTTTACATACATTTTAATCAGAACATAATCATGATTCAAGCAAAGTGACCACATTCTGACCACATTCTGACCACATTGTGCTAATACTGCATTTGGAAACATTCCAGAATCTAAAAAACATACTCCTGACTACCTGAGTATCCTAGACCAACTAAGACATTTGACTACAAAAAAGCAGCATTCTTTCTGCTCTGCTGCAAAGGTTAGAAATACCCCAACCACCCCTGCACTACAAATACATATATCTTACCCATTAGGAGTAATAAATCTGAGAAGTTGTTTTATTTCATGGAGTAGGTCATTCTAGAAGTTTGGATTTAGACATAATTTTCACCTCGGCACCTGTCTCCAGGTGTCTCTTGTTCTATTATACAGTTTAAACACTAAAGTAGGCACACAAAGATTACCCCATGTATTGCCTACAGAGATTATATTATATTGTAGAAAAATAAGCAAAAGAAGAAATAATAGCTCTAAATGGTGGGAGTGTATCAGTGAGTATACAACTAGAAGAACTGCATTAAAAAGACCTGATTTAAACTCAACCACCTTTACTACATAAAGTATACAGTACAGTTTTTAGATCACAATGGGGCCACTGATCAGAATGGGACCAAGTGCTATCACCTAGGGAATAAAATAAAAGTTTAAAAATGTTTGGAATGACACCACAACTATCTATAGCCCATGGGACCTTAACGAGTCACAACACCAAAGTAGAAAATATAAGAAAATATAAGAACATTTATTACAAGAAAACATATATATATTATATTATAAAACACACATTATCATGTATGTATAACATTACTCACTGGACTAGAATAAATTCAAATGTATTCATCAAAAATATAACAAAATCATGTAAATTGTGTATTGCATTAAAATGGTACCAAGCCCATATCATACACACCTAAATACATGCATCCACCTCTCTCATTATATACAAATACTCAATGAGCCCCTACAAACATCCTTATATAGTGATTTAGTAGACAAATATTAAATACTTAGAAAATCAAAAATCGAAAAAAATATAAAAATAGTAGTGGTGATCCCATGCATGGTGGATAAACGAAACTATGGAGAGAACGAGTTCAATACTTTGTAAAGAAGGTGAAAAACAAGCCAATAGCCATTCAATGATAATATTCTCATGAAAGATGATGGCATGTATCATAGGTATCCATACTCCAAGGTGCCAGTTGATGAAACAAGCGGGAAGACATGGATCTCTTGCTGACTCATTTTGTGAAAACTCCTATAGTGATAAGGGAGAGATGGATTTGGTGAACATAACCTCCCTCGCGCATCAATGCACATTCAAGTAAACCATTCCATTGGCTGCCTTGGAAAAGTGTCCTCCAAGTAATGAACAAAACCCACGGGTCACAAAATCAATGGCTATGCTTGTAAAAACATACATGTAATTTCTATATACTTATCCATCCAGTAGATTCATGGAAAAATAGACCCATAGTTCTCATGCAGAGGAGTGAACGTCTTGAATGCATGTGGCCATGCACCAATGGGGCAGAGAGATGAGGTGGATGCCAGATGTGCCTGATTGGTTTTGTCGGGCACAGGCCAGCTGCTTTAAAGGCAAAGTATTATACAGTATAGTGGCTAAGGGCTTAATAAATTATTAAAGTGTGGCATTGCATTTATTCAAAAAGTCTATAGCGAAAATCATAAATAGACATGTCAGCTTCTAAAGTGATATTAAAGGTTCAGGGTTAAAAAACAAACAAAAAAAATCAACTTTATATTTACCTGCTCTGTGTAATGGTTTTTCCCAGAGCAGCCTCGATCCCCCTCTTCTCAGGTCCCACGCTGGTGCTCCTGGCTAGGAAAATTTGGAAAAGGCAGCCACACTGCAACAGGATACCAATAAAATGTCTTTATTGTAATGCAGACAGATGCAGTCACAGGAATGAACAGAAGGTTAACATGTTTCACACATCTTGTGTTTAGTCATAACTGGTTATGACTAAGCACAGGATGTGGCAAACATGTTAACCTTCCGTTCATTCCTGTGACTGCATCTGTCTGCATTACAATAAATACGTTTTATTGGTATCCCGTTGCGGTGTGCATCTGCCTTTTCCAAGTTTCCTTGTTTGTCCCCGTGGCGAGCCGGGCCAGCACCTGTGGGGTTACCTGCTGTGGGATTTCCTTGACACACCTGGATTGGTGATTTCTCCTTTGCCTTCCTGCCTTTGGTGCTCCTGGCTCCTCCCTCTTTAAGTACCCTCCTTGCAAGACGATTGCCACGGGGTACTCATGCGGACTCATTTTTGATCCACGTTGGCTGCATCCATAGGCACAGATAGCGGGGCTTTAGCCTGTCCCCCGCTCCCTCATCAAAGAATTTGATTGAAAGCAGCAGGAGCCAATGGCTCTCGTTGCTATCAATCTGCCCTGTAAGAAGGGAGAGATTTATAAGAGCCGCTGCTCTCGTACACATCGCTGGATTTAGATCTGGCTCAGGTAAGCATAATGGGGCCTGGGGTTTCCTAGACACAGAAGGAATTTTACCTTAATGCAGAGAATTTATCTTAATGCATTATGGTAAATAAAACATTGAGCCTTTAACCACTTAACGACCGCTCACTGTATATGTACGTCGGCAGAATGGCACCGACAGGCACAATCACGTACAGTGTACGTGATTGCCTTTGTACAGTTGGGGGGTCCGATCGGACCCCCCTCCTATACAGTGAGCGGTCGGTATTCGTTGTGGAGCGATCCGACATGAGGGGGCGGCCATTCGATTCTGGCCACCCCCCCGCGATCGCTCCTGGCGAATGCTCCCTCTGCTGTGTAATGTTTACACAGGCAGAGGAAGCAGGAGGAAGTGATGTCATCTCTCATGCGACGCTCACATATACCGAGCGCCGTACAAGAGAAGACACACAGGTTAGTGCACAAACAGCACACTGACACCAGGACACATAGGCACACAAATCGCCCCCCCAGGCCCCCCCAGATCACCCCCCAGCCCCCAGTCACAGTGTCACTGATTGCAGTGACCATTTATTTACTGATCACTGCAATCAGTGACATTTGTGACTGTAAAAGTGTCACTACATTTAGTTTTAGGTCCAGTGTAGCACCCTAACCCCCCCTAATAAAGTTTTAACCCCCTGATCACCCCCCAGATAACCCTTTCACCCCCTAGCACCGCCGTCGCTAAGCGATCATTTTTCTGATCGCTGTCTTAGCGTCGGTGATGCAGATCGGTAGCCAGTAAATTTTTTTAGGTTCGCCGCAGGTTTTTATAGCGTCGGGTACCCCCATAAATTATCTAATAAAGGTTTTAACCCCCTTAATCGCCCCCCAGGTAACCCTTTCACCCCCTATCACGACTGTCGCTAAGCGATAATTTTTCTGATCGCTGTCTTAGCGTCGGTGATGCAGATCGGTAGCCAGTAATTTTTTTTAGGTTCGCCGCAGGTTTTTATAGCGTCAGGTACCCCCATAAATTATCTAATAAAGGTTTAACCCCCTTTATCGCCCCCAGGTAACCCTTTCACTCCCTATCACCACTGTCGCTAAGCGATCATTTTTTTGATCGCTGTCTTAGCGTCGGTGATGCAGATCGGTAGCCAGTTATTTTTTTAGGTTCGTCGCAGGTTTTTATAGCGTCGGGTACCCCCATAAATTATCTAATAAAGGTTTAACCCCCTTAATCGCCCCCCAGGTAACCCTTTCACCCCTATCATGACTGTCGCTAAGCGATCATTATTCTGATCGCTGTCTTAGCGTCGGTGATGCAGATCGGTAGCCAGTAATTTTTTTTAGGTTCGCCGCAGGTTTTTATAGCGTCAGGTACCCCCATAAATTATCTAATAAAGGTTTAACCCCCTTTATCGCCCCCAGGTAACCCTTTCACTCCCTATCACCACTGTCGCTAAGCGATCATTTTTCTGATCGCTGTCTTAGCGTCGGTGATGCAGATCGGTAGCCAGTTATTTTTTTTAGGTTCGCCGCAGGTTTTTATAGCGTCGGGTACCCCCATAAATTATCTAATAAAGGTTTAACCCCCTTAATCGCCCCCCAGGTAACCCTTTCACCCCTATCATGACTGTTGCTAAGCGATCATTTTTCTGATCGCTGTCTTAGCGTCGGTGATGCAGATCGGTAGCCAGTAATTTTTTTTAGGTTCGCCGCAGGTTTTTATAGCGTCAGGTACCCCCATAAATTATCGAATAAAGGTTTAACCCCTTGATCGCCCCCCAGGTAACCCTTTCACCCCCTATCACCACTGTCGCTAAGTGATCATTTTTCTGATCGCTGTCTTAGTGTCGGTGATGCAGATCGGTAGCCAATAATTTTTTTTAGGTTCGCCGCAGGTTTTTATAGCGTCAGGTACCCCCATAAATTATCTAATAAAGGTTTAACCCCCTTGATCGCCCCCCAGGTAACCCTTTCACCCCCTATCACCACTGTCGCTAAGCGATCATTTTTCTGATCGCTGTCTTAGCTTCGGTGATGCAGATCGGTAGCCAGTAATTTTTTTTAGGTTCGCCGCAGGTTTTATAGCGTCAGGTACCCCCATATATTATCTAATAAAGGTTTTAACCCCCTAATTGCCCCTAGTTAACCCTTTCACCAATGATCACCATATAAGTGTTACGGGTGACGCTGGTTAGTTAGTTTGCTTTTTATAGTGTCAGGGCACCCACCGTATATATAACCCAATAAAGGTTTAACCCCCTGATCGCCCGGCGGGTGATATCAATTAGGTTTTAGCGTCAGAGAGGGTCTGCGTCACACCCCAGGCAGCGTCAGGTTAGTGCCAGTAACGCTAACACCCACGCGTGAAGCATACACCCCCCTTAGTGGTATAGTATCTGATCAGATCAATATCTGATCTGATCAGATCTATACTAGCGTCCCCAGCAGTTTAGGGTTCCCAAAAATGCAGTGTTAGCGGGATCAGCCCAGATACCTGCTAGCACCTGCGTTTTGCCCCTCCGTCCAGCCCAGGCCACCCAAGTGCAGTATCCATCGATCACTGTCACTTACAAAACACAACACACATAACTGCAGCGTTCGCAGAGACAGGCCTGATCCCTGCGACTCCAGTGCTGTAGGAGGTGATTTCACCACCACAGTTAAAAAAAAAAGCATATATGCCGAAGCATTGGGGCAGCAGGGGCGGAGGGGCGGAGGGGCGGAGGAGCGATTTTGCTACTAATGCCGCGTACAAACGGTCGAAATTCCGACAGAGGCTTGCCCGTGGAAAAGTCCGACCATGTGTGTGCGGCATAACTTTTTTGCGGGAGGATGCCCCCATGCTTCGGCATATATAAATGGTGCATGTATGCCCATCATTAGAAGTGGGTGGATGAAGGGCGGTATTCTAATGGTGGGCATACCCACCGATCAATCTCTTTTTTCGTTCAGCCAACTGGCTGCATGAAAAAAAAAGATTACAATACATGTCCAACAAGGACCAGCAACGTACTGGTATGTTGCTGGACTTTGAATGTTTATACCAGAATGATGCCTGCGGGTTTAGGTATCATCTTGGTATCATTCTTTTCAGCCAGCGGCCGGCTTTCATGTAAAAGCAATCCTAGTGGCTAATTAGCCTCTGGACTGCTTTTACAAGCAGTGGGAGGGAATGTCCCCCCCCCGGATATAAAAAGCGCCATTGGGAAATTGGGAAAGCATTTTATCACACCGATCTTGGTGTGGTCAGATGCTTTGAGGGCAGAGGAAAGATCTAGGGTCTAGAAGACCCCAGTTTTTTCAAAAAAGAGTACCTGTCACCTATTGCTATCATAGGGGATATTTACATTCCCTGAGATAACAATAAAAATGATAATCAATAAATAAATATGGAAGAAACAATTTAAAAATAAAATAAAAAAGCAAAATTAATAATAAAAAAAAAAAAAAAAAGCACCCCTGTCCTGCCCTGCTCTTGCCCAATGGCGAACGCAAGCGTCGGTCTGGCGTCATATGTAAACAGCAATTGCACCATGCATGTGAGGTATCACCGCGAAGGTCAGATCGAGGGCAGTCATTTTAACAGTAGACCTCCTCTGTAAATCTAACGGGGTAACCTGTAAAGGCTTTTAAAGGCTTTTAAAAATGTATGTAGTTTGTCGCCAATGCGCGTTTGTGCGAAATTTTAAAGCATGTCGTGTTTGGTATCTATGTACTCGGCCTAAGATCATCTTTTTTATTTCATCAAACATTTGGGCAATATAGTGTGTTTTAGTGCATTAAAATAAAAAAAAGTGTATTTTTTCCCGAAAAAATGCGTTTGAAAAATCGCTGCGCAAATACTGTGTAGAAAAATGAATGCAACACCCACCATTTTATTCTGTAGGGCCTTTGCTTTAAAAATATATATAATGTTTGGGGGTTCAACATAATTTTCTTGCAAAAACAAAAATGTTTTCATGTAAACAAAAAGTGTCAAAAAGGGCTTTGTCTTCAAGTGGTTAGAAGAGTGGATGTAAGCTTCCTAATGTTGTGTATAAAATGCCAGAACAGTTCAAAACCCCCCCAAATGACCCCATTTTGGAAAGTAGACACCCCAAGCTATATACTGAGAGGCATGTCAAGTCCATGGAATATTTTATATGTTGACACAAGTTGCGGAAAAAAGACAATTTATTTTTATTTATTTATTTTTTTGCACAAAGTTGTCACTAAATGATATATTGCTCAAACATGCCATGGGCATATGTGGAATTACACCCCAAAATACATTCTGCTGCTTCTCCTGAGTACGGGGATACCACATGTGTGAGACTTTTTGGGAGCCTAGCCGCGTACCGGACCCAAAAATCCAAGCACCGCCGTCAGGCTTTCTAAGGGTGTAAATTTTTGATCTCACTTCTCACTGCCTATCACAGTTTCGGAGGCCATGGAATGCCCAGATGGCACAAAACCCCCCAAATGACCCCATTTTGGAAAGTAGACACCCCAAGCTATTTGCTGAGAGGTATTGTGAGTATTTTGCAGATCTCGCTTTTTGTCACAAAGTTTTGAAAATTGAAAAAAATAAATAAAAATTTCTTTCTTCATTTTCAAAAACAAATGAGAGCTGTAAAATACTCACCATGCCTCTCAGAAAATAGCTTGGGGTGTCTACTTTCCAAAATGTGGTCATTTGGGGGGGTTTTGTGCTATTTTGGCATTTTATGGCCTTCGAAACTGTGATAGGTAGTGAGGAGTGAAATCAAAAATTTGTGCCTAGAAATCCTGAAGGCGGTGCTTGGTTTTCGGGGTCCCGTACGCGGCTAGGCTCCTAAAAAGTTCCACACATGTGGTATTCCCGTACTCAGGAGAAGCAGCAAAATGTATTTTGGGGTGTAATTCCACATATAACCATGGCATGTGTGAGCAATATATCATTTAGTGACAACTTTTTGTAATTTTTTTTTTTGTCATTATTCAATCACTTGGGACAAAAAAAAAAAATTCAATGGGCTCAACAGGCCTCTCAGCAATTTCCTTGGGGTGTCTACTTTCTAAAATGGGGTCATTTGGGGGGGTTTTGTGCTATTTTGGCATTTTATGGCCTTCAAAACTGTGATAGGTAGTGAGGAGTGAAATCAAAAATTTGCGCCCTTAGAAATCCTGAAGGCGGTGCTTGGTTTCCGGGGGCCCGTACGCGGCTAGGCTCCCAAAAAGTCCCACACATGTGGTATCCCCGTACTCAGGAGAAGCAGCAAAATGTATTTTGGGGTGCAATTCCACATATAACCATGGCATGTGTGAGCAATATATCATTTAGTGACAACTTTTTGTAATTTTTTTTTTTTTTTTTAGTCATTATTCAATCACTTGAGACAAAAAAAAAAATATTCAATGGGCTCAAAATGCCTCTCAGCAATTTCCTTGGGATGTCTACTTTCCAAAATGGGGTCATTTGGGGGGGTTTTGTACTGCCCTGCCATTTTAGCACCTCAAGAAATGAGATAGGCAGTCATAAATTAAAAGCTGTGTAAATTCCAGAAAATGTACCCTAGTTTGTAGACGCTATAACTTTTGCGCAAACCAATAAATATACGCTTATTGACATTTTTTTTACTAAAGACATGTGGCTGAATACATTTTGGCCTAAATGTATGACTAAAATTGAGTTTATTCGATTTTTCTTATAACAAAGGTAGAAAATATCATTTTTTTTCAAAATTTTTGGTCTATTTCCGTTTATATCGCAAAAAAATAAAAATCGCAGAGGCAATCAAATACCATTAAAAGAAAGCTCTATTTGTGGGAAGAAAAGGACGCAAATTTCGTTTGGGTACAACATTGCATGTCCGCACAATTTACAGTTAAAGCAGCGCAGTGCAAAATTCTGAAATCACCTCTGGTCCTCTAGCTACCAAATGGTCAGGGGCTTAAGTGGTTAAAAGCACTTTAAAGTGTATTTCCAGTCAAAACCAGTCAAAACTGATGGAGTAAGGAGCAGTTAGAACCACTGTTTTACTGCTAATTGCAGCTCCATTAAAGAGGTTTATCCCCATTTCCTGTTCTGTTCACAACATTTTATTTGACAGGAAGTAACCCATATAGAAAAAATGCTTTTCTTTAGTAGAGTAGGGGAAGAATGGAACCCGTGTCATGTTTTTATTTCTGTCTGTGTCCCTGTTACAGATTTTCAAACACTTCCTTCTGCCACATCTGTAAACTGAACCCTTCATTAACATCCTCTCGTTGTATGTGACCTGCACCTTAACCCCTTCATCTCCTCATCCCTCTGTGTATGACCCGCACATTTAAAGTGTACCTGTGGTCAAAATTTAAAATCATTCACTTCCATATTGTATATCAATTATTTCTAGCCTACTCCTATTAATCTGAATGACCTTGAAGTTTGCAAACTTACTTTTTGTCCTTGAATTATGTGGCACGTATTTTCTATGCCCTGTGAACAGGCACTGATGTGTCACACATTTCACAGAGCCTGCCTTCTGACCTACAGGGGTGCTGAGAGGAGGAGAATTAGGAGGGGGAGTCAGTACAGAAATCACTGCTTGCAGGCAGCAAAGTACCATGGGATATGTAGTTCTTAGAAATTGAAAGTAAACAGGAAGAGAAGCTGCAAAGCAAGTAGGGAATAGAGGAAGTTGTGGAAAGAGATGTCCAGTAGACAGGCAACATTCGCAACATAAGTAAGCTTAAATTGGATTGTCAAATATAAATATTGTTTGTATTGCTATTACAATGTTGATGTTATAAAATGAAAGTGTATGCTGTGACCATACACAACGTTTTGATCATCATCTGCAGCTGCTTTCTCTTGTTGTAATTTTTTTTAATTGTTAAAATGACAAAAGAAATACATATTTTGCTGTAGTCTGTAACTATGATGCATTTGAAATTGTTGACTGTTAGACATGTGCATTCATTTTCGTCCGAATGCATTTTAGTCCGAATTTCAGCTATTTTCGTTATCGTTTTAACAAACGAAAACGAAAGCACAGAATCCGAAAACCGAAAGATCCGACATAAACAAATGCTTTATTTTCGTTTTCGTTGCTACAACAGTTCGATATAGATAGGAGATTCGACGTGATGCTGACAATAACAATCTGTGTCTATCGAACCTGTGGTCAAATGTGCCTAACCTTAACTCTATTAGTCCAAGATTATTCTACATAGAGAGAAAAGATTCGACATAGGAGAGAAAAGATTCAACATAGGAGAGAAAAGATTCGACATAGGAGAGAAAACATTTGACATAGGAGAGAAAAGATTTGACATTATAGAGAGAAAAGATTCGACATAGGAGAGAAAAGATTCGACATTATAGAGAGAAAAGATTTGACATAGGAGAGAAAAGATTCGACATTATAGAGAGAAAAGATTTGTTATTATAGAGAGAGAAGATTCGACATAGAGAGAAAAGATCACTGCTTGTGGGCGGAACATTCGACCGGAAATGTATGATTGCAGCGTCGTACAGTTTCGCTGCTCCGTCGAATCTTCTTTGAACATTCGACAGACACCATAAGCCTTCAATGACAGATTCGACCTTAATTAATTCAGATTTTCGGACGAATGCAATTTTTAACGAAAAACGAAATAAATAAAAACGAATTTCGGGAGTAACTTAATAAATTTATTTTTCGGACGAAAACGAAATTCCGAAACGAAATATTTCAGTGTGCACATGTCTATTGACTGTTGCTACCTTTTAGTGTTTTATGCTCTTGGCATCCCCAGCATTACATTTACACTAAGCAAAATTACAGTATATGACTCACCATGTTCTCTCGTTTCCATTTAGAGAAACCTTGCACACTGTTCTGTTCTGCCCTTGGAAAAGACCAGCCTGTCCTGGTGGCAGAGAAAACTTTGGATGGAACTTCCTGTGGACAGAATGGGCTGGATATGTGCTCCAATGGAAGGTGCCAGGTACAGTGAAAACATGTGCAAACATACATAAAATTAATATGCTACAATGGAGACTGAGGTGATGGAGGATGACTAAAAGCTCTATTAGTTCTTATTTGGAATTCAATATTATTCATAAGAAGAAATGGAAATATATTGTAGATTGTAAGGAAAGTAGATATGGTAATAGCTAAATGAGTTTGGGTGCATGGAAAATGGTTTCTTGGAAAGAATAATGTTCACTGGCATGCAAGGGGAAAGATCTAACTAGGCAAACAGTGATATGTGAGTAAAGCAGATTTAATTTAAAGCCTTCATGCTCTACAGCAATTGAAATCTTGATAAGCAAATCAAAAGCTTGTAGTTCTGGTATGTATCCATTTACTGATACATTCAAGGCAAATGGACAGGGTTATTTTAAACCCACCCTTTGATCACCTCATACTCACCTCTTCACTCCTCCCCTGCTGCTCCTTACACTGTGCCAACTGACACCAAAATACTTGGTTTGGCTGAGGATGAAGCTCAGAGGGAATGTTGATGTCACACCCTCCATCATGTGATTGCTTGGGTCTAGAGATTAGCTGCTAGGCCCAAACAGTACACCACAGAGGGAGGTCACATGACCCCCCAACCCAGAAATACTGGGTATTTTTTATTTGGACAGTGATGACAGTAGGTGCAATGGAGGAGAAAAAAGCAGAAGGTGCTTGAGTTGTGGCCCTGTCATTATCTCCTAAATGGTCAGGGTGACAGAGTCTCCTTAAACCCCAATTACAGGAAACCCTTTTATCCCATTTGGTAATGCTAAATAACAAATGTGCATTATAACATTAGCACTTCTCTGCTTTTCCAAATTTATTGAAAGAAAAAAAAACATCTTTCTCCAAATTTTTTCACTAAGGTGCCAGTTCAGTTTTTTTTAATAACATACCTCTAAGAAAAAGCATCCCAATATTCATAGAGCTATTTTCTTGATTCGCCCATGTATTGTACCTGCCGTGGACATATCTTTTAGGACCTAGAGTTAATGATTGTCACTTTCAGGCTGTAACTGTGTGGTTGCTTATTGTCTTTGGGGGTTATTTACGAAAGGCAAATCCACTTTGCGCCACAAGTGCAAACTACAAGTGCAAAGTGCACTTGAAATTGCCCTGTAAATCTGAGGGGTAGATCTGAAATGAGAGGAAGCTCTGATGATTTTATTATCCAATCATGTGCAAGCTAAAATACTGTTTTTTATTTTCCTTGCATGTGCCCCTCGGATCTACAGCGACTGCACTTCCAAGTGCACTTTCAGTGCAATTTCAAGTGCACTTTGCACTTGTAGTTTGCACTTGTAGTGCAAAGTGGATTTGCCTTTAGTAAAAAAAAACCTTTGTATTCAAATTCAAAAAAGGACAACACTGAGAAAAGCACAGCCCCAAGTTATTTAATGACTCATTGCAATACTTAGACTTATTTGATTTTTCAGAATTTTATTGGACAAAAAATCATTATGATTGTATTAATTATTATTATAATAATAATTATTATATTAAAGCTGAACTATGGCCATGTATATAAAACACAAGTGGTTTTTATCCCAACAGCTCCTAAGTGGTCTAGTAGATGGGGCTTTGCTGGTTTATGATCTTATAATGACCTTTGGCCATCCAAGATGCATAACCTGAATCTCCTGGGGAATACCTTAACACCACTAGCAATATTTTTGAAAATGCTTATTTGCCAGTTTCAAATTAATTTGGTCTTTCTGCAGCTTGAGAAAAAGCGCTCCTATCCCAGAAACCCATTGACATTTTTTTCAGAAGTCTAAGCTGTGTTGATTTTTATACTCCGTCTTTCAAAACGTTGTAAATTATCACAAAAAGTGACAAAGGACCTCTTAAATTCCAAGGCCACTTACTGAAATAGATCCCTTCACTAGCCCTTTCTATCTGTTGTTCATAATTAGTAACTGATTCTGCATAAACTGTTTGAAAAGAGGTTATATTAAGAGATGCAGAAGTTTTTCAAATTACACTCATAGAGTTGTTGCTATGTGTATGAAAATCAAGAGAGCGAGGCTGCTGAACCTTTAAAATGAAAACCAGTAAGGCGGACATTACTTCACTTTTTCCTTTTTTGTAGCCTAAACATGGAGTTGTTAAACATCTGTGTTCTTATATGAGGTCTTTGTCATCAAGTTAAACACATTCTTTTGTAGATGTAACATATATAAACAATAATGATCACAGCTAGGATTTGCATGATATAAAGGACGAGATGTATATGCTGTGCATGCAAGCAGATACTGGACCAGAGTTTCTTGGTAGAGTTAGAAAGAGCCAAGACAAAAGCCAAAGCACTGAGAGCTCTTGTATAATTTTATGTATGATTTATTTATACTGCACCAACAACGTATGGAGCTCTTTGTCATTGCCAATTACATGCTGAACATGCTGCTGGATGAAGAATACAATCAAATACAGACCAGGAAATATATGAGGGATGATGCCCAGAGCATCTCATCCTTATTCAACCATGACCCAGATTATGTCTCAGCCTCAGATTTGAAGTCGTTAAGCCTGCTCTAAATTAATCTTGCAAATTACATTTACTCTTTCATAACCACCTGCCGTGTTTTAATGTTGGGTGGGAGCATAGCTTATTGCTAACTGCCAAGTTTATACAGCAACTACAAATGGCAGCTGTACTCTCTGGACACACTAAGAATTCAGAACTCCAAAAGGTGCCAGGAAACATTCCTTAACTATTCATAACTTCAGAAAAACTTAAACATAGTGATGGATGGAAGAGAGGATGTGGCTTGTCTGTTACATCCAGGATCCAAGTTGAAAATCACTTGCTACCTGTTGTAAGAAAAAAATACTTACAGGTATGCAAAAGATTTGATTTACCTCTTAAAGAAGTTCATGTGCAATTAGTAAGTGGAAAAAAATGGTCAACATAAAGATTTATAGTAAAAAGCATTCTCAGGCTCACTTCCTCACTGATCCGTTACCACCAGACAATTGCCCCACGTGTTGCTATGCACAGGGTTTGCCTATAACCCTCCCGCTTGACCTTAGCTAGATGTACAGAGCCAACCTCAAAAGCTCAGTAGTTAATAAAATTAGAATTTTCTATAATGGAATTGAAGTTAAAAAAATGCCAATCCACTTGATCGAATGCCTTCTTGGCATTCTCAATAGCAAACAAAAAGGATTCTTGTAGTATTGTCCTTTGCTTCTCTCATGGGCATAAAGCCAACTTGGTCTGGATAAATTATAGTTTGGAGGAGAGGCAAAAGTTTAGACAACAAGATTTTGGTGACATTTTTAGAATCAGCATTTAAGAATGAGATCGGATGATAATTGGCACACGAGTAAGGGTTGTTACCCACCTTCGGGATAACAGACATATGTCCTCTCAAAGAGTCTGGCAGGGAAGTGTGATCTTGGAGTAGTGAGTTATAGGCTGCAAAAAGCCTAAGAGTCAGGGCTGGAGCCAAGGTCTTGTAGTTACCATTAGGGATGAGCTCGGTGTTCGAGTCGAACATAGGTTCGAGTCGAACATCGGCTGGGCCGTTCGCGCAAAATTCGAGTGACGCGAACGGCCCACAATACACTGCGCCATCGCAGTGTAATCCCAGCGCTGTGATTGGCCAAGCATGCACTGTGACCCTGCATGCTTGGCCAATCACAGCGCCGGCAGCGAGGAGAGCAATGATTGGCCACAGGCAGGATGCCTGTGGCCAATTATAGCTGAGGGGGTTTAGTACACGCCCTACACTATAAAAGGCCGCCAGCGCGGCGGCCTCGTGTAGTGTGTTCCGGAGCAGGGAAAGTGAAGGATAGGCAGGGACAGTGTCAAATCTTGTCAAATCTATTCTTTGCTAAACCTTGTGTGTAGGGACAGAGAAGGATAGGCAGGGAGAGTGTCAGTGTCATATTCTTTGCTAAACCTTGTGTGTAGGGAGAGAGAAGGATAGGCAGGGAGAGTTTCAGTGTCATATACTTTGATAAACCTTGTGTGCAGGGAGAGAGAAGGATAGGCAGGGGAAAGTGTCAGTGTCATATTCTTTGCTAAACCTTGTGTGCAGGGAGAGAGAAGGATAGACAGGGAGAGTGTCAGTGTCATATACTTTGATAAACCTTTTGTGCAGGGAGAGAGAAGGATAGGCAGGGGACAGTGTCAGTGTCATTGTTGCTAAGCCTCCTGCACATTATACACCTGAAGTTAGCCCGTATTGCTGCTTTTTGCTGGTGTGTTACACCAACAGGATTTTGCGGCACTTACAGCGGGCGGAGTGTGCCTCCTGACCATATTACACCTGAACTTAGCCTGTATTGCTGCTTTTTCCTGGTGTGTTACACCAGCAGGATTTTGCGGCACTTACAGCGGGTGGAGTGTGCCTCCTGACCATATTACACCTGAACTTAGCCTGTATTGCTGCTTTTTCCTGGTGTGTTACACCAACAGGATTTTGCGGCACTATCAGCGGGCGGAGTGTGCCTCCTGACCATATTACACCTTAACTTAGCCTGTATTGCTGCTTTTATCTGGTGTGTTACACCAACAGGATTTTGTGGCACTTACAGCGGGCGGAGTGTGCCTCCTGACCATATTACACCTGAACTTAGCCTGTATTGCTGCTTTTTCCTGGTGTGTTACACCAACAGGATTTTGCGGCACTTACAGCGGGCGGAGTGTGCCTCCTGACCATATTACACCTTAACTTAGCCTGTATTGCTGCTTTTTCCTGGTGTGTTACACCAACAGGATTTTGCGGCACTTACAGCGGGCGGAGTGTGCCTCCTGACCATATTACACCTGAACTTAGCCTGTATTGCTGCTTTTTCCTGGTGTGTTACACCAACAGGATTTTGCGGCACTTACAGCGGGCGGAGTGTGCCTCCTGACCATATTACACCTTAACTTAGCCTGTATTGCTGCTTTTTCCTGGTGTGTTACACCAACAGGATTTTGCGGCACTTACAGCGGGCGGAGTGTGCCTCCTGACCATATTACACCTGAACTTAGCCTGTATTGCTGCTTTTTCCTGGTGTGTTACACCAGCAGGATTTTGTGGCACTTACAGCGGGCGGAGCGTGCCTCCTGACCATATTACACCTTAACTTAGCCTGTATTGCTGCTTTTTCCTGGTGTGTTACACCAACAGGATTTTGCGGCACTTACAGCGGGCGGAGTGTGCCTCCTGACCATATCACACCTTAACTTAGCCTGTATTGCTGCTTTTTCCTGGTGTGTTACACCAACAGGATTTTGCGGCACTTACAGCGGGCGGAGTGTGCCTCCTGACCATATTACACCTGAACTTAGCCTGTATTGCTGCTTTTCCCATTTCCCTGCAGGCCATTAGAATGTCTGGAAGGCAAACAAGGAGAGGCAGACAGTCAGGAGCCAATAAAAGAGGGCAAGCAGGCTCTGTGTCTAGAGACAACAGTGCTGGTCGTGGACGCGGTGCATCACCATCAGCACGTGGCCATGGGACACGCTTGTCCTTCTTTTCGGCAGCTGGACGTGTTGAGCCGCATCATGCCGAAGACTTGGTAGAGTGGATGACCAAGCCCTCCTCATCCTCCTCATCCTCTCTCACCCAGGCTCAGGGTACTGGCAAAGCAGCTGCCAAAGCGTCCTCTTCCCTGGTATCAATGTCATCATCAGTCACTCCTTCCCTAGACCAACCATGTCCTCCTGAGGAGTCCCCCGAACTGTTTGAGCACAGTGTTGGGTACATGCTCCAGGAGGATGCCCAGCGTTTCGAAGGGTCTGATGATGATACCCAGCTAGAGGAAGACAGTAGCGTGAGAGCAGAGAGAGGGGATGCTCAAGAAGGACACCAATCTGGCAGTCATGTTCCAGCAGCTGCAGCATACTGCCAGATTGGCTCCAGTGATGAGGAGGGAGGGGATGATGAGGTCACTGACTCCACGTGGGTGCCTAATAGGAGAGAGGAGGAGGAGGATGAGGAGGAGGCACATCTCCAACGAGGCAGGATGCCCTCGGGGGGCCAGCGTAAGGGCAGCACACCGACGGAATCACACTGCAGAGCTCCGCCTGTGCAGGGCGCTGCCTCTGCCCGTTATTCATAAAGTTCTTTGGTGTGGGCCTTTTTTGAGTCAAGTGCATCAGATCGCACAGCTGCTGTTTGCAACATATGTCTCAAGTGTATATCGCGTGGCCAAAACATCACCCGCTTGGGCACCACATGCTTGACCAGACATATGTTGACCTGCCATGCAGCTCGTTGGCAAGCCTACCTTAAAGACCCACACCAAAGAACAAAGCTGACCTCTTCTTGCACCGCATCAGCTGGGATCTCCAACCCCACTATACCTTCAGTCCTCTCTGAAACCTGCTCTGAGAGGAATGAAGGTGTAGAATTAGGTGTGTCACAGCCAAGTACTTGCGGGCACTCTGCTAGCAGTACACCGACGTCCGATTCTAGCAGGCAAATTTCCCTGCCCCAGCTGCTGGACCGTCGAAAGAAGTTCACTCCCAGCCATCCACATGCCCAGCGGTTGAATGCTAGCATGGCTAAATTGCTAGCGCTTCAACTGCTGCCTTTTCAGTTGGTAGACTCGGCCCCCTTCCGTGAGTTTGTGCAATGTGCGGTTCCTCAGTGGCAGGTTCCCAAACGCCACTTTTTCTCACGGAAGGCGATTCCGGCTCTCTACCGGCATGTGGAAGGCAATGTCTTGGCCTCGCTGGACAGGGCGGTCAGCGGTAAGGTGCATAGTACCGCTGACTCATGGTCCAGCAGGCATGGACAGGGACGTTACCTTTCTTTCACGGCCCATTGGGTCACTCTTTTGGCAGCTGGGAAGGATGCAGGACAAGGTGCAGTAGTGTTGGAGGTTGTTCCACCGCCACACCTCCAAAATGCTACTACTGGTTGTGACACAGCTCTGTCCTCCACCCCCTCCTCTTCTTCTTCCTCCGTGGCCTCTTCCTGTGCTTTGTCCTCGGAACCAGCGGTGCTCCGTAGGCGTTCAAGGGGCTACGCAAGTACGCAGGCAAAAAGATGCCATGCAGTGCTTGCGCTGGTGTGTTTGGGGGACAGGAGCCACACTGGGGCAGAGGTTCTGTCTGCTCTGCAGAGGCAGGCCCAGAGGTGGTTGACGCCACACCAGCTTAAGCCAGGAATGGTAGTTTGCGACAATGGCACCAACCTCCTCTCCGCTCTCCGACAGGGACAACTGACCCATGTGCCCTGTGTGGCTCACGTCCTTAACCTGGTGGTGCAGCGGTTCTTGGGCAGGTACCCAGGCTTACAGGATGTCCTAAGGCAGGCCAGGAAAGTCTGTGTGCATTTCCGCAGATCTTATAATGCCAGTGCTCGCCTGGCTGAGCTGCAAAAGGAGTTGAACCTGCCCAAGAACCGCCTTATATGTGACATGCCCACCAGGTGGAACTCAACGTTGGCCATGCTGCAGCGGCTGCACACGCAGCAGAGGGCCATCAATGAGTACCTGTGCGACTACGGCACCAGGACAGGGTCAGGGGAGCTCGGGTTTTTTTCACCACGCCAGTGGGGCATGATCAGGGATGCATGCACTGTCCTGGCACCATTTGAGGAGGCCACGAGGATGGTGAGCAGTGACAGTGCATGCATCAGTGACACTGTACCTCTTGTCCACCTGTTGGAACATACGCTGCATGGAATAATGGACAGGGCACTTGAGGCAGAACAGAGGCAGGAAGAGGAGGACTTCCTTGCCTCTCAAGGCCCCCTTTACCCAGACAGTGTTCCTTCTGTCCCACCCATCGCACAGGAAGAAGAGGTGGAGGAGGAGGAGGATTGTGTCAGCATGGAGGTGGAGCCTGGCACTCAGCATCATCAGCAGCAGTCTTTTAGGGATGATTTACAGTCCCAAGAAACCAGTGGACTTGTACGTGGCTGGGAGGAGGTGGCTGCGGATCATGTCGTCCTTAGTGACCCAGAGGACTCCGGACCGAATGCCTCAGCTAACCTACGCTGCATGGCCTCCCTGATCCTGCAAAGTCTGCGGAAGGATCCTCGTATTCTTCGGATCAAGGAGAGGGACCATTACTGGCTGGCCACTCTCCTTGATCCACGGTACAAGGGTAAGGTTGCGGACCTTATCTTACCGTCGCAGAGGGAGCAGAGGATGAGACAACTCCGGGAGGCCTTGCAGAAAGGTCTGTGCAACGCATTCCCAGAGACTGGGAGGTTACAAACTCCTGGTCCTGGACAACGAGTTGCTGAGGCTTCGGTCAGTCAAAGAAGGAGCGGTGGGGAAGGTGGCCGTCTGACCGATGCGTTCAGACAATTCTTTAGTCCGCAGCCCCAAGGTATGAACGGTTCCAGCAACCATCGCCAGCGTCTGATATACATGGTGCAGGAATACCTAGGGGCAAGGTCAGACTTGGACACCTTCCCCACCGAAAATCCTCTGGCTTACTGGGTCTTGAGGATGGATCACTGGCCAGAGCTTGCACAGTATGCACTTGAGCTACTGGCCTGTCCTGCATCCAGCGTTCTTTCAGAACGCACATTCAGTGCTGCTGGAGGATTTGTCACGGATCACAGGGTGCGCCTGTCCACCGACTCTGTTGATCGACTGACCTTCATAAAGATGAACCAGTCTTGGATCACCACCAGCTACCAAACACCTGAAGCTGATATAACAGACTAATTTATTTTCAAATGTCACATCCCTTCAAGACTGATGCTGATGCTGAGAGACTGTCCTGTTATGTTGACTGACTATCCTCCTCCTCCTCAATGATCCGATTGATGATGATAGCTTGGAAGAACATTTTTGTTTCTGGGTGCCGCCACCAGTGGCTAAGGCCCAATTTTTCAGTCCCTGTTTAACAGGGGTGTGTTATTACAATTTTTTATGCAATGCTTTGCAGCAGGGCTCATTCCTGCACTCCAACTAGAGTATCTGAGAGTGGTTGCAGTGTCGTGGCACCAGCACCAGTGGCTAAGGCCCAATTTTTCAGCCCCTGTTTAACAGGGGCGTGTAATTACAATTTTTGATGCAATACTTTGCAACAGGGCTCATTGCTGTGCTCCAAGTACAGTATCTGTGAGGGGTTGCAGTGTTGTGGCACCAGTGCCTAAGGCCCAATTTTTATGCCCCTGTTTAACAGGGGCATGCAATAAAAAAAAAATTAAGCAATGCTTTGCAGCAGGGCTCATTCCTGCACTCCAACTAGAGTATCTGGGAGAGGTTGCAGTGTCGTGGCACCAGCACCAGTGGCTAAGGCCCAATTTTTCAGCCCCTGTTCAACAGGGGCATGTAATTACAATTTTTGATGCAATACTTTGCAACAGGGCTCATTGCTGTGCTCCAAGTACAGTATCTGTGAGGGGTTGCAGTGTTGTGGCACCAGTACCTAAGGCCCAATTTTTATGCCCCTGTTTAACAGGGACATGTAATTACAATTCTTGATCTAATAATTCACAGCAGGGCCCATTCATGCGCCCACCAAGAGTAACTGTGATGGCTCACAGTGTTGTGGCAACACCAACATGTAAGGGGCAAATTTCAGCTGAGTATATATGGCAGGCCCCTACTTTCAAACATCCAACTTACAAACGACTCCTCCTTGCAAACGGAAGGATACAACAGGAAGTGAGAGGAAATCTACCCCTAGGAAGGAAAATTCTCTCCTGTAAGAGTTAATATGGGAAAAAATGTGTCTCCTCTCCACTGATGCTTTATCATCAATTCTTGTTTCAATAAAAACCCCAAATTTTCAAAAAACATTTGTCATTAGGACGGAAAGTGAGGTGAACTGTTCTGAACAGGTGCACACTGCACAGACAGCAAAACAAATGTTACAGGGGTGATAACCCTTCCCTATGTTTTCCAAAAAAGCTTAAAAATAGATTTTTTGCCTGGAGCTACACTTAAACAATGTACCTGTTCAAAATTACAAACAGATTCTACATAAGAACAAACCTACAGTCCCTGTCTTGTATGCACCGCCTGTATACGGCTGTTCAGAGTATATAGGGCCTTTTTTATTTTGTGTGCGGGGTTCCCCTTAATATCCATACAAGACCCAAAGGGGCTGGTAATGGGCTGGGGTAGGGGGGGGGGGGTGTGATGGGGTAGCTATGCCATTTTTCTTAAAGATTTTCATCCATATTACCGGGACCAGACATTACATTAAAGCCGCAAGCAGTTTTAAATAGCTTTTTTTCCTTTAGAAATGTAATTTTGTGCAGGGACAGTTCTAAACACGGGAAACACGTGGCACTTCACAGGCATACTTTAGACACCCCCCAGGTACGATATTTAAAGGAATATTTGACTTTTTTTTTTTCACTTTATGCATCAATAAAATGACTGCTCCCGAAAAACGGCCGTTTTTAAAACTTCTTTTTGCATTGATACATGTCCCCTGGTGCAGAACCCGGGTTCCCAAACCCTTTTTAGGACAATAACATCCATAATAGTCGTTTTAATTAGCACTTTAGATTTTGAACGTTCGCATCCATTGTATTTAATAGGGTTCTAAAGTTCGTGCGAACTTTCGGTCCGTTCGCGGGTTCTGGTGCGAACCGAACCCGGGGGTGTTCGGCTCATCACTAGTTACCATCAGTGAAGCCATCTAGCCCAGGGCCTTTATGGGGCTTCATTGACCTAACTGCAGCGAGGAATTCATCAGTCGTTATCTGGTTATTGAGGGATTCAGCTGATTCTATGGAAACAGACAAAAGCCCCAGTTCAGTGAGATAATAATGGATTCATTGTAGCTTGGTATGCAAGGAGTTGGGATCAGAGGTACCAGGCAGGTTATAGAGCTTTGCATAAAAGTCTCTTAAAACTAAGGCAATGGCAGACAAGGTATATATACATTTTCAGCAAAGACATAAGGGATATATACGTTTTGAGGGATAGTTCTCTCAAAGAATGGTATAGGCACCTACCTGGCTTGTTGCCATGTTCATACACAATATGCACAGTAAGCTTATCTGGTTTTGGCCAGCTGGACCTTGGTATCATGCAGCAGTAGTAACAACACTTTCTCCCAGTGCTGTTTAACCTCTGTAGCTACAGAGTGAGATAAAGATTTCTTATGTAACAGCTCTAGGCAAGCAATAGTATCTAGTAGTTTCTGCAGCTGTATAGTTCTAGCATTTTTCAATTCCATGGCTTACCAAATAAGGTTCCTCTCATAACACTTACCCAAATAGCAAGCAATTGTGTTGTAAGTTTGAAATTACTTGCTAAGCTATTGCTAAACTTGACAGGCTTCACTAGTTTGTTGCGCAATTGCAGCAATTCCACATTGCATGACTCCAGATAAATTTTCTTTGCAAACATTCTGCAAGTCTGCTGCAATTTCTGGTTCAGTTATGTTGTGCAATAGTGATCTCACCATAGGGGTCACTGTGGCTGAATTTTCATACTGTAGACTTGCAGAGCTCTTGCTGTAGACTCACCACTGCAACTTTGCTCTTGCTAAAAACTTGCTACGCAAATTTGCTACAAATTGGAAAAGTGTCAACTAGAAATTGTGCTTCAAGTGCTCTGCAAGTGTACAACTTGCCAGTGAAAATGTGCAGCAAGTTAACAGACTTACAATTCAACACTGCCACAAATTTGTGGCAAGTTATCCTTGCTATATGGGTATGAGTCTCCTAAAGAAGGAATCAGGGGTATAGTTGACCAAGAGAGAAATTGAGACAACAAAGCAGATGATTCTGGTCTAAGCAGTTATTCCTGAATCAGGGACTTATTCATCTTCCAGTACCATACTCTGGGAGAAGGACAACCATTTTGTCATCCATAGCGTAATCCAAGAAAGTTGCCTTTGACCACAGTCTTAGAGATATTAGGAGGTAGAGATTGGGAGATCAGAATGTAATCAACTCTGGAATATGTATTATGTGGGGCAGAAAATAGTCTATACACATGGACATCTGGATAATGCAGATTCCAAGCATCCACAAGGTAAAGAGATTGTAAGGCTCTTTTGACACAACAAAAGTAAGAGTAAGATAGGTGAGTAGCAGATCTTGAGGCATCCAATAAAGGGTCAAGAGTCAGGTTAAGAACTCCACTCATGATCAATGTACCCTCGGCAAAGGGTTGTAGAACTGAGAGGCAGTCCTCAAGAAATTGAAGTTGGGCTTAATTAGGGAGATAGAAAGAGGCTAAGGTGAACTTTTGTCCCTCCAAGTCAACTTTTAGAAACAAGAAATGGCCATTGTGGTTGGTCTTTTGATCAATCTTCCAACCAACCGTCCTGGGAATCAGGGAGCTCACAGGGTTTGGTACTGTGGTACACCAAGGGAAAGTAGCAATTGGGAAACTTCAGGAAGCTATTCATTGTGAGTTTCTTTCACAAAGGCTACATGAGTCCTGAGGTGCCAGTGCTCCCGTAGGACTATGGCCACTTCTCGCGAATATTGAATCCATTGATGTTCAAAAATGTGAACCTGCAGGTAGGCATGATGAAAGGATCCCGGACAGAGGCACCCAGAAGAGATCAAAGGAGCACAGTACTCTGGATAATGATGCAGTCAGCCTGGGGGGAGGGGGGCAAGATAAAAAAAAAAGAGAGAAAAAAGGAGGGAGTAGCAGGAAGCAGAGGAAGAGCAAGAGTTCAGTACTTCCAGAGAAAAGGAGGCAAGTGTGGAACAAAGGAGGAAGCAGAGAGCACTAAATGAGAAAACCAAAGCGTGGCTCAAAGCAAGCCTACCTGCTGCTACAGAGTACGGAGTCCTCTCTCAGAAGAGATGGGATCCCAGGAGAGACAAAAGCCTATGTGGGGTAGAGGTAAGCGATTGTAGGGTAAGAGCTATTCTGCAACCAAATTAAGTTGAGTGGCAGAAAAGGTCAAAATCTAAAACATTTGTGAAAACACCCCACATAGATAAACACATTATACATGCACAGACTCCTTGTTAAATCACAGAACAACAAGGAGGGATGTTCATGGCTTGTGGCCATCGTCATATTATTTCCTGCTCCTTGTCTTCAGCAAAATTGGCTGTAACCGAACAGGCGGCATGGGCAGCCGGGCCCCAGGGACCCGAGAGATGAGCATCCCAGGCAGCAATGCTCCTCTCTTGTCAGCACACTAACTGTGAATTCACAAGTGGAGAAAAGAGCACACAGTCTCTGGTGCAGAAAACTTTTTTTATTGAATAAATAAAAAGAATAAAAGCAATATACTCACAAACATGAGTAGACACAGGCATATCATCCGCTCAACTCCCTTCATAGCAGTGCATGTCCTCGACTGAGCTGTCAGCTAACACTACAAGGGTATAAGATCTCCAGATCCGAGTGCAGGTAGGTACCCAGTTAAGATGATGCAGGCAGAGCTCAGAGTAATATGGATCTCACCCACTTCAGTGGGAGATAAAGAGGGCATTATTACCAGAGTTGACAAATATAGTCCAGTGTTCCTGTCAAAGAGCAAACCGATGAGAGAGAGATAGAGGAGGAGGAGTGGGTGAGATCCATATTACCCTGAGCTCTGCCTGCATTATCTTATCTGGGTACTGATTCAATAAAAAAAGGTTTTCTGAACCACAGCCTGTGCGCTCTTTTTTCCACTTGTGTATTCACAGTCTCCAGTGCCCACTGATCAAGAGAGTTGCAAGGTGGTGTAAACCATACTATATTACCATACTATATTAACCTATATTATATTAACCTATATTAACCTATATTAACATACTATATTAACCTTCTCCAGGATGGAACACCCCATGAACATTTTTGGATTTCAGTTTTTGGGTTATCCTAGGCATGAGCGCAAGTACTGTTTATTATGTTTACATGGTCAGCACACTAAGCAGGGAGTAAAATATAATAAACTAGAAATGTGATAGTTCCCATGCCTAGTCAGCCAGTATATATTTATTGCAGGGAAGCTATTAGCTGCACCCCCTCCCCTCCATATGCGATATGTATAACTGTAGGCAACTATAAAACAGCGAAACCCACAGTGAATAGGGCACAGCATCTGGAGAGTGGCAAAACGGGTAACTGTGAACAACTGTTGCACAAAAGCACCAACAGTCCAGAGGACCAACTAAGAAATCAGGTGATCTCAAGCAGGTAAGTTTGTACGGGTAAAGGAAAAAGATCAGCCACAACATACACAGATGTATGAAAAAAACAAACAAAACAGTGCTGACTACAACCAATGACCTATCCCTATTCATCAACTAAATATAAAAAAAGTACATAAATTTCATCATATTTATTTGATGAATAGGGATAGGTCATTGTTTGTAGCCAGCACTGTTTTTATTTTTTCATACATCTGTGTACATTGTGGCTGATCTTTTTCCTTTACCTGTACAAAGAAGTATAATTTGCTACGTTTTTAGACAGCAGCTGCTACTTTATATTAGAGATATCCATGGCACAGACATACATATTTCAATATTAAGTTGCGCTAAACCTTTTTATAAAGTAAATCTATGCGATGAACAAAAATACTGTTGTACTTTCATATAAAGTGACTCCGTGCAGTTGTAAAATTGATCGGTTATTACATTATGTCACATTCTAAATAGTCTATTATGTTAAGATGAATTTCAAATGTGAGACTGACACACGATGCACCCAAGAATTGTGACAAGGAAAGATGTATGAACAAAGACGGAAAGGGTGGGATTTTTGGAGGTGCAGAAATACAATACATCAAGTAAATTATAATAAAATATTTTTATTTTGAACAACAAAATAAAAATAGAGACAATAAAAATATATATGTGGAGAGTGGTAGTACAACATTACAGTGTTAAAAGGACAGTCTGATGGAATACATTCCCGACATGTTTCGCCCTTGGTTCGGGCTTCTTCAAAGGGAAAAACTGTCCAAAAATAGTGGTACAAGCCTTCTCTTCCCACTCCAGCCAGTCCAAGCAGTCACACCCCAAGATGGCGGTATCAAGCCCAAGCCATAAAAGCACATCAAATGGTCCCAGGGGGAGCAGGATGGCCAACTAGTTGGCAGTATATAGGCTAGAGTGCTATTAGCCTGGATCCTGGGACTAAAACTGGTCAATAAATTCATAAAAGGAGTGGTGACTCCAACCAAACTTAATGAGCGTCACAATGTATGTAGTCCCAGGGGCTTGGCTGCCTATTTGATCTAATACAGCCAGAGAAAGAGGCCGAATCCTCCATAATGGCGCAGAAATCAAACTCTTTCAAGACTTGTCCCAGATAACACTTCAGAACAGGCGAGCTCTGCGCCCCCTGCTGGAGGCTTTGCGATCCAGAAATATTCAATACCACTGGAAATTTCCTTTTGGACTCTCAGCATCCACTAGAGGTCGCTCTGCGCTACTCCGCACACCTGAGGACCTGCAGGGCTTCTGCAAACAACTCGATCTCCCACACATCGAGCTCCCAGAGTGGTACACCTTCTATTTCCCCTCTGAATCATGGCTCCCGGTCTCTCTTCACCCATCACCGAAGGCCCAGAAACACAGATCCCGCAGGTATAGAGTCGACCCGTCTTCCTCGGGAAACCATGCATCTCGTCGCGACTTGTACCACCGCAGCCCGGGCTTCCCCTCCACGCCCTCTAGGAGAAGAGAGCGCGCGGATGCCTAATAACCCTTGCTTCCTCTCTGCAAAGTGACATCACCCACTCTCGCCTTCCAAGGAGCCATCGGACTTCACTGCATCACAGATGTTACGATCTGCCAGGGAGACGAAGACGGTGAAGGTCCACTCACGCTGAATCATCATCTATCATCCTTCCCGTACATCACTATCTTCTCCTGAAATCCCCTTCACGGAACTGCCAGCACAGCCTATGACTGAACCTGAAGATGTTATCTTGATCCTTAGGAGGTAACACGTTATACTGCGCACCAGCATTTTTTTGCAGTGTCCATGCCATAGGTCGGATATGCAAATCTTTCACATCACAAACTATTGTGCCTTTCCCTCTAAACCTTTCTTTAGAGTTTCCCTCCTTGACAGTTTTTTTGTCCACAAACTTTTTTTTTTTTTCCCCCTTTATTTTGTTATTTTTTGTACTCTTTGCACTTTTTGTATATTCTTATGCTTTTTTTTTTCATTTTTTTTTTTAAAAGAGAAAAGGGGAAAAGAAAGAAAAAATATTTTTACTTTTATTTTTGCTTGCTTGCTTTTACTACCTTATATATATTTTTTCAATTTTTCTCCCTCCCCCTATTGATTTAAGTTAAGTTAAGTGATTTTATATGTTAATCCTGCTTTAATGACAGTATTGTGATTCACTTTGACTGCCTGAGTTGACTGTTAAGCTTGATCTCATGGGGATGGGAGATGTCTCTCCAATCTCAATGTGGCAGATAAGGTGGTTTTAGAACTTATCCTTAACCACTTCCATACTGGGCACTTAAAAACCTTCCTGCCCAGACCAATTTTCAGCTTTCTGCGCTGTTGCACTTTGAATGACAATTGCGCGGTCATGCTACACTGTACCCAAACTAAATTTTTATCATTTTGATCCCACAAATAGAGCTTTCTTTTGGTGGTATGCGATTTTTATTTTCTGCAATTTTTTTTTAAAATGACCGAAAATTTTGAAAAAAAAACGTTATTTTTTTATTTTAGTTACAAAATTTTGTAAATAAGTAAGTTTTCTCCTTCACTGATGGGCACCGATGGGGCTGCACTGATGGGCACCGATGAGGCGGCACTGATGGGCACAGATGAGGCGGCACTGATGGGCACCTATAGGCGGCACGGATGGGCACCTATAGGCGGCACAGATGGGCACCAATAGGCGGCACGGATGGGCACCGATGGGCACAGATAGGCGGCACGGATGGGCACCGATGGGCACAGATAGGCGGCACGGATGGGCACAGATAGGCGGCATGAAGCGGCACGGATAGGCGACACGGATGGGCACTGATAGGCGGCTAGGATGGGCACTGATAGGTGGCACGGATGGGCACTGATAGGTGGCATGGATGGGCACTGATAGGTAGCACTGTACTGCAATGTGTTTTACTAATGCCAATCAGTGCCAAACAATAATGCCTGCCAATCAGTGGTGCCCATTGTGGGCACTGATTGGCATCCATTGTGGGCATTGATTGGCATCCATTAGCCATTTCTAATTTGCATCCCTGGTGGTCTAGGGTGGCATACCTTTAGGTGGGCATCCCTGGCGGTCTAGTGGAATCCCTGGTGGTCCAGTGTGGGCATCTTTGGGGGGGCTGCGCTGATAATGGATCAGCACAAACCCCCCCTGTCAGAGGAGCAGCCGATCGGCTCTCCTCTACTCGCGTCTGACAGACACGAGTGAGGAAAAGCCGATGACCGGCTTTTCCTGTTTGCATCGTGATCAGCCGTGATTGGACACTCGGAGACTCTTTACCTAGATCGGTGTTGCGGGGTGTCAGACTGACCAGTCAGGATTTTAAAACCACTTTGCCGCCGTCAATCCTCTATAGGGCGGGCGGCAAGTGGTTAACTATAAGGTAATGATCATTTGCATTGGGTGTTTTCCCAAATTTCATTTGACGCTCGAGGCTCTCAAACTATCACACAATGTGGTTGTTCATTCTCGCCCCCTTGATAGCGCATATTTTGTTAAAATACAAAGGGGTAATCAATGGTGGCACTTGGCAGAACTGTTTGAATTGTTCCATATGTTTTATTTGTTATGTATCAGGCTCCGTAGCCTCCTGAGTTCATACTTTACAATGGTTACTATATCATTAGCTCTCCCCTATTGGTAGGTTCCCCACCGCACTCACCTGTTTCTAAACATGCTTAGTCCATCACTCCCTGGGTCGCAACCTTTCTGAGGTTTCCGTCCCTTTTTTCGTCCCCACGCAGCGATCCTATTGGGATTTGCTGACCCTCCAGACTCTCCCCTTTCTAGGTGATTTAGCAAGACTAACATCACCTCTGGTTGAATTCTTACCCCTTTCCCTCCATACTCCTCTTCTCCTTTTCTTTCTCTGAACCCCTTTTACTTCTCTTTACTGTTTCCCCCCTATTCTTTATCTCCCCCTCCCTTTTTCTCTTTTTTTTCTCCTCTCCCTCTTTCCTCTGTCTTTCTTCCTTTTCTGTTCTCCCCCCCCCTTCTCAGCTTGATTCCCCCACCCCCCTCGCGTTCCCTACCCCCCTCCTTTTTTTTTTTTTTTCTACCTAATTTTTATTTTCTCTTACTGGCTGGATCCGCGCCTGCCCCTCCAGGTGGTTTTATTGCCCTCGTCCCTCTAACCGCACGTTACCCTTTAAAAAACACCAGTCTCGCTACATCTTATCGCATAAAAGTCTGCAGCACCAGCCACAAGCCATGCCCTCCCTGACTTTGAAATGCCTATCCCTCTAAGTGAAGGGCCTTAACCTGCCAGAGAAAAGATCGCAAGTTTTGTCTTCCCTCACCAAACACAGTGCTCACTTTATTTTCCTGCAGGAGACCCATTTCCGTTCGGATGCCATACCTAAACGTTCCAATCATATCTACCGAACAGCATTTCATGCTACTAACCCTGACTCTAAGACAAAAGGTGTTTCTATCCTCATATCTAAAAATGCAAAACTTCCACCTATCAGATTCCCTTATTGACCCTGAGGGCAGGTACATCTTCCTTAAGGGTTCCTATGCTTCAAAACCAATCACGCTAGCTAACCTATACTGCCCAAATGAACATCAGGTGGCCTTCTTTAGGAAAACAAGCCTCTTAGCCTCTTTGCAGTCAGGTATAGTACTCCTAGGAGGGGACTTTAATGTCCCCCTAAATCCCTTACTAGATTCTTCCACGAGATCCTCTACCTTAACCTACAAAGCGTTACGCCAGATTAATCTACAGCTTCAATCCTTAACCCTGCACAACGTTTGACGCACACTGTCTTCTTCAGATAAGGACTATACCTTTTTCTCGACCCCACATCAAAAATATTCTAGGATCGACTATTTCTTCCTCTCCCAGACGGATCTCCCCCTACTCCAGCAGTCCACTATAGAACCGATGTTTTTGTCAGACCATCACCTGATCACTGTCACCCTATCTTTCCCTGAAACCTCCTTCAGAACAAAGACTTGGCGCCTGAACTCCTCCCTGCCTGAGGATCCCTCAGTGACCGATCACATACGCACACGAATCCAGCAATATTTTGCGGAAAACTCAAGTCCGGAGATCTCGCCAGTTTCCCTCTGGGGAGTGCATACGTGCGTGATCCGAGGTGAACTGATTGCCCTGGCTACGAAGGCTAAGAAACAGCACCAAGAGCACATAAATTCCCTTATCAGGACAATTAAATCCCTTGAAACCTCTCACAAACTGACTCACGCGCAAGCCACCTTACAGGATCTGACACGCACTCGAGCCCTTCTTCTGGAGGAGCTAGGCAAGCGCTCTGGGAGACGATACATTCTTGGCCAGAGGATTTTCTATGAACAGGGCAACAAGTGCGGCCGTCTTTTGGCACGCACAGTTCAAAATTCAAAAGTCTCCTCTACAATTCACCATATACGCAACCCTAGGGGAGATCTTCTGGTCAAGAATGAGGATATTGCTAAGGAATTCGAGAGATTTTACTCTAAGCTATATAATCTGCAGCCCCACAACTCCTCACTGAACAATGCCAACACTCGAGCCACACATATTAAAGAATTCCTCTCCCGATACAGCCCCAAACCGATCACTCCCCAACAGTCACTTGACCTGGAAGGCCCCATTTCGGCGTCGGAATTGGACATGGCTATGAAAACGGGCAAATCCCCGGGTCCAGATGGTTTTTCCCTCCAGTATTACAAATTCTTTATTGACTCATTAGCCCCCAATCTTCTAGCCATATTCAATGCCTTATCGGACCACCAGACCAAACCAGACAGCATGCTAGCTGCACACATCGTGGTAATTCCTAAGGAAGGTAAGGATTCTTCTTTAGTTGCAAATTACCGACCAATATCCCTCTTAAACGTGGACATCAAAATCTACGCAAAAGTTCTGGCTAACAGGCTGATCCCTCTGGTGCCCGGAGTTATCTCTCTAGACCAGGTTGGCTTTGTCCCTGGGCGGGAGGCCAGGGACAACACCATTCGTACACTAAATTTACATCACTGGCTCACAACTTCCAAAACACATGGATTTTTTCTTTCACTCGATGCTGAGAAGGTGTTCGACAGGGTGGCCTGGGACTAGATGCAGGAGGTACTCACGGCACTAGGTCTGGGGACCCGTATGTTGTCATATATTACGGCCCTGTACACTGGTCCCTCTGCGGCAGTGAAGGTCAATGGTCACCTGTCGGATGTCTTCCCCATCAGCAATGGCACACGCCAGGGTTGCCCCCTATCACCACTGATATATATCCTTACCTTGGAACCCTTCCTTAACAGATTGAGGGACAACTCAAACATACGGGGGATTACAGTGAAAGGCAGAGAGTTTAAGGTTGCAGCCTTTGCTGACGACGTCCTCCTTTCTTTGCAATCTCCCCGTATTTCTTTGCTTAACCTTCTCAAAGATATAGAACATTTCAGTATCTTATAAATCTCAAAATCAATCACACAAAATTGCAGGCGCTAAGTATCTCCCTTCCCTCTCAGGAGGTGGCACACTGTCAGGAGTCATTTCCTTTTCGGTGGGAACAGAACACACTTACATACCTTGGCATTCAAATCCCCACCCGCCTGACAGACTTGTACTTGAAAGATTTCCACCCTGCCATTCTCCAGACCCAAAAGCACCTTAAAGATTGGATGGGCCTGAACGTCCCCTGGTTTGGTCGGTCAGCCCTGAACAAAATGATAATTCTGCCTCGTCTACTTTACCTAATGCAGTCAATCCCCATTTCCCTACCGCCAGGTTTCTTCACATCCTATCGGAAAGCTTGCTCCGCCTTCTTATGGAGGGGTTCTCCGCCGCGCATCAAGTTCTCCTGACTCACTTTACCCAAGTCTAGAGGGGGAATTGGTCTATTGGATCTTCAAAAATACCATAACGCATGTCACCTCACAAGGATCGCTGACTGGAATATCCATGCCTTTAAAAAGTTATGGGTATTCCTTGAGAAAGCCTTCTCGTCAGGACCCTTGTACCTACTTCCGTGGTTGCCTTCCAAGAACTGGCCCCATTCCCTGTCAGCTCACCCACTCATCTACCCTACACTTCTGGCATTCACAAAGGCTTTGTTACACAGGTCTCCACTCCCTCTCCCTAGTCCTTTGACAACTTTAACAACTTTAAGAGGGAACCTGGACTTTCCCCCAGGGGTCTCTGAGGAAATTTTGAGCCAGGAGTGGCCATTTGAGGATGTACTAGCACTCCAGTTCTATTCTGATGGGAGGCCTTTGTCTTTTGAAGCCCTGAAGACTATCACCAAGACGTCCTCTCTATCCTTCTGGACTTACAGACAAATCCGATACTTCCTCATAACCCAGGCCAGTCAGTCGCTTTGGACACGACAACTCACGCCCTTTGAATCCTTGTGCCACCGTAAAACGCCGCAAAGACACCTAATCTCCCTCCTATACACCCTCCTCTTGGAGGCCCCACCCCAGACTCCTACCCTTTCACAAACTTCCTGGAATAGAGATCTCCAAACGCCCTTGTCAACGGAAGACTGGAACACTATCTATGAATACGCTTATAAAGGTTCGTTGAATGTGGCCATTCAAGAGAATGACTATACGGTGATAACTAAGTGGTACAGGACCCCGTCAAGTCTTCACAAATTTTCCCCTAGCATTCCTGATACATATTGGAGATGTGGGACAGGGGTGGGAACTATGCTCCATGTATGATGGGACTGTGTGATCCTTCAACCCTTTTGGAGGGAGGTCCACGGTCTCATCTTGCATATCACTACTTACACCCTAGACTTTACCCCGTCCCAGTTTCTCCTGCACCATACATCACTACCTAAAAAAGATTACTACAAATCCTTAGCCATGCACATGGTAAATGCTGCCAGACTTTGTATACCCAGACACTGGCGCTCCACGGGCAGTCAGGGAGTGGCTTGCACAGATTTCCTCCATAAAAGAAATGGAGGAACTGATTTTCACTTCGCAAGATAGGATGCACAAATTCTCTATTATATGAGCTTGCTGGAATCACTTTGTTACCACTGATCGCTACCTTCAGTATGTCTCTTAAGGCTGTCTAGTGAGGATGGCGTTGCTTCCACTGTCGCGGGAGGGGGGGGCGGCGTGGATCCATTCATGTCTCTTCTGACTTTCCCTTGCTATGTTTATCCATTTTTTCGCTGTTCCCCCTAGGTCCCTTCTGTCTCTGTTTCTTCCCCCTTTTCCCTTTTCTGCAGTCCTTTTTCTCTACTTTCTGCCCTTTTTCTTTATTTTTTTTGGAATGTGGGTACCTCGCCTCTGTGCTGTCATGATACATTGCACTCTAAATTATAGACATGATCGATGTTCTACACCTTTTTCTCCCCTCAACATTTAATGGGGGGGGGGGGGGAGGGAAGAATAGAAAATACGATCCTCCGCCCTTTTACGCTACATTGCATTTTTGTTCCTCGGTCATGGTCAGTTAATCTCAGTTGAGATACTCATGTTGTATAGTGACATAGGTACCTTCCATGTTTCTCTGTTAAATGCTGTTCTGTGACAACTACCTTGCCTTGTATGTTATGCTATACTTTTAATAAATAAAAACTTTTATGGAAAAAAAAGAAAATAACAGTTTAGATCACAGTCATTTATGAGTGCATTGACTGCCCAAGTGTGTTTTCTGAAGCGCCTGGTATAAATGCCATTCCAGACATACACGCGCATCTACCAGACATTTTTGTTTTTACAATGCATTGGTATGGAGGTAGTTAAAGAGAATCTGAACTGTGCAAGATGTACCCTGAAAAGACAAACATATGAATTGCAAAAGACTAATCACCAGTAATCTGTAGTGTCTGCGGGCTCTCTGCAGCTCAAATTTTACCATTACTCACTTAAATTGCCTTTCTTTCTCGTACATCACGGGACACAGAGCGACATAGTCATTACTATGTGGGTTATATAGATACCTTCAGGTGCTGGCACTGGCAACTTCCCAAACCGGAAGTACCCTCCCCTATATAAGCCCCTCCCATCCGGGAGTACCTCAGTTTTTTGCCAGTGTCTAAGGTGTTGGCCAAGAAGTAACATGTGTTTCACTGAGCTTGCGTACAGGTTCTTTTGGGCCTCAGTAAGCTATTCCGGATCCGACCAAAAAAGCTTCATAGCTAAACGGTCGGTACCCGGGCCTTGCAAGAGAAGAGCAAGGTTTTGCCTGTAATGCCTCTCTTAGGAGGGCTGGACCCTGGGATCCAGAGCTCTGGTCATACCCACGACCAAGATGTTTTCTGTGCAGGGTGCTATACAGGTCCAGGGGAGTGGAATCCTTGGGAACCCGGTCCCTGAAGGTTTGATTACAATGCCTGCCGTGATAGGTGAAGTTTGGGCTTCTGTGGACCAAACAGAGTCCTGCGGCGAGGAAAAGGTAAGTGGGGGCCCTCAGGAACTTGGTTCTATTGGGGGACCCCCAAGCCTATTTTGTTATTCTGCCTGTTACCTAAGGTATTCCCGCTAAATATTCTGTGCATGCCTGTTACTACTGAGAAAATGTAAACATTTTTATAGTAGGCAAGAAAAAAAAAAATGTAAGACCGCGGTACCTGTGTTAAACACTAGAGGCCGCTATGGTTCTTTTTTCTTGTAATGTGGATTTTTTTCTTCCGAAGTCAAATCCAGGCAGTTGGTAAGTTCTCTGCTGGGAAGCTGTCTCCTCTGCCCTGTTGCTGCGCTCATCCATCCCCGGGCCCTGCGGCAGGGACCCTGGCTCCCATCTAGCTCCTTGTTTTTTCAAAAAAGGCGCCAAAGGCGCATGTGCCCGCGCGCGTGCACGCGCCTCTCTATATAGAGGCGATCTGGAAAAAGGGTGGAGCGGGTGGATGATGCTCGGTGTGCGCCGCGGCGCTACTGCGCATGTGCGGGTGCCCAGCATGTTTAAAAGCAATCAAGCTGGCTATTGAAGTGCACAAACAGAGCTAGCAACAGTAAAAAGGCACACAGAGGCGGTTGATGCAGGCATCCCCTAGAAAGGCACTTTAGTAGACACCAACTGATATATAGCAGCAATTGTGCTAGACTATTCTCAGTAAAAGGGGTCTATTACGGCTGGAATACCTCAGCTTTGGGCTTAGGAATATGCCGTCCAGAAGCTCCGGAACTAAATCTTCCAGGAAGCAAAAGGGGTCTCCATCGGGCTCTGAGGATCTTGGGCATGCTTCTGCTGCACCAGTCTCCCCTGAAAATTCAGAGGTTAGTGACCGTAGAGACCCTGCAGGAGTACCTGGTACTGTGGCTGTCCTCAGTTCACCTGCTCCTGTGTATGTAACAGAGGAGGTTTTTTCCTCAGCTCTGGGAGGATTAGAAGAGAGATTGTCAACATTAATCGCTGCCTCCCTGTCACAGGGAAAGCACGCCCGATCTCCGTCTCCTCCTTCAGAGTACCTGTTAGCGGAGCAACAGTCCCATACAGGGATCGACCTGCCTGAAGGGGATCAGGAGGAGGTTGATTCTGTTATAGAGGAATCAACTGTGGAGGAACCTTTCTCAGCATCTCAAGTTGAAAGATTATGGGTTCAGTCTTTGACTAACATGGTCCGATCAGCATTTAAAATGCACCTTGCGGAACCATCAACCACTACTGTCTCCTGGCTGGGGTCGCTAAAAGCTCCCCAGACTGTCTGTTCCTTTCCAGTTCACCCTTTATTGGAAGGGCTCATGTACCAGGATTGGGAACATCCTGATAAAATATTTACTCCCCCCAAGAGATTTCCGGTGGTCTATCCCATGGAGGATAAGTTCATCAAAAAATGGAGGGTCCCTACAGTGGACGCAGCCATCTCTTGTGTGAATAAATCACTGACATGTCCAGTGGATAATGTCCAAATGTTCAAGGACCCAATAGATAAAAAATTGGAGTCCTTATTAAAATCTGCTTTTTCTACAGCAGGCTTGGTGACACAACCAGCAGTGGCAGCTATTGGGGTCTGCCAAGCAGTGAAGGATCAGTTGAAACAGGTCTTAAGGGACTTGCCAGATCAGCAGGCCCTTGCCCTAGCTGATCTACCTAGAGCCTTGTGCTTTGCGGTTGACGCCATAAAGGATTCAATCCATCAGGCCTCCCGCCTTACGCTGTCTGTAGTACATATGCGCAGGCTTCTATGGCTCAAAAACTGGTCTGCTGAAGCTCCCTGTAAAAAATTGCTGGTTAGCTTCCCATTTCATGGTGAACGCTTATTCGGGGAAGACCTGGACAAATATATCCAGAAAATTTCCAACGGTAAAAGTACACTCTTGCCAGTTAAAAACAGAGTTAGAGGTCCCTCTTTTAAGAGGCCTGCTTCTCCAGTCCCTGGGGCATCGGCTGTGAAACAGTTCCGACGGCCTCCTCGGTCAAATCCCGGGGGTAAAAATCAGGGACAATCGCAGGGTGATAAGAAACCCTGGGTCAGGAGAGGTACAAAACCTCCCCCAAAGTCAAATGCATGAAGGGTTGCCCCCACTCAATCGGGTGGGGGGAAGACTCCAGTTGTTCGCAGAGACCTGGCGGGACACGATCAGAGACAGATGGGTGCTCTCCGCAGTAAGTCTGGGATACAGATTGGAGTTAAAAGACTCTCCTCCTTCCCATTTTATGAGGTCAAACGTGCCAAGGGATCCCCGGAAGAGAGAGTCCCTCCTGTTGGCACTAGAACAACTATTGCTCCAAGGAGTAATTATGGAGGTTCCCCTGGAAGAATGGGGGTTCGGGTTTTACTCAAACCTCTTTACAGTCCCGAAGCCAAACGGGGACGTGAGGCCCATATTAAATCTAAAAGGGCTAAACAAATTCCTGCATATCAGGACTTTCCGGATGGAGTCGATCCGATCGGTGGCCACTGCCCTACAAGGGGAGGAATGGTTAGCCTCGATCGACATCAAAGATGCTTATTTGCACATTCCCATCTTTCCAGTCCACCAAAAATTTCTACGCTTTGCAGTAGAAGGGCGCCATTTTCAGTTCAGAGCCTTACCCTTCGGTCTGGCCACAGCACCACGATTGTTCACAAAAATTCTGGCCCCATTATTGGCCAATCTAAGAACGCAAGGTGTAACGATAATGGCATATCTAGACGACTTGTTGCTGATAGACCACTCAGTGAAAAAACTAGAAGTGGTCGTTCACAAGACAATCAAGTATCTGGAATCTCACGGTTGGATTATCAACCGAGACAAGTCAGCCCTAAAACCAGTCAAAAGTCTGGAATACTTGGGGCTAAGGCTAGATTCAGGCCAGAGGAAAATTCTTGCCTCGAAAAAAGATGTTGTCTTTCAGAGATTTGATCCACTTAGTGGGTACAAAAAGACAGCCGTCCATACGCCTGTGCATGAGGCTACTGGGAAAAATGGTGGCATCATTCGAAGCAGTACCCTACGGTCAATTCCATTCAAGGAATTTGCAAAGGGCCATACTGTCAGCCTGGAACAAGAAAGTTCAGGCCCTAGACTTACCAATGTCCTTGTCCCCTTCCGTTCGCAAGAGCCTCCGTTGGTGGTTGGTTCCCCAGAATCTGGAAAAAGGGAAATCCTTCAGTCCGATTTCTTGGAAGGTGGTCACTACAGATGCCAGCCTTATAGGCTGGGGAGCAGTACTGGAGCAATGGTCTCTCCAGGGCAGATGGTCGGATGCGGAAAAGGCCCTGCCCATCAATCTCTTAGAGATACGAGCAGCCCGGTATGCCCTAGTAGCATGGACATCCATACTCCAAGGGTCCCCTGTCAGAATTCAATCAGACAATGCCACGGCAGTGGCATATATCAATCATCAGGGTGGCACCAGGAGTCGTGCAGCCCAGAGGGAAGTAAATTGCATCCTGAAATGGGCAGAAAGATATGTCCCAGCCATATCCGCGGTATTCATTCCAGGAGTGGAGAATTGGAAGGCGGACTTTCTAAGTCGCCAACAATTATGCCCAGGGGAATGGTCCCTTCACCCCGAGGTTTTTCGGACAATATGTCAGCGGTGGGGAACACCGGATGTAGATCTGCTAGCATCCAGATTCAACGCAAAGGTGGACAGGTTTGTCTCTTGGACAAGGGATCCCCTAGCTTGCGGCTCGGATGCCCTAGTGTTCCCTTGGGATCAGTTCAAGCTGATATATGCATTCCCACCGCCACAATTGTTACCTCGATTACTCTGCAGAATCAGGGTAAAAAAGAAACCAGTGATTCTGGTGGCTCCAGCGTGGCCCCGAAGAGCATGGTACGCGGAGATTGTAAAAATGTCAGTGGGGAGTCCTTGGACTCTCCCACATCGTCCGGACCTGCTTTCGCAAGGACCAATATACCACCCTTCCTTACCAGCCCTAGGTTTGACGGCCTGGCTATTGAAGCCCACATTCTAAAAAAGAGAGGGCTCTCTAATCCTGTGGTATCTACCATGATCAATGCCAGGAAGCCGGTATCCAGGCAGATCTACTATAGAATCTGGAAGGCGTACATCGCGTGGTGTGAGGCCAAGAAATGGCATCCACGTAAGTACGTAATAGGTAGGATTCTGGACTTCCTACAGTGGGCTGTAGATAGGAAGCTTGCCTTGAGTACTATCAAAGGTCAGATTTCGGCCTTGTCAATATTTTTTCAAAGGCCCTTGGCTTCGCATTCACTAGTCAAAGCCTTTATACAAGGAGTGATGCGTATTAGTCCTCCGGTTAATATTCCCATATGTCCATGGGATCTAAACCTGGTTCTGTCGGTTCTACAGAAACAACCATTTGAACCATTACAGCATATTTCCCTGGTTCTTCTCACCAGGAAATAGATTTTTCTAGTAGCCATTTGTTCGGCTAAAAGAGTGTCGGAATTAGCAGCTATGTCCTGTAAGGAGCCATATCTGGTTATCCATAAGGACAGAGTAGTGTTACGTCCTCATCCAGCCTTTCTTCCTAAGGTGGTATCGAGGTTTCATTTGAACCAAGATGTGGTTCTTCCTTCGTTTTTTCCCAAACCTAGTTCGGTAGAGGAAAAGTTATTACATTCTTTGGATGTAGTAAGAGCAGTTAAAGCTTATCTAAAAGCCACTGCTCAGATTCGCAGAACAGATACTTTGTTTATTCTGCCGGAAGGCCCCAGAAAGGGTCAGGCAGCGTCAAAATCTACTTTAGCCAAGTGGATTCGACAGGTCATAATGCAAGCCTATGGCTTGAGAAGGAGACCGCCTCCGTTCAAAGTTAGAGCGCACTCCACGAGAGCAGTTGGAACTTCATGGGCAGTGCATCACCAGGCCTCCCTGGCTCAAATCTGTAAGGCCGCAACATGGTCTTCAGTACACACGTTTACTAGGTTCTACCAGGTGGACGTTAGAAGTCAGGAGGATGTCGCCTTTGGGCGCAGTGTGTTGCAGGCCGCAAAAGATCCTCATGTCTGATAGCGCTCAGCTTATGTATGGTGTATCCCCCCCCTCATTGGGCATTGCTTTAGGACATCCCACATAGTAATGACTATGTCGCTCTGGGTCCCGTGATGTACGAGAAAGAAAATAGGATTTTTATAACAGCTTACCTGTAAAATCCTTTTCTTGGAGTACATCACGGGACACAGAGCTCCCACCCCTCTTTTGGGGACACTTATTGCTTTGCTACAAAACTGAGGTACTCCCGGATGGGAGGGGCTTATATAGGGGAGGGTACTTCCGGTTTTGGAAGTTGCCAGTGCCAGCACCTGAAGGTATCTATATAACCCACATAGTAATGACTATGTCGCTCTGTGTCCCGTGATGTACTCCAAGAAAAGGATTTTACAGGTAAGCTGTTATTAAAATCCTATTTTTTCTGTGCTGTCTCTCTCTGTGGAGGCAACTATCTTGGTAGAAGAACAGAGCTTTGCTTCCTCAAGTCAGAGCTGCATTCTTAAGCCGTGTACACACGATAGGTTTTACAGATGAAAACAGTCCGATGGACTTTTTTCATCGGACAAACCGATCGTGTATGGGCCCCATCGGTCTTTTTTCTATCGGTGTTTAAAAATAGAACATGTTTTAAATTTATCCAATGGTTAAAAAACCGATAGCAAATTACTATCGTCTGTGGGGAACTTCATCGGATAAAAAACCCACGCATGCTCAAAATCAAGTCGACGCATGCTCAGAAGCATTGAACTTCATTTTTCTTGGCTCATCGGAGTGTTTTACATTTGAAACGGTCAGTTTTTTGACTGATGGTGTGTAGGCAAGACTGATGGAAGTCAGCTTCATCGGTTTTCCGATGGAAAAATCCATCGGTTTAAAAACCATAGGAAATACGATCGCGTGTACAGGGCTTTAAAGACTGGGGATCTGATGACTGATGGAAGAACAATCAAAAAGCAGTGTAGAAAGTACAGATCCACATAATAAATGAATGAAAAGCAGGGAGATTGCTGTGCTGCAAGGTACAGCTTTCTCTCCAGCAAGAAGATCAATGAGACCAGAAGTCAGAGGCACGATGCCTTAAACGATCTCTCACTGCAGACATACAACTATACGACTGTCGGCACAAGAAGTGCGCTACTATTTTTCAGGATGAAATTAAGGCAAACGTTAGATTCTTCAGAGTACTGATTAGGTACAATTAACATTTGTAGATGTTCCCTATAAGATAGAAAATCTACATTTGAGTTCAGGTCCACTTGAAGTGCAGATGCTTAGGGGATACAGTATAAGAAATTAGTTTACAGTGTGTGACAACAAAAATGTATTAACAAAATTGGGGGAACTGCAAAATATAACAGGCAGGTAAAATGTTCTAATCTTTAATAAAGTGTACATTAGTAGACATGATACCAACGTCCAATGATCGGGTCATGTTGTAAGGTATAGTTTGCTAATGCAATTCAGTTCTCTTGGAATAGTGTGCAGTCTGATAGTTTTCATTTCCAGGCTTCACTATTTTGTATAGAGCATTTAATATATACCTTTGACTCACCATCTTTTTAACCTGGGTAAGATGTATAACATTACATTTTAGGCATTGTGTCAATTGTCTAATACGTCAAAGAACAACACATTTATGTGTGAAGTAGGATCCCAAACATATGTACAGAAGTAATAGAGTACAATCATTGCCAGCATAGCACAGGTGTAGACAGAGATTAAAATAGATACAAGAAAAGTGTTTCAGTGTAGAATGTTTCTGTTTTATTGAAAATCCCTTCCAGGAATCTTGAATTTATTAGTATTGGCTTCATGCCCTTTTGTAAATTCAGACTTAAAAGAAGTAAATATTTTTCTGTGTTTCGTCTTTGTTCCCAAAGTAAGAGAAGTAAGATGGAGCATGTATGATTTGATTTGAAACCAAACATGCTTTTTGCAACATTGCTTATATGCCTCAGTCTATGCCAGTGAAACCCCAGGAATGTGATTTCAGTGTGTTCTTACCCTCTAACTCCAAATGTCAATTTACAATTTTTGTTTGGATAATTTGTGCAGGTGAGCAAGTCATCTGGCAAGTTATCGCTATCAATCCCTCAAACCTATTTAATAATGAATTGCTGAAAGCTGATATGTGAGAAGAAGCCAACAGTGTTTAAATAATTGGCCATTCACATTAGAAAGTGCCTTGGTAAACAGTAAAATATTTTTACCACATCTACATAGGCATCAATATACACATACACAAACACTGGGTTACCTTGTGCTAAATTTGAAGACTGGAGCCTCACCTTTTGCTCCCCCTGTTTTTGGATCCATGCCCTGCTCTCCTCCTTTTTCACTAGCTGACAAACTGCCATTCTGCTGCCTATCTGTGCTACAACAGAAGCTCAGGACTACAACATATTAGAAATACAGTTGGGCGAACGGTTCAGGCCAAGCAAAAGTTTGGCCCTAACAACGCCTTTTTGCCTATTCAGTGAATACCCAAATTTAGGGGGCGCACTGCACAGTGCATTCTAAAGCTATAGGGCATAGTGAATAGCTGTTTTTTCCCCTGCTGTAGCAAATTGGAGCATGCTTTGCTGGGATTTTTCGCTTTCCTCTGGATCAACTGTGGGTTATGGATTGTGTATATGGGATTGTATTATTTTTTTTTATTTTTTTGGGTTGAACTAGATGGACTTGTGTCTTTTTTCAACCTGACTAACTATGTAACTTTATACTATGTATGGTGTTGAGGAGCGGGCTGGTAACAATGGGTCAGTCAACGGCTGTCAATGGGCTTCCCCACTGACAGCTGAATGCAAAAAATTTTTTTGCAGGCAATAGAAAAATCTGAAAAATCCATACAAGACCCTTATCCGAGCATGCAGCCCGGCAGGCCAGGAAAGGGGGAGGACGAGCGAGCATCCCCCCTTCTGAACCATACCAGGCCACATGCCCTCAACATGGAGGTGGTGCTTTGGGGCAGGGACACATCCCCTGTTGTAGATCCATCGTCAATCATGACACCCCCCCGGACCCAAAAGAAAAGCTCCGCCCCCGTTGAAAGCTAACCGCCATCTGCCTGCTCAGGCATTTGACAGTTCTTATATAGGTAAGGGGGTGCCAAATTGCAACGTCACCTGGTGGCACTGCCACCAAGTGATGTCACCAACCCAGCATGCACCAATCGGCAATGTCACACTGGGGTGGTGCCACCAGGTGACGTCGCCAGGTGGCTCAGCCCCTTACCAATATAAGAACTGTCAGATGGCAGAGCAGGCACACGGTAGTTAGCCTTCATTGCAGACGGAGATTTTATTTTTTATTTTTTCGGGGGCCTCGTGATCTACAGTGATGAGAAACTTGAAAGTAATGGGAGAGGAAATGTTTTTGAACAAATTTAAATCTATCCTGTTTTATACAAGTTTGAATAAAATTCTAGGGGCTATGATATTAGTTGACTCAATAATTGCAAGAAGAAATGTTCTGACGAACGAGTTTTCTATAAATGTTACCCTAACATTTTATACTTGTGTTACCATGTACTTGCATGAAGAAGAATTATGTTCTCTTTACATTGCTTCCTCTGTGTGAAATTCCTAGTGATCCTGCCAGTTTCCTGCTTTCCTATTTCAAACTGACCACTTCTGGCATGGAAGGACCTTCATTTTCCCAGCATGGTCAGTTTGCTTCTTTGCATTCTACTTGGAAGCTGCAGGCTGCTGTGCTGATGCACATCATGCCTGTACTCCTGTGGTCAGACTTTTGGTGACATGCCCCTACCTAGCTCTTCACTAGGAAGATCAGTGTACTGCTCTCCCTCTGCCTCCTGCTGAAACACCCCCCTTCCCTGTTCTTCTGTGGGAAGATCAGTGTATTGCTGTTTCACTGCCTTTACTCATACACCCCCTGCACAGCTCGTGACTATGTATTTCTGACTCCTTTTTACACAAGACAATGCCTTATACAATATATTATCAAAACTTTTAGGACACCTGCCTTTTACACGCACATGAACTTTAATGGCATCCCAGTCTTAGTCCGTAGGGTTTAATATTGACTTTGCCCATCCTTTCAGCTATAGCAGCTTAAACTATTTTGGGAAGGCTGCCCACAAACCCCAAACTTGCTCATCCATGTCTTTATGGACCTTGCTTTGTGTACTGGTGTGCAGTCATGTTGGAACAGAAGGGGCTATCCCCAAACTGTTCCCACACAGTTGGGAGCATGAAACTGTCCAAAATGTCTTGGTATACTGATGCCTTAAGAGTTCACTTCTCTGAAACTATGGGCAAAGACCAAACCCTTAAAAACAACCCCACACCATAATCTCCCCTCCACCTACTGATTTAGAGGGGTGGTCCAATACTTTTGGCAATATGGTCTGGATGAGCGAGTTTGGGGTAGAGGAACTTGACTGGTCCTGACCTCAACAGGATAGAACACCTTTGGAGTGAATTAGAGCGGAGACTGTGAGTCAGGCTTTCTCGTCCAACATCAGTGGCTGACCTCACAAATGTGCTACTGAAAGAATGGTCAAATATTCCCATAGACACACTCCTAAACCTTGTGGACAGCCGTCTCAGAAGAGTTGAAGCTGTTATAGCTGCAAAGGGTGGGCCAACCCAATATTGAACCCTACGTACTAAGGCTGGGATGTCATTAAAGTTCATGTGAGTGTGAAGCCGGCATCCCAATACTTTTGCCAAAAATATATATATATATATATATATATATATATATATTTTTTTTTTTTGGGCAGAAATGTGTTAAGAATGAAGTGTTTTACTGTATGTACAGAATATAAAAAGTAATCGCGCTAATCATAAATGAAAGTGCAGTGCATAAATTCATCCAAAAAACAAAAACCGTAAATGTATAAATATGAATATGTGCAGAAAAAAAAGAAGTCCTTATAGTAGACATATACAAATTATATGTGTGTAATCGTGAAGAACTTCTAGTGACACTCCACACCCAGTGAGCAGGGATGCTTACCAGATGGTATGGACCACCTATTGCTAGGATGGTCAAACAGGCTGGCAGAAACAAACTCTGCAAGGTATATAAGACCGGAAATCCTCTGGGACACTCCAATATAAAGCCAGATCTTCTATGGTAGTCACACTCAAGCAAAATCACATCAGGATCAAGCCGACCAGATATAGATCATAAAGAGAAAACTCCAATAGTGTGATACCATTTAGGTAGTTTATTGAAAGAAGAAAATGCCAATAGGCTACTTACAATATTTAAAATTTAATCTCGCATGGGTAAAAAGGTCTGCCGGCAAACTCTAAAAACGTTTTTTAGAAGATCTGGATGTTTTCCTTGATTATGTCACTTAGATTAATCGCCGCTATTTTTTTAGGTAATTGTTTACTCGTAACTCACCTAGCGCAGTATAACACTAAATGTTTTGAATGTACAGAATATAGGCTATCAGTGTCTAAAAAATTATTTTTTGTTTTTGTTACATGCTGCAGTCCATGTTGTAATCCCGGCTTTTGTATTGTCTATTCTTTTAAAAAAGAAAGTTGGCTGTGATGGAATATTGGGCTCTTTATCCAGGGAAGATCATTGTGGTGTATGCAATGGCAATGGAAAATCATGCCGTGTTATTAAAGGAGACTTCAATCACACAAGAGGAGCAGGTGATTGATTTTATTTAGTAATGCATTTTGATTATCACAGCCAGTATGTTAGGGGTCGTGACACTTTAATAAAGCAACAAAAAGAGAAAATATGATGTGCAACAAACCCTGATTGCTGCTTGAAGTAATGTACAGTATATAACTTTAAAATACATACATTAAAAATCATTATAAAGAAATAGCTTAGAGGAGAATGCCAAAGAACCCAGTTCTTCCAGTAATAAATGGTTAGTGAATTTTTGAAGTGCTAAAATCTGTGCATCTTTAAGTTTTGCACATAGTCATTACTCTTAAGCTGGCCACAAACAAGTTGTTTAATGAAAAAAAAACCAAAAAAAACTGTTTCCTCCATCAACAAAAATTGGTGAATTGAAGGAATCCCCCCACCCAAACATTATATCCTGACAGCAAGAGTCAACGCTGTCAGAAGACATCAATCAGCAGCCACAGCCAATTGGCTGCAGCCACTGATCGAAGAAAAGTTTTGTAGCTTGTTAATCAAACAATCAACATCTGTCAAACTGGCACCGCCACGCACTCACTGAAATTTGGCCAGTCCCTGCTGAACCACCCAAATTTTGATCTGTCTATGGACAGCTTTAATCTGTGGTAATGTGGGATAGATTGTTGGAGAATCCATACATTTGTTCAATGTGCCAGAGGTCAGTAAACAATATAGCTGCACCAACAGTAAATATAAAAAAAGAGTATACGCTACACAGGAGCACTTATTTAACATTTCAAGTCTAACTTTACCATAGATAAAATAATGAATATTTAATACCCCTGTTAGGATTTTTTTTGCCAACAGTGTTCAAGAGATTTCCATTCACTTTAATTTACTTCACTTTTTGAAGGTTAATCCCCTTAAAAACTGTTGTAATATGAACAAGTGTTGTATTGAAAAATTTCCTCCCTATCCCCTTTCCTGTGACAACTCAAAGTTTTGGATCTCTCCTCACTTTTAGAGCTGTTTTGTTAAAGGGATCTGAAACCAATCCACTAAAAGCTAGGTTTGTAACAGAGCTTACGTCATGATTGTGATAATAATGTCTGACGTTGGATCAAGTCTTTCAAGACTTCAATTTCTTTTTCTAAGGTGTATAGAGTCTGCTTTTTAACCTGTTTTACATTAAAACCTAAATGTGCTGGGTCCATATAGTGATTCAGTGATCAAATATACATTTTCCACTTTAAATTGCGGGTGAAATGTTTACATGATTTCAACAACACGTCAGATCTAGTTCTAAACCTCAGTCTGTAAAGATCTGAAAGTATTTTATCCTTGTTATAAGGTTTATTTTACTGTTCTATTTTTATATGCTAAATAGAACCATGTTTTTTACCTTATGTGTAAACCTAGTCAGCCTAAATATTTCCATTCTGTAATAAGCTTTCGAAGTACAGTAGTGTGTAATATGATGGTGGTAAAATATGCTTTCTCGTTTGCAGGATATGTGGAGGCTCTGGTGATACCAGCTGGTGCAAGAAGAATCAAAGTGGTGGAGGAAATACCAGCTCATAGTTATCTAGGTGAGAATCAAGAAACAAAAGTATACAAAAGTGTCTTTTATCTTAATCTGACTTTTTATGCCAAAATAATTCTTCATTTGGAGAAACCAAATCCCTCTGTCCCTCTTACTTTTACAGTAGTCCCTCTTCAAACTTCAAAACTACCCAAAATGTTATACTCTTCCAAACTACTTCCAAAACTACCCAATGTTATACTCCTCAAACTACACTAAAACTTGTATCCAACATCTAAATTATTGTAAATTTTATTTTAAAAAGTATAGAGAAAGGAAAGTGGTATAAAAAAAAAGACTTGTGGGTTTAACTAATCTGCTTTGCATATAATTCCTTCCTGATCTGCAGCAGTGGGTAATAGGCAGGGAAATGTACTTTCCCTGCATACGTTGTACTAAATAGTGTCAATCTTTCTCATCTCAGAAGGTTAAGCGGTATGGTAACATCAGTGACTCATTCAATTGAACTTTACATATAGATTGGCTACTGGTATGACCGTGGTCCAGCAAAAAAAAAAAAAATCAATAACATTTTTGGGTTTCGATAAGTGTTTATTTAATTTTTTCGTTTGCTTGTTCATAATGTTCTGAATTCATGGGGAAAAAAAAGTATATGTAAGTCATTGTACACTTTTCCTCCTGTGTCTGAGTTTCACTGGCTGTGCCCTGGTGAAACAAACAGCTAAAATCAGTTCTCTTACAGCCAGCACAGTCCCGCTTAGCTTCACGGTGATTGCAGTGGTCAAAATGTGCTCTAAACAGTGTAATCATACAGATTCTGAATGTAAAATATTTTTAAAACAATTAATCTTAGATACTGAAGAATTTGACCTTTTTATGCAATCTGTTTTTAATGTCTACATCTGTCTGCAATTGCATGAGAGCGCTGATCGGAGTGTTCTGGCGTGGGGGGGGGGGGTCATCCTCCTGTCAGAAAGAACACAAAAGCACAGCAGGGAGATCGCTGTACTAACATCTGATAGTTCGTACAGTGACTCCTCCTGAGCTGTTAGGTTTTTAATTTCGTCCAAATGAGAAAAATGAGAAAAAAATTATTATTGTGTACAAGGCTTTAGCTTAGCCTGGGTTTACACTATTGCGATGCGGGAACAAGCGCAATTCCAGTGCTGGTTCCGGCATCGCATCTCCGTCGCAGGCAGTTCACACTGTTCTCTGCGAACCGCTGTGGGTGTCAATACAAAGTTAATGACACCCCCAGATCGGTTTACAGATCACAGTGCGAACTGTAAATTCAGACAGGTATCGGATGGCATGGGTATGAACACCCATGCAATCTGATTCCAGAGTGGGGAAAAAAAGGTTCCTGCACCTTTTATGTGCGAATCCAATGCGAGTTCAGCCCTACAACTGTATGGCGGAATTTGCATTGCACAGACATTGCATGTGATTGGCACAGCAATGCGGGTATGCTGTGTTTGCATATGTGTGAACCCAGGCTTAGTGTTAATATTCTTATCAGTGCATATTAAAATTGTGAAAATCATGTTCGTACTATTGTATGTAAATTAGCATGTACAAGAGGTATTCATATTTCTCAATATATATAGAATACAAATACAGATATTCCTGCCTGCTTCTGAATGCTCAAAACTGTCCCAAGCCTTTTTTGGGCCCTTAACAGAATATAATAGGGGAAATTCACCACTATTTTGGTACTTTTTTTATTTTTAATATTGATCTTTATTGAAGATTATTTTGATACAGGTAGAGACAAACAAAAATACATACATTTCTGTGAGCTTAATGCCAGCGGTCACCAATTGGAGATTGGATCGGGCAAAGGGAGGCATTAATTCAGCTTTTTAGTAGTGAGAATATGAATACAAAAATACCGTATATACTCGAGTATAAGCCGACCCGAGTATAAGCCGAGGTACCTAATATTGCCCCAATAAACTGGGAAAACGTATTGACTCGAGTATAAGCCTAGGGGAGGAAATGTGCCCATTGCCACCTCACTGTGCCAATTGCCCAACCTTACTGTGCCCATTGCCACCTCACTGTGCCCGTTGCCACCTCACTGTGCCACCTTACTGTGCCCATTGCCAGCTTACTGTGCCCAACCTCACTGTGTTCATTGCAGCCTCCCTGTGCCAGAGTCAGTGTACCTGAAAATCTTCTTATACTGCGTCTGGCATCCATTGTTTAAATATCGCGGCTTTCTCCTGGTCCCTCCCGTGATAGGCGTTTCCAGCAAACACTGTGTTGAGTGTTCCGCCTATCACGGAGATCCTCTCATTCTCGGACTCCGTTTCCCAGCAGGCACTGTGTTCAGTGTTCCGCCAATCACGGATGTCTTTTCATCCTCGGACAAGAGAACGTCCATGATAGACGGAACACTGAACACAGTGTCTGCTGGGAAACGGAGTCCGAGAATGAGAGGACCTTCGTGATAGGCGGAACACTCAACACAGTGTTTGCTGGAAACGCCTATCACGGAAGGGACCAGGAGAAAGCCGCGATCTTTGAACAATGGACGCCGGCCGCAGTATAAGAAGATTTTCAGGTACTGACTAGAGTATAAGCCGAGGGGGGTACTTTCAGCCCTAAAAAAAGGGCTGAAAAACTCGGCTTATACTCGAGTATATACGGTAAGTAACAGTTGCACTGTAATTCCGTAAAGTTTGGTACCTAAACTCAAAGGTGGAAAACGAATAAAGAACATCTCTGTGTCGTGAAGCAAGAAGGAGCAAGTGATGTTGATCTGGGGAGGTTTAGTTTTTCTTCAGCAGACGGATTCAAAAGTATCTGATAAGGGCTGTAAATGATGAAGAATTGGTCCGTCTTTGGTCATGGCATGATCTTGTTTCTATTGTCCACGGTCCAATAAGCCAATTTTTGTTGGAATAAATAATTTTTGCCATAAAGTTTTGCAAAGATTTGTTTGAGGGTTGCATGAGTGTTTAAAGTTGATAGCTTTGGTGCAGAAGTAAGGAGTATCTGATCTCCAGGCGCTCGCCAGGGTTCTTCTAGCTGCTATCAGAACGTGGGTGATAAGGACATGGAATTCGCTCGGCCAATTGTCTATGCCGATGCCGAAAAGAGCTGTTTCATGGGGCAACGGATGGTTTATTTAGGTGATAGAGGAGATGAGGTCAGATATTTCTTTCCAGAAGGCTGTAATTTTCGGGCAATACCACCATATGTGACTGATGGATCCCACGCACCCACATTTCCTCCAGCATAATGGGGAGTGAGCGCCTAGGTAGCGATTCGCTAGTACTTGTGGTGTGAGGTACCACCTATGGAGGATTTTGCTGAGACTTGTTTTTGCATAGGAGAAGAAAGGTATATTGGTAGCATGAATAATTTGGAGTCATTCACTTTATATAATGAGATTGCTCCAAACTCCTTTAATATGTTTTGGAGAGCAGGTATGGAGGAGATGGGGTCGGTTATGGCCAGGAGAATATCATCGATGTAGAGGCCTATTTTATGTTCCCTTGATCCTATCTTTAAGCCTTTAATTTAAGTGCAAGTGCGGATCGATTCTGCTAATGGTTCAATTACTAGGGCAAAGATGAGTGGGGAAAGAGGGCACCCTTTGTCTGGTTCCGTTGGTGATGTCGAATGGGTCCGACAACATGCCTGATATCCAGACCTTGGCGCTAGGGTTGGAATATAATGCTAGGATGGCTATTGCGTAGGAACAATGTGAAATCTGCCTAGCAGATTCAGCATCAGAGGGGTGTACGTTTTCACCCGAGACAGGAATGTACAAACCACTTTCCTCTTTTCTGAGAGGGGATTAACATAATGGGAGTATACCGATTACCAGGTTAGTTCTTCATGGTGTATTGGGATCAGGAGGGGAGAGTTGTCTCCCAGTCCTTTGACAGGTGCTGAGCTAAGTGTTTCTTCACGTTGGATGGAGGGTACGTTGCTTGGTATCCCCATTGCAAAAGATATTTGAGGCCATCCTTTGGGGTCATTATGGGAACTATTTTATTCTGGTATGTTACCAGAAGTTTTGTTGGGTGCCCCCACTAGTATTTAACTTGGTGAGCCCATAGGGTTTCAGTTATTGGCCGGAATTCCCGCCGTCTAGCTGCAGTGGCCTGGGATATGTCAGCAAAGATTGCGAAGCGGGAGAATGGGTCAGGAAGAGATTTTCGTTTCCTGGTAGTAGCCATGAGCATATCTTTGATATGGAAAAAATGTATACGTGCAATTACATCACGTGGTACTGAGGCTGGGCGGAAGCTAGGATTAACCAGGCGGTGAGCTTGATCAATGAGGAGATCCTGTTTGGAGACTGATGGTAGAATCTTTTTGAACAGCGCTTGTAGGTATACAATAAGCTCTGACTGGGTCACAGATTCAGGGATCCCCTGATTTTAATGTTGTTCCTTTGGGACCTGTCTTCTAAATCTGCCATCTTGTCCTTAAGTCACTGTATTTCCTGTGATTGGTCCTGGTATGTGTCCACTAGATCATTGTGAGCTTGACACTATTTCCCCTACTTTTGTTTCTAGATCATCAGTTTGTTCTGCTATATGGGTAATCTGCGCCTGTTTGTGACTGATTGCTCTGTCTATATTAGATTGAATACCCAGCTATAGTGATTGCAGCATATGTTTGAGCTCTGTTACAGAAGCAGGCTTGTCTGAGGCAGGGATTTCCTCAAGCGGGTTGTCAGTGTCAGTGAAGGGCAGCGGTGTGAGTGCAGGGGAGAGATTCAGTTTTTTTACTCACATGTGCCTTGGAGAGTGGGGATTTTCAACAGTGAGGAGGCTGGTCTCTTGTGAGGATCTTTCTGAGGCGACTGCATGTCCACATGTCCTCAATGGACTCTGTGTCCTCCTGTGATTCTCTGTCAGTGAGACTGTGTGGCTGTGCATCCAGCGCTGCCGCGCTCAGCGTGCCAGCGCCATCTTGGCTTCTCCCTTCTAACTGCCTGGGGAAGAAATCAGTCAGTTTGCGGGGCTGTACAGTCGCAGGTTTCCCCCTTAGTGATCCCTCCTTGTGCCTGACATCTTTACCTGTAGTAGCGGCAGGTGCCTGGTCTGGCGGCATCGCTCGGGGTTGCTCTGAGAGGCCGTGGATCGTAGGAGCTCCCTGCTCAAGCTGCCATTCGGCTACGCGGCTAGGACACGACTACCATTTTGGTACCTTTTTATTGCACAAAGGCTTTAATATTTTTTATCATAAACTGTGTGTATACAAAGCATTTACCCTTATTATTTTCCCTAATGCCGCGCACACACGATCGTTTTTCACGTCGTTAAAAATGCCATTTTTTAACTTGGGCATTAAAAACGATCGTGTGTAGGCTCTAGAGCATTTTTAACGACGTGAAAAACGGCCTAAAATTTTTTAGAACCTGCTCTATTTTTTCACGTAGTTTTTCATGTCGTTTTTTTCCCGTCGTGAAAAACGGTAGTGTGTATGCTTTTACGAGGGGAAAAAAACGCGCATGCTCAGAATCAAGTATGAGATGGGAGCTCTCGTTCTGGTAAAACTAGCGTTCGTAATGGAGATAGCACATTCGTCACGCTGTAACGGACTGAAAAGCATGAGGCTGAAAAGCGCGAATCGTCGCTCAACAAACTTTACTAACATGAAGGGTGGCGCCATTCAAACGGAACTTCCCCTTTATAGTGCAACCGTACGTGTTCTACGTCACTGCGCTTTGCTCGAGCATTTTTTTTAATGAACGTGTGTATGGCTTGAGAGGAAGCAAGAAAAATCACGTCGAGAAAAACGTCGTTTTTGAAAATGACATTAAAAACGATCGTGTGTATGGGGCAATAGCAATATTTTTGGTAAATTTACAGCATTTTCATGTTTAAGATTACATCATTTGAAAATTATCATTAAAGTACAAATTTGCATATTATTAGTTTAACCACTTGACCTCTGGAAGGTTTTACCCCCTTCATAACCAGGGCATTTTTTGCTATTCAGCACTATGCTACTTTAACTGGCAATTGCGCAGTCATTTATTTGGTAGTATTTAATCACCACTGGGTTTTACATTTTTTGTTATATAAATGAAAAAACACCAACAATTTTGAAAAAACACACTTTTCTTAGTTTTTATTATACAATTTTGCAAACAAATAATCTTTATTCATAAATTTAGGCCAAAATGTATTCTGCTACATATCGTTGGTAAAAAAATAACCCAAATCAGTGCATATTATTTACCGTATATACTCGAGTATAAGCCGACCCGAGTAAAAGCCGAGGTACCTAATGTTACCACAAAAAACTGGGAAAACTTACTGACTCGAGTATAAGCCGAGGGTGAGAATGCAGCAGCTACTGTGAGTGAAAGAGGGTCAACAATGCCCATTTGCACACCCCACTGTGCCCATTGCAACTTCACTAAGCCAATTGTCACTGTGCCCAACCTCACTCTGCCTATTGCCACCTTACTGTGCCCATCCTCACTGTGCCCATCCTCACTTTGCCCATCCTCACTGTTCCCCTAAAATTGAAACTGTACCTGAAAAAAATTGAGAGGCTGCGGCGTCCATCGTTTAAAACTCGCAGTCTCTTCCTGGTCCCTTCCGTGATAGGCGGAACTGTGTCTGTTTAGAAAACGCCTATCACGAACGTTCTCTCATCCTCAGTTTCCCAGCAGACACTGTGTTCAGTGTTCTGCCAATCACGGGCATCCTCTTGTCCAAGGATGAAAAGGCGTCCGTGATTGGCGGAACACTGAACACAGTGTCTGCTGGGATGGGTGAGGATGAGAGAACATTAGTGATAGGCGATTCTCAGCAGACACAGTTTCGCCTATCACGGAAGGGACCAGGAGGAGACTGCGAGATTTAAACGATGGACGCCGCAGCCTCTCAATTTTTTTCAGGTACACTGACTCGAGTATAAGCCGAGGGGGGCACTTTCAGCCCAAAAAAAAGGGCTGAAAATCTCGGCTTATACTCGAGTATATACGGTAGTCTGTGTGCAAGTTATAGAGTCTACAAACTATGGTATATACACTCAGGGCCCATCCGCCCTATACGCTTGCTACGCAAGCTGCGTAGGGCCCCGAGTAATTACTAGGGGCCCCGAATTTTCTTCGCCGCCGCCGCCGTCGCCGCTAGAGGTCCGCCGTTCGGGCGGAGACAATGTCTCCGCCGGCCGCCAATTTCTTGTAGACCAAGAGGAGGGTCAGGGTGGCTGCCAATAGGAATTGAGCTGCGGCACCGCCCACCTCCCGCCCTGCTGATGTCTGTCTGTGAGTGAAATGTGGGAAGGGGCGGGGGTGGGTGGCGCCGCAGCTTAACTCCTATTGGCAGCCACCCGGACGGCTCCTCCACTGCCCCCTCTCTGTAATGGCGGCAGAGAGTGTCTCGGGGCATCACACCTGATGTAAAGGGGGCCTCCGCTTGGAATGCCTGATGTAAGGGGGGCCTCCGCTGGGAATGCCTGGTGTAAGGGGGGCCTCCGCTGGGAATGCCTGGTGTAAGGGGGGCCTCCGCTGGGGAGGCCTGGTGTTGGGGGGCCTCCGCTGGGAAGGCCTGGTGTAAGGGGGGCCTCCGCTGGGAAAGCCTGGTGTAAGGGGGGCCTCCGCTGGGAATGCCTGGTGTAAGGGGGACTCCACTGGGAAGGCCTGGTGTAAGGGGGGACTCCGCTGGGAAGGCCTAGTGTAAAGAGGGACTCCGCTGGTAAGGCCTGATGTAAGGGGGGCCTCCGCTGGGAAGGCCTGGTGTAAGGGGGCCTCCGCTGGGAAGGCCTGGTGTAAGGGGGGCCTCCGCTGGGAATGCCTGGTGTAAGGGGGACTCCGCTGGGAGGGCCTGGTGTAAGGGGGGACTCCGCTGGGAAGGCCTAGTGTAAGGAGGGACTCCGCTGGTAAGGCTTGATGTAAGGGGGGCCTCCGCTGGGAATGCCTGATGTAAGGGGGGGCTCTGTTGGGAATGCCTGGTGTAAGGGGGGCCTCCGTTGGGAATGCCTGGTGTAAGAGGGCCTCCGTTGGGAATGCCTGGTGTAGGGGGGCCTCCGCTGGGAAGGCCTGGTGTAAGGGGGGACTCCACTGGGAATGCCTGGTGTAAGGAGGGACTCTACTGGGAATGCCTGATATAAGGAGGAACTCTACTGGTAAGGCCTAATGTAAGGAGGGACTCCGCTGGTAAGGCTTAGTGTAAGGGGGACTCCGCTGGGAATGCCTTGTGTAAGGGGGGACTCCGCTGGGAATGCCTGGTATAAGGGGGGACTCCGTTGGGAATGCCTGGTGTAAGGAGGGACTCTACTGGATATGCCTGGTGTAAGGAGGGACTCTACTGGGAATGCCTGATATAAGGAGGAACTCTACTGGGAATGCCTGATATAAGGAGGAACTCTACTGGGAATGCCTGGTGTAAGGGGGACTCCGCTGGGAATGCCTGATGTAAGGAGGGACTCCGCTGGTAAGGCCTGATGTAAGGGGGGACTCCGCTGGGAATGCCTTGTGTAAGGGGGGACTCCGCTGGGAATGCCTGGTGTAAGGAGGGACTCCACTGGGAATGCCTGGTGTAAGGAGGGACTTCGCTTGGAATGCCTGGTGTAAGGGGGGACGCCGCTGGGAATGCCTGGTGTAAGGAGGGACTCTACTGGGAATGCCTGGTGTAAGGAGGAACTCTACTGGGAATGCCTGGTGTAAGGAGGAACTCTACTGGGAATGCCTGGTGTAAGGAGGGACTCCGCTGGGAATGCCTGGTGTAAGGGGGGACTCCGCTGGGAATGCCTGGTGTAAGGAGGGACTCCGCTAGGAATGCCTGGTGTAAGGGGGGACTCCGCTGGGAAGGCCTGGTGTAAGGAGGGACTCTACTGGGAATGCCTGATATAATGAGGAACTCTACTGGTAAGGCCTGATGTAAGGAGGGACTCCGCTGGTAAGGCCTGGTGTAAGGGGGACTCTGCTGGGAATGCCTGGTGTAAGGGGGGACTCCGTTGGGAATGCCTGGTGTAAGGAGGGACTCTACTGGGAATGCCTGGTGTAAGGAGGGACTCTACTGGGAATGCCTGATATAAGGAGGAACTCTACTGGGAATGCCTGATATAAGGAGGAACTCTACTGGGAATGCCTGGCGTAAGGGGGACTCCGCTGGGAATGCCTGGTGTAAGGAGGGACTCAGGGCTTCCACTGATTCTGCATTATGGTGAGTTGAATAATTTCATTCTATATTACAATGTAATAATAGAAATAATGCGCTTCAGTCATCCTGACACCATAACAACCATGGTGCCCGGATGATTGAAGCGCTAACACCAGATGTTTGGAGTATCTTTATCTGCTGATTTGTTAAACTTTCTGGAATACACACTTTTCTATTGTGGTGTAGGATCTGGGCCTGCTGTCCCTCCACCCTTCTTTCTTCCTTTCACTCTCTTTCTTTCTCTCCCTCTTTCTTTCTCTCTTTCTCCCTCCATCCCTCATTCATCTCAGACTCTAAAAACACGCCCACGTAAGCCACACCCACTATTCCGCGTAAACCACACCCATTTTTTGCCACCGTAGAGGGCCCCTTAGCAGAATTTTGCTTAGGGCCCCAGGGAGGTCAGGATCGGCACTGTATACACTGACCAGCCACTTTTTTAGATACACCTGTTCAATTGCTTGGTAACGCAAATTGCTAATCAGCCAATTACGTGGCAGCAACTCAATGCATTTAGGCATCTAGACGTGGTGAAGATGACCTGCTGAAATTCAAACCGAACATCACAATGGGGAAGAAAGGGGATTTAAGCGACTTTAAACATGGCATGGTTGTTGGTGCCAGATGGGCTGGCCTGAATATTTCAAAAACTGCTGATCTGCTGGGATTTTCACACACAACCATCTCTAGGGTTTATAGATGTAGCACACAGATCCGTTACCCTGCTTTCCTCCACAAGCAGAATGGGACACACCATGCCACAAGCCCAGTATCCTCCTGATAAAAGAGGGTGAGCGGTGTTATCTGTTTTTGGGTCCTGCAGCGAGTTACCTCCTTCCGTTGGTTCTCTCCCCTAGAGTGTAGGGTAAAGTCTATTCTCTCTTTGTATTCAATAAGGCCATTGTCCAGACAGTATTAAACCCAATAAAGAAAGGTTTATTTTCCTTGCGTAGAAACTTGATAGGAAAGTTGGAGATAGAGAATTTAACAGGGAGGTAGGTTCAGGCACGCGACACTTAACTGTCAGTTATCTCCACTCAGTCCTGAGGTGGGCTTTGCTCACCCGGATAGTCCCCTCTCACGGTCCTAGCAGCCGGCGTGGAGCACCGAACATTCACTTTAAATTTCCTAAGGATACGATCAGGATATGAACCTCTGAATCCCGAACTTCCCAGCACTTGTAACACTTGAGACCATAGGTGCCAGTGGGCACGTTACGAGGCTTTTGACGGCTTATGGAATCCTTCCCTCTGATAGGCAACCAGGCCTCTCCTGAGACAGTGACTTCCCTCACCGATCCCTGCGGACAGGTCCTCCCCTGGTTTCCTCTCCTTCAGAGCGGGTCACCCTCACTTGGGTACCCTGGGACTTCTTTTCTGGTGTAGGCCTCAGCTAAAGTTGCTGGGCCTACCTGGAACGATGCAGCCTCAGGCCGAAGGTGCCCGGGCTGAATACACACACATGTACACCTGGCAATGAGGACCACCGAAGGTGGGGTACGTGCCTCGAACCAAGGGGTCCTCTGGATCGCCTCCGAACTCCCGGACCTAATGGCGTCCGCCCCTTAAGTACCCTCTCCCAGAATGCAGAGCGGGTAGACCACGCCCACTGCACGCCTGCCGAGAGAGGACACCCAATCACGCTGCAATGCTACCTGTGGTTCAACCTGAGACCTGGGTGACAGCGTCTCCCCCTGGGTCAAAGGGAACTGTACTGCCAGGCAACACCACAACAAAGCAGAAACCAATTTAAAGAATTCAAACAGCCTGAGCCTAAATATTGGCTCAGGCTACCCCTTAAATTTAGGCATAGCGACCCCAATTATGGGGGGTCCGCTACACACACCCCCTTCTAAACAAGACACTGTCCCAGTGGCTAGAATAAATCAATGACTCCCTCAATCCTGAGTGGGCGTCGATTCATTCAAAAGAAAGAAAAAAAAGAAAGACATAGAGTAACATACAAACAGACATCCCATTCTCAATGTCATTTTTTTTAGCAATGCACAAAAACACATATCACATATCCCACCCTCTCCTAACTGACTACCCCACCCCATTCTCCAGTGGAGTTGACAGCAGATCGAACCTGCAGAGGGAGGAAAAAAAAAACAACATGCAGCATAATACACATCCTATCTTCTAATTTGTACAAAGAAGTGAGCCATTTCTCCGAAAAGAAATGACTTCCTTCTGTAAGTAAACCACGCTAAGCCTAGCACCACTTTATATTATCATATAATTATTCTCTCTTTTTTTTTTTCGGCAAACCGCTGCCACTTGGTGGCAGTGTAAAGTCATTACATCTACCATATTTGCGCATGGGAATGAATCACTGCACACACAAACACTTCCCATCTTGGCCACGACGTCTCTTCTGCTTTGGCCCTGGCTAGACTACCCCAAAGTTCAAGAAAAAAAAAATGTCTCTTCTTCTTTTTAAGAGCAGAGGAGAGAGAGGAAAAAAAACAACTCTCCCATTTCCTCAATAGAGTAGACCTCCTCTGTAGCAGAGATCAAAGTCACTGAATCCAGGACAGTTCATCATTTGGAGAAACAGGATAATAAAGAACACACCAATTCCTGGTTCAAAGGTAAAAATGAGGATCAGGGAGAATGAGAGTCTTCCACTGTTTATCCAGTGTTTCAATAAAGTACACAGCATCCTCTCTTCCCTTATTGCAAATCACCACTCGGTCAGCATGTATATGCCGACCATAGTTCCACTCTTTGCGGCAACCCTTGAAGCGATCAGCCAAGGTAGCTGAACAGGCGAAGTACCTACGGGATTTAGGTACTTCCAAGTGATCCCAAATAAAGTCAGAGTACCACCTCTCACGGTAGGCCTCTATCTCAAATAGGAGCTCCCTAGGAACATAAGGGTACTCTTAACCATATTCACTAGCGACTCTCTTGTTGAGGAGGCGCTGCAACTGGGCAATATGTGGCAGAGTTGCACGGTCTCCTGCTCCGGGCAAAACAATAGCATCCGGGGATCTTTTAACTGACACTGCATCAGACACCGGTAAGGGCGGCGGCAACGGCAGACGCCCCTATGTAGTGGCGGGCATAGGCGATGCAGGTGCGGGTGGGGAAACAACCTTCTCCTCCAAAGCAGGGGCTTTCACTCTGGGCGTAGTTTCCCCAGAGTCCATGGGCAATTCCTCTCTAAGGTTGCGGGACGGGGTCACCGGAATCCTGTCCCAACCCTTCTGGACGAAGATTTCATCGACCTCCACGTCGTCACCCAGTTCAGTGGATGACTCGAAATCCGACGAGTTATACTCTTTGGCAGGCAGATAATTTCTGGTGGACACAGTCACACTATCCCCAGATGACAAAAGTTCCAGAGGGAAATTTAAATTTAGGCATAGCGACCCCAATTGTGGGGGGTCCGCTACATAGAGCAGTGTTTCTCAACTCCAGTCCTCAAGGCGCCCCAACAGGTCATGTTTTCAGGCTCTCCATTGTTTTGCACAGGTTATTTAATCAGTTTAACTGCTTTAGTAATTCCCACAGCTGTTTCATCTGAGGGAAATCCTGAAAACATGACCTGTTGGGGCGCCTTGAGGACTGGAGTTGAGAAACACTGACATAGAGAATGGTCAGAAAAAGAGAAAATATCCTGTGAGTGGCAGTTGTGAGGATGAAAATGACTTGTTGATGTCAGAGGAGAATGGGTAGACTAGTTTGAGATGATAGAAAGGTACCTCAAAGGTACCTCAAAGCTGCCTCTGAAGACATTGCGGTTAGATGACGAAACGTGTTAGGTGATTTTTTCCCTGCGTCACTTTCGGCCTCATGAGTGGAACGCACGCCAAGCTATAGGCAGCATCCATTTTTTTGGATTGTATTCACGGGTCGTTTATTTTAATTGTATATCCACACATAGTGGTGCTTTTAATTGTATTTTAAAGCGGAGCTCCGCCGTAAAAAATAAAATAAAAGCCAGCAGCTACAAATACTGCAGCTGTTGACTTTTAATAAATGGACACTTACCTGTCCTGGAGTCCAGCGACGTCGGCAGCAGAAGACAAGCAATTGCTCGTCTCTCGGCTGCCCACACCGCCATCATCGGTGAGGGAATCAGGAAGTGAAGCATTGCGGCTTCACTGCCCGGTTCCCTACTGCGCATGCGCGAGTCGCGCATCGCCGTCCTCACAGGTCCCCGCTGTGTTCTGGGAGCCGTGTGTTTCCCAGAAGTCTTAGACACCAGGACCATTGGGATAGGTCCCACATGCCTTTATGACTTTCCTTGCTGTATAGCAAGAGAGTCATCGCCATCTGGTGAGTGTGTGGTGTTAACTTTGTGTGCATGAGGTGGAATAGTCACAACAGGGGGTTCCCTGGGAAACAAGCACCTCAAAACTCAGGACTGCACTATGTTTATCGACTTTTTTTGTACAACTTTTTTAAGCTTGCACAAAAGTATTTTTAGCACAAAAGTGTATGTAAGGTGTTTGTATTTGAACTGATATTGGTATATATAGTTTAATTATATTGTGACCACTCACGGCACAGAGTTTGATGAAGCAAGCGCTGCCTAAAATACATTGTATTGTCACATAGCCAATATTGGGAATATTGAACAGCAGCTGCACATATTTTAATCACATTGCATCCACATAGGGGCGGGTGTCACCTTGGTTAAACAGTGACTATAACAAATAACAATTTGTTACAACCAAGGTATGCAGAATACATCTCAGAACGCACAACAGCAGCAGAAAACCACACCGGGTGCCAATCCTGTCAGCTAAGAACAGGAAACAGAGGCTACAATTCGCACAGGATCACCAAAATTGGACAACAGAAGATTGGAGAAACGTTGCCTGGTATGATGAGACTTGATTTCAGCTGTAACATTCAGATGGTAGGGTCAGAATTTGGCATAAACAACATAAGAATGGATCCATCCTGACTTGTATCAACGGTTCAGGCTGATGGTGGTGTAATGGCGTGGGGGATATTTTCTTGGCAAACTTTGGGCTCCTTAGTACCAATTGCCATTGTTTAAATGCCATGGCTTACCTGAGTAATGTTACTGACCATATCTATACCTTTATGACTATCATGTCAATATGGACCAAAATCTCTGATGCCTCATACACATGACCGGTTTTCCCGTCTGAAAAACTGCGATGAGAGATTTTCGTCGGAAATCCCGACCGTGTGTATGCTCCATCTGACTTTTTCCCACAGGTAAACTGCCGGGAAAAAAAAGAGAGCAGGATCTCTTTTTTCCCGTCAGGAAAAAATCCTAGCGGGAAAACCGTTCGTCTGTATGCTTTTCCGATGGGAAAAAAAACGCGCATGCTCGGAAACAATTTGACGCATGCTCGGAAGCATAGAAATTAATTTTGTCGGCTCGTCGTAGTCTTTTACGTCACTGCGTTCTTGGCAGTCAAAAGTTCACCGGACTTTTGTGTGACCGTGTGTATGCAAGGCAGGCTTGAGAGGAATTCCGTCAGGAAAACCGTTGTTTTTTTTTTTGACTGGAAAACCGGTCGTGTGTATGTGGCATGAGAAATGTTTCCAACACCTTCTTGAATCTATGCCATGAAGAATTAAGGCAGTTCTGAACACAAAAGGGGGTCCAACCCGGTACTAGCAAGGTGTACCCAATAAAGTGCCCGGGAGTGTACAGTACCGTATTTTCCGGCGCATAAGACGACCTTTTACACTTAAAAAAACTGCCCAAAAAGCAGGGGTCGTCTTATACGCCGGGTCAGCTGCTCGGATGCCTGCTGGATGTGTGGTAATACTGTATGTAGCTTCGGCTACATACGGTATTTACCACTGAGCCAATCCCGGTGAGCGATGTATTCAAATGAATACAGAGCCTGCTCGGATTGGAGTAACAACCTCTGCCAATCCGAGCAGGCTACATACAGTAGCCTGCTCGGATTGGCTTTGAGAGTCAGAGAGGTGCGGGCTGATGATGTTACAGCCTCTGCCAATCCAAGCAGGCTTTGTATTCATTAATAGAATACATCGCTTGCTGTGATTGGCTCCAGCAAGAACGAAGAAGGATATGAAGCGTCGGAAGCCTCGGAAGAGGGGGATCGTCTTATATGGTGAGTAGAGCACAAAACCAACGTTTTAAATTAAAAAAGGGGGGGTCGTCTTATATGCCCAGGCGCCTTATACGCCGGCAAATACGGTATGTTTATACTGTATATTAGCAGCCAAAGGATCTGTAACTCTGTTCAGCTTCCTTCGCTTTTCTCCACTTCAGGCAAAAAACTGCAGCTTATTCATGCCCCAGCCTGTAACTGGATAGTCAAGGAACAGCTGTATCCTGATCAGGTCATCCATGTACTCTCTCTTCCTAAGAGAAGGCTTTAATGTAAAATTGGCAGCATTGTGGAATGCATTGTGGAGCCATATTGACCTTCCAGTCCATGCTGGATTATAAGAGGCTGACATAAAGAAAGAATGAGGTACCAAATAAAAATACATCAAATTATTTTTAGTAATTATATCAAATTCATGATTAAATGTTTTTTTTTAATTTGTTTTTTTATTTGCCTATAGTTCTGCTTTAAGAGCTAACTGCATATTAAATGGCAACCCAGTATTTGTCTTTAGCCAAAAAAAGTGTTTGACCTTTAGCGGACATGAGTGCATAGACTCCCGGGTTAATATGTATGGAAAAAAAAAGTACAGATGTTTATTAAATAGCTCTTGTGAATATAATAACCCCAATAAGGATTAGTTATGGTTACTGTTCCTGCAACTGGCTGAGGATTGCACTTGCTCACAGGAAATCACAAGTGTTTCATATATCAACGCTGCTCACATGTTTGGACAAGACAAAGCTTTGTGTATTTACATTACCCCTGAGATAAGGTCTTCTACTGTAAACTGTTAAGAGTTATTTGATATTAGGAATTTTACAATCATCTAGTAACAATTAACGTGCTGTATTTAAAGTGGGTCTTTCAGTAACCTTATACGTTTTCATGAATACATTCCCAACATGTCACAACATACAGTAATGCCCCATACACACGATCGTTTTTTATGCCGTTAAAAATGCCATTTTTAAAAATGGGCATTAAAACCGATCGTGTGTATGCTCCAGAGCATTTTTAACGACGTGAAAAACGGCCATTAAAAATTTCGAACATGCTCTATTTTTTCACGTCGTTTTTATGTCGTTTTTTTTAACGACGTGAAAAACGATAGTGTGTATGCTTTAACGAGGTGAAAAAAACCGGGCATGCTCAGAATCAAGTATGAGACGGGAGCGCTCGTTCTGGTAAAACTAGCGTTCGTAATGGAGATAGCACATTCGTCACGCTGTAATGGACTGAAAAGCACGAGGCTGAAAAGCGCGAATCGTCGCTCAACAAACTTTACTAACATGAAGGGTGGCGCCATCCGAACGGAACTTCCCCTTTATAGTGCCGTCGTACGTGTTGTACGTCACTGCGCTTTGCTTGAACGTTTTTTAAAATGATCGTGTGTACGCAAGACAGGCTTGAGAGGAAACATGAAAAAAAACGACGAGAAAAACGTCGGTTTAAAAAATGGCATGAAAAACGATCGTGTGTACGCCGCATAACAGTGTCACAAAAAAAAATAAAAAATCTGCACTATTATAAAAAAAACAATCCTGAAGCTACAGTCAATTGACTTTGCCTGGGTTGACATGATGTCATCAATCTGCTGCAGGAGGAAGCATTTCCATATTGTCTTCCAAAGCAATCGGACTGCAACATTGTAACTTTGTAGCAAGTCAAAGAGCTGATTCATGCTGGTGCGATTTCTGTATCACACAGAATCACACGACAAGGGAAATCACATTATATTCAAGGCGACTCTGTGTGGTACGATTTTCAAAAAGGTTCCTGTACTACTTTGGTGCAATCTCAGTGTGATTTGGCTCCAACGAATATGCTAACCACATTCAAAGTCGTATTATATTATTGCCCTGAAAATTGCATTGCATTGCAGTCAGTAGTGTATTTAGGTTTTGTGCTGCCCTAGGCCTAAATAAACTAGTGCACCCCCTAATTTAAGTATTACCCACCCCTTCCTGTCAAGGCCACACCACACCCACACCCCTTTCTGTTTAAGACCCACCCTAAAATTTTCGAGTGGGGACACTAGTTCTTAGGGCCTGGGGGGGAGGGGGGGGGGGGCAATGGATTCCCTTAACTTGCATAGATTTCCTCTCACTTCCTAACTTTTTGAGATGGGAATGAGGGACACCTATCAGAAAAAGTATGTAGGTATAGGACACACCCCTTGCCACGCCCTTTTAAAGGTGAAACAAGATTGGTTAATCCCACGAATGCTTTTTTTTACCACTACTATTCCTTTATATTGGCTTTTGGAATTGGATGCAAGGTTTAGCGCTAGAAAACACTTTTTGATAGTTAAAGAGTGCATTTTATATACATCTATATAGATCAGACCAAAATGAGGGACAAATGAGGAGGAATGAGGGACAGAGGGACATTGCTCCAAATCAGGGACAGTTGGGAGCTATGGGAAGGTTTGTGGTCCAGGCTGATAGGACAGTCAAAATTAGAAGCAGCTTGCATTACACTAACAGTGTAGCACAAGCCAGCGGGGATTCTTTCTGTGCTGCCCCCCTACAAAGTGCTGCCCTAGGCCTGGGCCTTGTTGGCCTAGGCAAGGATACAACGTTGATTGCAGTAGTGTTAACCAAACCAAGGTGATTGTCAGTAGCAGGGGATTGACCTGTGTCAAAAATGTGTGAGCAGAGCAGCCATGAACTGCACAGGCACTAGGATTTTCATGACCTTGCCAACTCCAAGCCAGACTTGTGGTTCAGGCATTGTCGGTGTGAATACTGTGAGTTCTAAAAAGTATTAACTATCAGAAAGTATGAATGCTTTAAGATAAAAAAAAACTTCTGACTTTAGAACTACTCCCCTCCAAAAAATAAAAACAAATACTTTAGCTACTGACTTTTAATATTAGAACACTTACCTGTCCAGGGATCCCACAATGTCGGCACCACAGCTGATTTTTCAATTGGCTCTCGTAAGCAGGGCCGGGACAAGGGGTGGGCAGGAGGGGCGGCTGCCCCTGGCGCAATGGTTTATTGCAGGGATGGAGGGGGCACCCAGACCCTAACCCTAAAGGAAAGGGGGCGCAGTTTGGCATCTTTGCCCTGGGCGCTTGATGACCTTGTCCCGGCACTGCTCGTAAGGGAGAGCCGAGTGAGAGCCAATTCCCTACTGCGCTTGCGCGAAGCTCGCTGCTGTTCCTGAATGATCCGGCAGCGGTGGAAGGAGAAGGGGGCCGAAACTTCCGGGAGACCAACTCCCCCCAAAAAGTGCCAAATGTGGCAGTGGAGGGGGGGAGGAAGCAAACAAGCAGAGCTTCCCCTTTTGGGTGGAGCTCCACTTTAATGTACTATGCTTACCTCCCTGACAGGTAGCAGGAGATCTGTCAGTATAGTTTATGATCCCAATAAAAAAATTTTTTATAGCCCTGGGGTACTGCAAGAGGTATATAGGGTTAGTTTTAGAGTGGCTGGGCTGTAGTAGAAGTTGCGTTAGCAATACATCCACACTGTTAAGATAGCTAAACAAAACAGATAAAGCAAAAAAGGTCTGATCCTGATGATCCTGTGTATCTAAGGAGCAAAAAAGATCTGATCCTGTGTATCTAAGGACTCTCTTCTACACTGCAGACTTTAAAGTTTCACTTGTCTCAACAACCTCCCTAATGGTCCTCCTCCCACCCCAAGGTCCCATGGCAGCCATATCGGCCACAATAGCTATTGTTATGCCACTGCTCTCATATGCATGTCCCTTACATAGTCCACAATTCTCCCAGACTCTGAGTGTTATTACTGTCAATAGAGAGGTGTAGGGACATCTTTACTCATATCAGAACAAATATTCTGTTTGTGGGAAATAGGCAGCATGTATGCCTAATACAACTGAATTACAATATGGAAAATCTTTTCACACATACAGAATGCAGTCTAGAGGAGGATTGGAGATGGAAATGTTGATCTCAGCACATTTCTAATGCTGGATTACAATACCTCTGTCCTCTCCTTTTGCATGCATATGCTATTCATTTCATTTGATGGTGGTTTCTTGCTGATTTTAACCAGGGGTATAATTTTTACAGCTTTAAGGGATACTGGCAAACAGTCTATTAATGATGACTGGAAGATTGAAGAACCTGGAACCTTTCACATGGCTGGTACAACTGTTAACTACATAAGACGAGGACTCTGGGAGAAGATTTCAGCAAAAGGGCCTACAACATCTCCTCTTCATCTTCTGGTGAGCAAAAATAAACTATGTGGTCAAAGAAACAGCAGCTGGACTCACACTAGGAATTAGCTAAACTAAATGGGTGTTCAGTTAAGATGAACATGCAGCTGCAGCGGGAACTAAAACACTGCCTGATTGCATACAAATTTAAACTCTTAAGGTTTGACCTCATATTATCCGGTTCCCGACCGGCGCGCGTACATATACGGGGGCACAATAGCATCGCTGCGCGAAACCCCGTACAGGTACGGGGTTCCTTTAAGAGCCGCCAGAGGGCGTGTGCCCGCTGCACGGTGGGGGACCCGATACGCGTGGCCATCGGTCGCTATCGCCGCTGGTCACGTGCGATCGCGTGCACGAGAGCCAGCACAGGTAAACATACAAATCCTTGTGCTGTCAGAGGAGAGGAGACATGTCATTTGTTCCTAGTATGTAGGATAAGTGAAATGTCTCCCCTTCTATTCAGTCCCATCCCCACACAGTTAGAACACACTGAGGGAACACACATTTAACCCCTTCACCGCCCCCTAGTGTTAGCCCCTTCCCTACCAGTGTCATTTACACAGTAATCAGTGCATTTTTGAAGCACTGACCACTGTATAAATGTCAATGGTCCCAAAAATGTGTCAAAAGTGTCCGATCTGTCTGCCGCAATGTCGCAATACCGCTAAAAATCGCAGATCACCGCGATTACTAGTAAAAAATAAAATAATAAAAATGCCATAAATCTTTCCCATAGTTTGTAGACGCTATAACTTTTGCGAAAACCAATCAATATACACTTATTGCAAAAACAAATGTGTAGAAGAATATGAAGAAATGATGAAGAAATGTGTTTCTTAAAAACATTTTTGGGGATATTTATTATAGCAATAATTAAAAAATATTTTATTTTTTTCAAAATTGTCGCTCTTTTTTTGTGTATAGCGCAAAAAATAAAAACCGCAGAGGTGATCAAATACCACCAAAAGAAATCTCTATTTGTAGGAGAAAAAAAAAACATTTTGTTTGGGTACAGCATTGCATGACTGCGCACATACCAGTTAAAGTGCCAAATTGTAAAAAGTGCTCTGGTCAGGAAGGGGGTAAAACCTTTCGGGGCTGAAGTGGTTAAATGGTTTTGGTTAATCTGAAGACAAAAATCTGCAGAAAATCTAATAGTGTGTATGGGGTCTAAGGGAGCCAGTGGCCACCAGCATACCAACAACCAGTGTCTCATCCCTGCCCAGGCCCATTTAACTGTCAGCCAGGGATGAATGGCAAAGGGGACTTACCTGTAGCAATTTTTTTTTTTTTTACTTCTGCTTGCAATTTTTTTGTATATTTTGGAAACCTTTAATTGCTGCTGAAGAATTAAGGCTAAACTGTAAGCAGATGTAATAGATACAAATTTCTGCAGCTCCGTAATCATTAAAGCATTTGTAAAGGATTTTTTTTAATAAAAAAAAAATATCAAACATCTCTATACTTAGCTGCGACCCTGAACCTGCTCTTCTCGGGTCCCCTTCTGGCTCCTCCATTCTGTCTAGTGCCCCCACCGGAAGCCGCTTCCCATGGGGGCACTCATGGGTGCTCACTCCCGAGCCCCGCTGCTGCATCCTTTGACACAGACGGCAGACTCGGACCCGCCCCCGCTTCCTCATCACTGGAGTTGATTGACAGGAATGGGAGCCAATAGCTCCCGCTGCTATCAATCTGCCCAATGAGGAGGGAGACAGCAGTGAGAGCCGCTGCTCTTGTGCATGTCCCAGGATTGGGCTCAGGTAAGAATAAGGGGGGGGGGGTGATCCTTCAGCAGAGAAGGTTTTTTTTACCCTAATGCATATCATGCATTAAGGTAAAAAAACCTTGAGGCTTTGAACCACTTGAATACAACATATATATATATTTTTTTAATCCAAGCAGTGTAAGTACCTAAATGTGACCTGGTATCAACCTCTTGGAATCCCTGTAGAGCAGGGCTAGAGTGTGAGAGGGAGAAGAAGTGGAAGGAGTCTACCAGTTCATGTTGTTGAGGTACATGCAGTTAGAAGGAGAAGGCAAAGTGACAGAGTTGAGTTAATCATTGTGTTGCTTCTGCTTCCACTGTCCAATCACAGGCTGGGGCAGATCTAGGACACTCTGGGCTTACAGTAAGTGGGTTAGATGATGCCGGCCATCAGACCGAAAAATACTGTGGAGGAGCTCTAAATTAAAATATTGAATATTGCAACAAAAGCTTATTTTAATTTTATTTTTTTAATGGGCTATTCAGTTATATCTTGGTATTTTCGGCTGGAGATCTGCCTTAATTAATATGAGTTTTCACTGAATATGGAAATTTTGTTGGAATACAGCAAAAATGTATGTGTATGAATTTCTAGCAAAAACATATTTCATCTTTAGCAAAGCAAATAAAGAATAAAACCTGCAAAGAATTAAATTCATATGTTCATCCTTTCTCATGTACACAAGATTCTTCTCTAGACAGAGAAGCTTAGACTGAATTGCGTCCAGGAAAGGAGACAGAACCAAAAAATGAAAAACATTTTATATGCGTTGCTTGTTGTAGAGACAGTCCCGGCTTTCCAAGTTTCACTTAGACTACAAAAATATGTAGCACATATGGAAAAATACTGTTGACAGACAATAATAAGAGCATATTTCCAAATATTCTGTGTTTGAGTACTGCTTTTTTTTGAGATTCATCTCTTTAATGTTCACCTGTTCACTTGCAACTGTTTACAGAAATGTTTTAAAGTTTCACTATTTTCCTAGAAATGACAGAGGTTTTTCTATGCCAAATTACACTTTGAGTTAATAAAAATATCCACTTCCCAATAAAATGCACTTAGATGCACACAGTAGTCTCAAAGTCTTTCCTGAAGGAGGAAAAAAAAACTGACGTGCTATTGCCAGCATATTTTCCAGTCATCAAGACACTGGAGTTTGCAGAGAATGCCAATGTTCCACTTCCTTGCCTGATCTACGTTCTCACTTTCTTGTGGGCTTGTTTCTGTGTATTTTGCAGGTGCTCCTTTTTCATGACCAGAATTACGGTCTCCATTATGAATATACAATACCACTGGATCCGGTGCCGGAGAACCGCAGCGCAAAAGGGAATGAGCCTTTATACATGTGGACGCACTCAGGGTGGGAGGACTGTGATGCTGTGTGTGGAGGAGGTAAATAAAATCATAAATATTCATGGAGAGTGAAAGAATTTATTAAGGAAGATACAAAAAAGTGCCCTCTAGTGCAAATCCAGCTGCTTTTCATTTAGAGTTAAATATATTTGTATTGCATTTAACAGAGTGAAATAATACAGACAACTGTCAAATGTCCACAATTTATGGGACTATCATACAAATCACACTGTCTGTTCATCGCAGGAAACATTTTCAACATAAACACTAACACACCGCTGTCCTCTAGGAGCGGATGGTGTCACTCCATATAAAGAACAGTGAGGGCTAATAAAATTATATAGTATGACATTTGACTATTAAAATGAAATTACAAACAGAGAGAGAGAGAGGGAAAGAGAACAATAGAAGATAGAAGGAGAAAGAAAAGAAGATAGAGAAGACAGAGAGAAAGGGGGGGACCGAGCAGACCTCGGCATATCAAACCTGCATGATGGAATCAGGGTGGACGACTGGGTTGACCCAGAGGTGTCAATAATGTTTTCAGGGAGTCCCAGGCAAAGTAGTCGATCCAAATGAGCCCTAAGGTCTTAAATTTGTCAAAGGTGTCAGTATCAAGGGCCAGCATCTCCTCCATGCGCATGATATCATTGACCGTGAAGACCCATAAGGTCAAGGGGGGGTGGTAGTGGTTTTCCAAAACAGGGGAATAAGCTGCCTGGCAGCTGACAGGAAGAAGCGCAGTAGGGTGCGTTTCTGGGAGGCTATGGAGCCAGGAAGCATGGACAATAAAGATATCTCTGGGAAGGGGGTCAAAGGCCGATTGCATAGACTGCTGTATATGGCAAAAACCTGTGACCAGAGGGGTTGAATGGACTGTCAATCCCACCATATGTGGAGATAGCTTCCATCTGCCGTGCCGCATCTCCAACACGAGGGAGGTACGGATGGAAATATTTTATGTAGAGATTGAGGGTCCCTGTACCACAAGAGATAAGTTTAAAGTTTTTCTCCTGGGGATAACAGGAGATTGAGGATTTGTGCGTAAAGTGGTAGGAATTTTGCCAGTCTACCAAGTGGAGTTCCCTTCCCAGATCCATGGACCACTTCCTGGTGTAAGAGGGGGGTTGATCATGTATCAGTGCGTGCTGTAACGTGTACATGGTAGAGAGTAAATGTCTGGGTGTTTCCGAGAGAGAGCACAGCTGTTCATATTCCATCAGGGATCTATGAGTTCGAGAAGATGAAAAGAGGTCAGAACAAAAGGAAGATATGCGGAGGGCTGTGAGCCAGTTGCCCTGGGCACTTGGCACTACAGGAGCGCCTAAAGTGTGGTCTACAAAAGAGCTCGCCACTGGCCATGCGGGGCGGGAGTAGGAGCCTACCGAATTGGAGCCCATCCCTTGGGGCAGTGCGGGGTTGCCAAATAAGGGGGTGAGGGATCCGAGGACAATAACGAGAGCATCCCCTTTTTGTACCATAGGTGTAGGGCAGTCAATGGGGAGGTGGCGGAGAGTAAGTGTAGGTGTTGCCCATAGCCCCAGAGTAGGGCCTGGAGGTCATGGGTGGACAGATCTTGTTCCACCATGGTAGATGCTTTGGGGGAGGGGCGGGGGGACCACTCCAGAACCCTAGACAGCAAAGCCGCCCTGTGATATAATTCAAAGTCAGGGAGGCCTACCCCACCCTGGATTTTGGGATAAGTAAGCAGAGTGTGACGAATGCGAGACATGCCTTGGTGCCAGAGCAAATGTATAGACATTGATCACAGGGAGGTAAAAAAACGTATAGGGACGGACATAGGTACCGTTTGAAACAAATAAAGTAGTTTAGGGAGGGTGTCCATCTTCAATGTGTTAATACAACCAAACCAGGCTAAAGGGGAGGAGTTTCAGGCGTCTAGTTCCTGCCGAAGTCGGTTCAACAAAGGGAGATAATTGAGAGCGTAAAGCTACGATAATTTGGAGGGGATCGTTATCCCCAAATATGAGATGCCCTTGGAGCTCCATTGGAAGGTGAAGTTAACCTGTACTCGGGTGAGGGTCACGTGCAGTAGGGATATATTAAGGGCCTCAGTTTTAGACATATTTAACTTAAAGTTGCTAAATTCTCCATATCTATGGAATTCATGCATCAGAGAGGGGAGGGACGTGTGTGGTTGTTGAACGTAGACCAGAAGGTCGTCTGCATAGAGTGAAAGTTTATGGTCGGAGGAGGGTGTCTGGATCCCCACTATAGATGCATTATGTCTGATGGCCTGGGAAAGGTGTTCTATTAATAAAACAAAAAGCAAGGATGACAGGGGGCAGCCCTGCCGAGTAGCATTGGAGATCTGGAAGGGTGTGGAGGAGGAGCCATTGACCAGGACAGATGCCGAGGGGCGAGAGTATAGTGCCATAACCTTGGATACAACGGTGGGGCCAAGGCCCACCTGTTCCAAGGAGAGGCGCAGAAATTGCCAGTTGACCCGGTCAAAGGCCTTCTCGGCGTCAAACGACAGTAGGCATGCTTTTAAGTTGTGACGTTGGATGTATGATATAAGATGGATGGTTTTGGTGGTATTGTCCCTGGCCTCACGACCAGGGACAAATCCCACTTGGTCTCTATGGACAATTGAGGGAAATAGGGGAGAGAGACGGCTTGCCAAGACCTTTGCGTAAAGTTTGACGTTGAGGTTAAGGAGTGAGATCGGCCGATAGCTACTGCATTGAGAGGGATCTTTGCCGGGCTTGGGTATGACCGAAATATTAGCCGATAGAAGGTTACTGGAAGGTAGGTGGGCATCGTTGATAGAGTTATACGCTGTGGACATTAGTGGAGCTAGGGACTGGGCAAATGACTTATAGAACCTGGGGGAGAACCTGTCAGGACCTGGGCACTTACCACATTTCAACCCCTTAATGGCAGTAAGGAATTCCGCTGCCATCAGGGGGTTATCCAAGTCAGTTGCCTGCTCGGGAGCTATCTGTGGCAGGGCCGTCTCTGAAATGTAATCCATCATGTTGGAAAGGTGTAGGTCTCCCGTATGGGCCGGTGTGGTCCGTGGGGGCAGGTTGTATAGATTAGAGTAGTAACGCTGGAAGGCGTCCGAGATACCGCGTATGTTGCTGATTTTTTGTTGATCTGCAGTACAGATAGGTCGGATGTGCCGACGTGGGGGGCGGGGGTGGAGGACACTCGCCAGGTGTTGCCCACATTTGCTGGCCAGAGTGTAGTGCCGGTTGTGTCCCCTATCCCTAGCTACGAGGAAGTTTGCATCTAGAATGCAAAGGAATTCTCTGCGCGCGTTAGAGAGGTCTACATAAGTCGCTGGGCCTGAGTCACGTTTATGTGCTAGTTCTAGCGTATTTATAGTGGACAAAAATCGGGTGATGTCAGCGGACCTGGCCTTCTTTAGGCGAGAGCCGTGTTGAATGAGAGTCCCCCGAAGTACGCACTGCCTCCTATTTAGTAAAAGGGTTGGTGTCTTCGGACCTATGGTCTTGAATAAAGTCTCGAATCGCCTGTTCAACATCTGCAACACACAGGGTGTCTTTCAACAGATCATCGTTCAGACGCCACAAAAACTTTCTACGCGATGTCGGGGGGTTGGCTAGGCTAAGGTGCACAGGGGCATGGTCAGACCATAGCATGTTGCCCAGGGACGCCTTAAGCGAGATATCAAGTAGTGATTGGGAGACTAAGAAGTAGTCAATGCGACTAAAGGAGTTGTGGGCCACGGAATAACAGCTGTAGTCTCTCTCGAATGGGTGCTATACTTGCCAAACATCCACCAATTGTGCGGAATGCAGGAGTAACCTTATGTGTGTGAGAGCGGTGTGGGATATGGAGGACTTACCTGAGGAAGTGTCCACGGCTGGAGAAAGGGCCACATTGAGGTCGCCACCGAGAATGAAACAGGGACCGCCAAAAGAGAGTAACTTGTTCAGAACCACGGACAGAAAGCTCCCTTGGTCTTGGTTCGGACCATATACGTTAGCCACTGTGAAGATAGAAGAGTTAGATTTCAGCATAAGAAACAAATAACGGCCTAGGGGGTCAACAAGGGAGTCTAATACTTTGGGATGGAATGATTTGTGGAAGGCTATGGATACTCCCTTGGATTTCACCTGCAGGTTCGTGCTATGATGTCATTGGTGGTAGTAGGGATTATTAAGGATCGGGATAGCCGAACCCCTAAAATGGGTCTCTTGCAGGAGCAGAATTTTAGTCCTAGCCTTGTGGAAATGGTACAATATCTGGCTACGTTTCTCAGGAGTATTGAAGCCCCTGCAGTTAAAGGAAGATAAGGATATGTGATCAAGCGGCATCATGGTAGCATGGAGGGAAAATGACATCAAGTCTGATCAGCATTAGTGCCAAGGTCTGCTCAGTCCGAGAAAAAATAGGGAGAGAGAAACGGGGTGTAGGGGGTGGGGAGAGACCAGAGAGGGGAGAGAAGAAGAAATGAGAGAGAGAGAGGAGTGGATGAGAATCAGCTCCAGAAAAAGAGAGAGTGAAGAGTAAAGCCCCGTACACACGATCGGATAACCTATGGATTTTCGTTCGATGGATTTGACCATCGGAAATCCGATGAAACTGTTTTTCATCAGTCTTGGCCACACACCATCGGTTTAAAAACCGACGGCAACAAAACGACGGCACGTACAAAACGTACGACGCGCTATAAAAGGGCCTGAACAAATCTAATGGCGCCACCCCTTGGGCTGCTTTTGCTGATTTCATGTTACCGCGTGTTAGTAAAAGTTTGGTGAGAGCCGATTCGCGCTTTTCAGTCTCCGTGCTTTGCAGATCGTTTCCTGGTGTTCAGTTTGTGCTTGTGGGTTTGTATTTGTGATTCAGTGCGTGCAGTCAGGTCATTACTGCCTTGCAGTGCCGACTTGGCCGTTCGTTTACTGTTTTTCAGATCGTTCTTTTCAGGCCTTGCTGTTCCACGGTGCGTTCTGTTTGAGTGCGTTCTGACCAGCCGACCGGTTTAAAACCATGTTTGAAGTGCGTTCTCGTTCTCGAGCTCATGCTGGCTTTGGGCTTGGTGTTGCAGTTAACACTGTAACCCGAGTTCAGTCTGTGAACAGGGTGAGGAGGAGTTCATGGACTAAGAATTGGTTGCTCCAGCGGGACCAATTCTCTCATATGCCTCTGCTGCGGGAAATCCATGAGAATAACCCTGATGATTTCAGGAATTATCTCAGGATGACGGACCCCGTATTTCACCGTCTGTTGGATTTGCTGTCCCCCTATATCATGAGGCAGGACACTGTGATGCGCCAGGCCATCACTGCCGAGCAGAGGCTTATTGCCACGTTGAGATACCTGGCGACTGGGAGAAGCTTGCAGGACCTCAAGTTCTCAACAGGCATCTCCCCCCAGGCTCTCGGGATCATTATCCCTGAGACGTGTTCGGCCATCATTCAGGTCCTGCAGAAGGACTATATGAAGGTAATTATTCTCCTTTATCCTCACATTATCTTTTTTTATTCTCGTTTTTTTTTTTTTTAATTCCTCCTAACACAAATATGCCTGTTTGTAATCTCCTGGTAATGTCCCCATTTTCCACATGCCTTTTTTTACCTGTAAATCCCTTTTTGGGCCCTACATGCCTATTTCCCTCCACTAACCTTTCCAGCATGCTATCGTGGGCGCAAACCCAGCTAGCCTTCTATTTTCCTTTTCATTTTTGGGGGGTCATTGCCCTCGTAGTTTGACAACCTTCCCTCCCCCCCCTAAAGATGTTAAAAAATTAGTAGTTCTCAATCAAGCTCAGCAAAGTGGTAGATCCTTTTTTGGGATCCCCCACAATCACCTTAGGCCCCCCCTTAGATTATTTTAGAATGTCCACTCAGCGGGGGTGAGGCATCTGCTAAGTGGGCCCTTTTTTATTGTTCGGAAAAACTCCCTTAAATAATAATGTTACTCAACAATGTTTTTTGGTGTGTCATCTGCTTGCACTGTAACCATAAACCGTACTAATGTCTTCTTTTTGTTTGACTCCACAGTTCCCTAGCACACCACAGGAATGGCTGACTGTGGCCTCCCAATTTGCCCAGCGGTGGGATTTCCCCAACTGTGGAGGGGCAATTGATGGGAAGCACGTCCACATAGTGCCACCACCCCGTTCGGGGTCATACTATTTCAACTATAAAGGTTTTAATAGCATAGTGTTAATGGCGGTGGTGTCGGCACGGTACGAGTTCCTGTATGTGGACGTGGGGAAGAACGGCCGGATGTCCGATGGCGGATCATTCGTGGAGACGGAGTTCGCTCACCGTCTGCAGGCTGGGGGTCTTGCACTGCCTCCAGATGCAGAGAACGTTGAAGGGCTCCCGTTCTTTTTCATTGCGGATGAGGCTTTTGGACTAGGACCACACCTGATGCGGCCGTTTCCCCAACGCACCCTCACCCCGGAGAGGAGGGTTTTTAATTACCGGCTGGCCAGAGCCCGGAGAGTTGTGGAGAATGCCTTCGGGATAATGGCCAGCCGGTTCTGCCTGTTCCAGACAGCGATACATTTGGCGGATTATAAACTGAACCACATTGTCTACTGCTGCTGCATATTGCACAATTTTCTTCGCAAATTTGCAAACAATTATGTTTCATCGTTTGGGCCTGAGGCCGGTCCATCTGAACTGATTAATCTGACCGGCCTCAGCACTGCTCGTACTGGCTTGGCCCCCCAAAGTGCCCGTGAAGTACGCCAGAAATACGTAGAGTACTTCACGGGTAGGGGGGCCATCGCAATGCCAGACCACATCTGACCAATTATTATACCTTTTTAAAATAAAATAAAAATTTGAATTCATACAAACTTGTGTTGTCATTCTTGTATTTTGGGTTTATGTGTCTCCCAGGTTCTAGTAGTGCCAAGTGTAATTGTCCTTAGTAAATAGCCTCAAAACTCAGAGCGAAAAGCACGGTTTTTGCATCTTCAGAACTGCTCTTGAGCATAGAAAGAACAAGGCACACCTTTTTTAGACTTCCCAAATGTTTTTATTGTTTGCACCGCATTTTGTATGGGTTTTTTGAAATACTAGCTTTTTTTTTTATGTGCGGCTTTTTTGGCAGAAACATGCATGGGTCGTAAGCCTTTTTTTTTAGTTTGAAAAAGTAATAAAATAACACTGTGAAAAATAACAACTGGAGATGGGGTGATGGTACCCCTGATCCATCCCAAATGTTAACAAACACACTTTCTTTGGGGGCTCAAATGGGTATCTTCAACAAGATCCCATGGCTAGGGTAAACATGTGCTATCTGCCATCATGGGGGATCAATGGTCGTGCTTTGGGGATGTAAACCCTTCCTCTCCCCTACTTGAGGAGGGAGGAAGAGGTTGCACCCCCAAAACAGGGACATAGATATCCTGTGACGGCAGATAGCACATGTTGAGTCTTCAGTGTGTGCATCTTCACATTTGGGATGTTGGAAATCCCTGAGATAATGTCAGATGCAGAACAAAAAACACAAAAAGGGGGGGGTTCACACTATTCTCCCCAAAATATCTATCATGTTTTTATATTTTTGCTCAATCACTATCATTCTCTTTCTCATAATGTCCATTTCGCTACTGCATTCCATGATTTCCTGAATGATTATTTTGGCGCTGGCACTCGAGAATGGCGGATTTGGACTTCCTGACACACCCCCACGTTCAGTCCCTAAAACAAAAAAAAAGGTTTTACACTAGGCAGTCCTACATCTGTATTTACCTTGAAGTTGTGGTGACAGACACTGACCTGTTGTGCTGATAAGCTCCACCTCTCCTTCCTCCACCTCCCCTTCCTCCACCTCCGCTTCCTCCACCTCCGCTTCCTGAACCTGCTGATCTTGGTCTGCTTTGGGAGCTTTGGGGATTTTCTGTGGTGTTGGGTTACTCGTCTCATGAGCATGTTGTCCTCCCACTCTCCTCTCCCCTATGGGAATTTACAACAAAATGTATACTTTAGCACACAGACTTTTTTTAGGCCTGAAAAGGGATCCTCAATGTTTTGAAGTGGGGTACAATTGATATTTGGCCCTGAGTTCCAACATGAACATATGTGATTTTGCAAACTCAAACTCAACAAAGCAACATGTTATTTTTGAGGACACTCACAAACACTTGGATAACCACCAAGGTATCCACTGGAGCACCTGTGTGTGACACCGTTAAGAAATTTGGTCATGTGGCCCAGAGTATAGTATCTTGATGAAGAACAAAAAAGAGTACACAACTGCTGGAGTGTCATCTCCTTTACCCAGAATACAGTTTCTTCTTTCAGTCACATTCTAAATTTCCTTACAACACATCATCTAGCCAACAATGTGTAGATAAACATTGTTGAAGTAAAATGAGGCATGCCCACATGTAGTTTATGTGGATATGTGCCAAACATGTTTGGGGGAAGAGCAGCAAGTTATTGGTCAAAACATTGGCCAAATAAGTGGACTCTCCACTTAACATAAAAGATGAGATTTCAAAATGTGAACCCAGTCAAGACAAGCACATGGTGCAAAACATGGAAGAATACATATTACAATGTGAAAGAACACAGTAAAATATACTTACTTTTTTCTATGCTTTTTATAAGCTTCCTATACTGCTCCGGCTCCCTGAGCTTCAGGTCTGACCACCTTTTACGGAGTTGTATAGAGAGTCTTCGCCACTTTATCCATAATTTGTGACTTCCGGAGATTAGGGGTGTCGTATGGGCCATGCTTGCCGTCGTAATCCTTCCTCCGCAGAATGTCCACCATCTCCGCCATCTCAGAAAAAGACATATTAGTCGCCTTGTATCTTTTTTTACAGGATCGGGACGTTTCCGCCTCCGGGCTTTCCTCGTCGGTCATTTCAAGGAAAGAAGCCACCTGTGTCTGCGACATGTCACCGTCTCACACTGTGCGCCGATCGTTAAGGGGCGGGGAAATGCAGAAAAAGTTCGTCATGGGCGGGCGACGAGGGCGGAGTTACACGCATGCGCAGGGTATAAAAAGGGGAAAGAAGTTATTAGGGATGCACGGAGTAAGGACGACCGGAAGTGAACCCACGAAGTGAACAAAGGTAAGAAGGGAACTCGTGCCTGCAGTGGCATATTAATGGGTCATGATTGTAAAGGGCAATATTGTGATAAGTTGAGGAGAATCAATTCTGATCCTTTTTTTTTTGTACTTGCTGATCCTAATAGATGCATAAACTAAGAGAGCCGGAGGTGATGCTTGTTTTTATTGAAAAGTATAAGGAACAGCGCAACCTTTGGGAGCTCAAACACCCTGCGTATCACAAAAGTGATGTACGACGGGCAACTATTACCAAATTAGCCGAGGATATGAAGCCATGGATCCCAGATGCAGACTACGCTATGATCAATAATAAAATCAACAACCTGCGCAATTCTTATAAAAAAAAAATTCAAGGAAGTGCGCCAGTCCAAGAGATCAGGAGCAGCAGCCGACAATGTAGTAAAGCCCAAGCTGTGGTACTACAGACATCTTCAATTCCTGGATGACCAGTTCAAGGCCAGGGAATCTATTTCCAGCCTTCCCTCAACCCTTCCTTCCACCCTTCCCTCCAGCGTTCCTTCCACCCTTCCCTCCACCCCTGCAGAGGCGGAGGAGGAGCCTCCCGAGCTAGAAGAGCCAGATCTTCACATCTTCAGCCCGGTATAGTATTTTTTATGCTAATATTGTCCACTAAGTAATATGGAGTTGAACTGTTTGGCTTAGCCATAAATGATCCCACCCCCCCCTCCAAAATAAACCAGTAATGAGATCAAAATTGTGTGTGATTGATTCCTCAAATAATAGAAATCTACTTTTTATTTTATAAACAGGATGAGGCAAGCCAGGAGGAAGAGGGTCAGGAGTGTGACAGGCAGGAGGAGGCAGGGCCAAGTGGGACTCAGCAGGTCCCCAGGCCTAGTGGCAGCACCGTTTCCCAAGTGGCTCCCCTCCACGTCAGACCGCCAAAACAACGGCGGATGACACAAGTGGAGGAGGAGTCACTAAAGATGATTCAGGAGGCTGCTGCCATTATGAGGGCCCCCCTCAACCCTACGGAGGGGTTTAGCACCTATCTGGCGGATAAGCTGCTCAGAATGGAGGCGGGACAACGGGCCCTCTGTGAGCATCTCATCTATATGGCCGTACACATGGGGGCGAGGGGGCTGCTGACTGAGGCCACCCATATCTCACATCAGCCCAATCCCTCTCCTCCTTCTCCTCCTCCTCCTGCCACATCACCACCCACAGTGGCCCAGCCTGCAAGGGTGCGTGGACGGAGCCGTGAAGAGAACGCTGCAGAGAGGCGTGGAAGGAAGGCTACAAGGAAGAGCAGGAGGTGATTCCCTGGCCTCGAGCTGCTCATCCAGAAATTGAAGGTTGATGGAGTACCACAGCTTGGGATGATGTATGTCTTTGGCTGCTGCTCCTGATTTCATGCTGTTGTTGATTTTATTATTGATCATAGTCAGGTCTGCATTTGGGATCGAATGACTTTATATTCTGTGCTAATTTGGAAATAGTTGCCCTTCGGTTTTTGATTTGTTTTTTCCAAAATAAAGGGAAATTTGATTACAGCCAACCTACATGCCTGATGTGTTTTTTGGAGAAGTAGCAATAAGATTGCATAAATACAATGTGTAATTAAGAACAAGGGACACCAACCTCCATGATTTTTCAAAAATTTAATATTATGTTGTTCTGAGAAATTGACACACCAAAAAATGCACAACAAATTTTAAGAGTCAAAAAACATAAAGGTGTAATTTGGGAGGTCGGCCTTGCAGAATTTTAATAATTATTCCTAAGATCACTAGAAAAAAGAAAGACATATATTTGTCAGAACTCAGGAGAAAGTTCTGCTGCCAAAATGACATTTTAAAGACCGTTCTAAAGCAAAAAAACATGCGCTGCATTAAACGAAGCAATAACTTGCAGAATGACGAATGTGCTCTCTCCATTAATAATGCTAGTTTTACAAGAACGAGCGCTCCCGTCTCCTAATTCAGTCTGAGCATGCGTGGGTTTTTAAACCGATGGACTTGCCCATAGACGATCGGAAATTCCCATCGGTTTTTTATCCATCGGAAAAATTTAAAACAAGTTCTATTTTTTCCATCCGATGGAAAAAAGACCGATAGGTACCATACACGTTCGGTTGGTCTGATGAAAAACATCCATCGGACGGTTTTCATCAGTTAAACCGATCGTGTGTACGGGGATTTTGTGTTGTAGGAGACAGAAACCATCACATGAAACAGGAAAAGGAAAATAAACAACAGGCCACTAGGTGGCAGCATTGAATCATTAAATGAATAGCTTAACATTACTAAGGTGTAGAGCAAACTAAGAAAGGTACAGAGCTCACTGGAGCGCTATCGGTCCTAAGGGGGGTAAGCGTGGTAAGCACACGGAGTGACTCCTGGTCCCAGGGTTCACAGGGGTACAATAGCTATTGCTAAACTAAAAGTAACCATCAATATAAAACTTATAAAACAGAAAAATAACTTTGAGGCACAGATGCACTACAGGAGGTGAGCCCCCCCACCTAGTTCTAGGTAACATAAAGGGGAACCTATGGGACTCTACGTAACAAAGAGCCTGGATAGGAACAAACAGAGGGGGGGGGGGGGGTAGGAACAGTAACGATAAAATTAAACCCACTAACCACTGCCTAAGAAATAAGTCCCCATTGAGTCCAGATACCTGTGTGAAAAAAATAAATAAAAATAAAATAAAAAGAGAAATGAACACTGTCAGTGTGGGGATCTCTCAGGTGATATCGAACATCCGCCCCATCAAGTCTCGGGTGGGGGGTGCCAGTTCTGTAGCAAAACAAGGGTAGCAAACTCGACCTCAGGGCAAAGGTGTGCAATTATTAGGAGCCATAGAAGAGTCAGTCCTCTGGTGGTTTCTGGGCTGGGCCTCTGGGGAGCTTGTTTTTGCCAGACTTCTGCCATTGCGGGCGGAATGGAAGACCCAGGGTGGTGGGCGGTAGCGGCCAATCAGGCAAGGAGACTTGAGGTAGCTCTAGCATGCTTAAGAACCAAGGTAAATTTCCCAGGGTGCGGAAGAGGGCTGTCTTGCCTTCATTAAGGACCCGTAGTTGGAAAGGGAACCTCCATTGATATTTGATCTGCCTCTCTTGGAGTAGGGACGTGAGTGGCTTAAGGGCACGTCTCATGGCCAGTGTTTGGCGCAAGAGGTCTGGGAGCAGCATGACAGGAGTATCATTCAGCCGAATGGAGTCCTGTGAACTGGCGGCTCTCATAATCTCCTGTTTAACCCTGTAAAAGTGTACCCTGCAAAGTGTGTCACGGGTGAAAGAGGAGTCAGGATTCCTCGGGCCTGAGGTCCTGTGCACTCTGTCCAGTTCAATAGGGGCATCCTTAGACTGCTGGAAAAGTTGGTTAAAGATGGCGGTGACTGCCCCAGCTAGGGCTTTGTGTTCCAAATTTTCAGGGATGCCACGGATCCTGATATTGTTCCTTCTATTACGGTTCTCTATGTCTTCTTGGTAATACATAAGCTGCTGCAGCATGACCGTGTGGGAGTTAAGAGTCTCTTCATGGGATGTCAGCGTATTGCAGATGCTGTTAGCAGTGTTTTCAACATCCTCCATGCGGGTCCCTAGATCTGTCTTAAGGTCATTAATCTCCTTTCTATAGGACCTCTCAATGCGAGAGACATAATGTTCAAAATCACTTTTAGTGGGCAGGGATCGCAGGTAAGCATGCATGGATCGCATCTGCGATTCCATGTCCCATCCGTCCCCAGAGCACAGGGATGCCTGCGAGAGGTGGTGTGGGTTTTGGGGGCTGCATGAGGGAGGCTCAAAGTCTGTAAGGGAGGCTGATCGGCCCCTAGAGTGTACCTGCATAGTGTCTGCTGGCTCAGAGCGGGCCGGGGAAGGAGTTGCCGTCACCATCTTGGATTTCTCCTGGCTCATGAAGGCAGTAGAAGCTCCGGTCACAAAGCGGCCCAGATCACTCTGTGTGCAATCGCCGGTGGGCTTGTGTTGGGCTTTGGGCTTCCCTTTACCCATCTAGGCGGTTTGGAGGCTGTGCAGGTGATGATGGAGGTGATCAGACACCGTGAAAGCCGTCAGGACCGGGAGCTGCCGTGATGTGTGTCCTACAGCTCCATGTGCTAGGCCACGCCCCCCCATCTGCTTTTCATTTAAAAGGGCTTGCAACAGGTTTTGTGTACATATGTGACCCCAGCACCTGCAATCCTGCACACCTAACTATGAGAGTTTTTCTAATTCTTCAATAGATTTAAACTTCATAGATTCTTTCTTAAAGTGATAATAAACACACACTCTTTAATTGACATTGTCCCTTGTATTTCTGTATATGGATGATGGTACTGTAATTATTCGAATAAAAAAAAATAAAAAATCTAAGTACCTTCTTTCCTAATCGATATACAGCTGTCACATGACCCAGCGCTTTCCCAACCTGTCTACAGGGAAACATAAGCAGGAGGAGCTTCTAGTCCTCTGCTGTTGGTCACAGCCTTTAGAATACAAAGTAAAAGTAAATAATTTATTGTTATATTACTATCAATAAACTGTCAACTATCATACAAATATATATTTTGAATCAAATCTTTATTATTTTCTGGCAATAACATGGTGTGGGTGGATTTCTGCCAGTGAGAGGCTGTGTCACGCTTCTCCAGCCTGTGTCTTAGAAAAATAGGGTGAAGCCTCCATCAATCTACATGTAATATCCTTCTCCCATTGTGTTTTACCTGGTTAGTGGGCAAGGAGGAAGAGGGAGGGAATGGGTAGTCATTTGCCACTGTGTATACATCCACATGTGTGACTCTATATACAATGTGATAGGGAGGAAATGCTCAGAATAGAAACGCACTGAAAACTGAGCATGTGTAGAGCTGCCAACACTGCTCTGCAAAATCCCTAGCTGAATTAGGCACTTGGACAGAAGGTGGAGATAGAGAACAGCAGGATCAACCAGGTTTTTTTGTAGAATACAGAAAACAAATCACATAGTGATTGAGTGAGTATGAACAGCATTTATTGATAGTTGTTTATGATGTGGGTTTGATGACACAGACATAATCAAGAAGTAGTCAGGGGAAGGTTTTAAATTGGCACAGTGCTACTTGCCAGAGGCGTAACTAGAACCTTCAGGTGCTCGGTGCAAGAAACCTCTGGTCCTGGGGTTCTCTACTCCCGTTGGGGGGCCCTTTATTACAGTCCCGCAGTGGGACCCTTTCACATGTTCTGCAGCAGGCCCCCTTCTTGCCATCTTGGGTAGAGTTGCCACTTTTTCTTCAAGCCAAACCCAAACCACTTTAGCGGCGCACTGCAAAAACATTTTTGTAGTGTACACTATACATATTTTTGTGGCTAAATAACATTTCTAATCATATGGATTTAATCACAAGTGTCCCCTCTTACACCAGAGTTCACAGAGTTCCCCCTTTACATCTGAATCCACAGAGTTCCCCTTTACATCTGAACTTGAAAATTTCCCGTTTACATCTAAACTTGCAGCTTTCCCCTTTACATCTGAAATTGCAGGGTTCCCCTTTACATCTGAACTCACAGAGTTCCCCTTTAAATCTGAAGCCGCAGAGTTCCCCTTTACATCGGAACTTGCAGTTCCCTTACACTGTAAGGAGGGATTGCAGACTCAAAAATAAGGGAGAACTCTGGGGACTCTCATTTAAGGAAGAACACTTAGAACTCTGATGTTAGGGGGAACAATGCAGACTTGGGTGTAAAGGGTAACTCTGATATGGGGGGGGGGCACTTACTTAATAGTTCCCAGCAATCCCCTTTAAACAGGGTTCCCAAAGCCCAGTTACATCAGAGTCTGCAAGAATTTCCACTAACACTGTAAGGGGGAGCTGTGTGGACTGTACTATAAAAGGGAACCCTGATTTAAGAGTGAGCTCTAGTGTAAAGGGGAACTCTGATGTAAGGAGGTCTCTGCTCACCAAAGCCACCCCTTACATCAGAGTCCACAGAGCACCTCTTACATGTGATACCCCTTTACATTATAGTCCACAAAGCTCTCCCTTACATTTTATTTTCATTAGAAGTAGGAGAGAGAACGGAGGGAGGACACTTCAAACACTATGGATGGTGAGCTCACTCCCCCCAGGAAGGAGGCTCAGGCAGTCCGCACATTTCCTCCACAATCTAGTTTCCAGCTGCTGGGCATTCCCGGGGCCACGGACACACAGAGGCGGAGAGGGGCAAGAGATGGAGGAGCTCATCCAGCTCTCTCTCTCCTCTCCCATTTGTTTGAATTGGGGGAAAGGGAGCGAGCTGTCAGTGCTGGGTCTGTGCAGTGTGAGAGAGAGTGTAATAGACACTCTGCTTACAACTGCAGCCTGAAACCCTGCTGTGGAGCCACAGGGCCACAGCCCCCCCCAGTGGCAGAACACCAGGGTCTGGTCGCAAGTGCATCCTTTGCGACTCTGGTAGTTCCACCACTTCTACTTGCTGTTTTAAGAGATTAGTTTATTAAATTATTTTCACTCTTACAGTAAATAATACAATGTATCAGTGAGCTTGTGTTATACTACTGTGTGTGCAGATGAATTGGGAAATCTCTCTCTTGTAAGTGCAATTTTTTTTTTGATTAAAGAAAATCTATGGTCACAGCATAAACTTTAATTTTATGACATCAGCATTGTAATAGCAATACAAACAATAGTTTTTTTTTCACAATCCAACATAAGCTTACTTGAAAATTCTCTTTTTACGTTATGAGTGCTGCTTATCTGCTGGTCATCTCTTTCCACAAATTCCTGGATTCTCTGCATGCTCTGCTGCTTCTCCTCTGCTGTTTACTTTCCATTTCTAATGACTACATATCCCATGGTACCTTGCTGCCTACAAGCTTGTAGTGACTCCACCTCCTGAAACTCCTCCTCTCAGCAACTCTGTAGATCAGAAGGCAGGCTCTGTGACATGTGTCAGCATTGCCTGATCACAAGGCATAGTGATTACGTGTCACATAATTCAAAGGGGCAAATGTGGAGGATGCTCATTAAGTAAGTTTACAAACTTCAAAATTGTTCAGAATAATAAGAGTAGGCTAGACATAATTGAAATACAATGTGGAAATAAATATATGAATTTACATTTTTATCATAGACATGCTTTAAATCTGACTGTATGCCATCACTTGCAATGTGAAAAATCCAGCTTTTTAGCAATGGAATAAATGTTTATCCATGGTGACTTAATGCTTACACAGAAATGATAATACTTTGCGGTGGATTTACTAAAGGCAAATAGACTGTGCACTTTGCAAATTGCAGTTGCTCCAGAGCTTAGTAAATGAGGTAAACCTTCACTTTGCAAAGAATACCCAATCATGTGTGTAGCGACCTCACCTCTCACTCCCTCCTTCTCTTATCGGTCAATGGATCTCGTCTAGGGGACCAGGGAGGAGAGTGTGGCACACCACCAGCTCGTATCCTCTTGTGTGCAGAGGTGTGAGCTATAACTTTTTACCTTCGGGCCTGTGTCCCTGTCCAGAGCCAAAACTTCCCTTGAGGATGATTCCCACCCTCTACGCGGGTGGAGGTAGGACCCTTTAACTCCCAGAAAGTCAAGTTCCACACCACTGAAAGTCCAACACTTATTTATTCTTCAGAGCAATAAATAGTCCTTAGAGAGCGACTGGTTAGACATAGAACAGTTCAGAACACAGTGGGGAGGAGGTCCAGGCACAAACTTGAACTTGGGTTTTCTCCTGTTCCATTATAGCGCGAACAGGCTTGGCGCACAGTCGCTGCCACCAACCGTGAGGGGATCTCTGCCACAGACCAGATGAATAAGGCCTCTGCCACAGACCTGGTTGTTGGGTCTCTGCCACCGACCTGATTCACGATGGGTCCCTGCAACAGACCATGAGAACGTGGACTACCTTCCTTCCGCAATGGCCCCTGTCAGAGAGAGGACATCCATCCGGACAGTTACCAAAGGCCCCGCCGGCACCAGCAAATGCTGTACTGGGTCTTCGGAAGGGTCACCTCCCTCGCCTCCTCGTCCCAGATTGGGGTGTCAACACCGGGGGACACCGTAGGATCCCTCGATCCCTTGCGGGACCCAGTCGAAGGTACTGGGCCCCAGGCCTCCAGAGAGTACCTCACCCTAGACCAAAGGTGTCTGGGGTGGAACCGCAACTCCGTTCCCAGGCCTAGGGCACCCGGAGACCACCATCACGTACCCCCAGGCTGAAGGTGCCTGGGAGTGGACCCCGAGTGGAAGATGTCTGCCCCCTTTATACTCTCCCCCAGCATGCACAGCAGGTTCCCCGCCCCGCTGTACTACTGCCGTGAGAGGACACAAAGGGCGCAGCCCTCCAATGACGATTCAACCCCGGCCTATGGCGACAGTGCCACCTACAGGCCGCAGTGAACTAGACACCATTGATATCCTCCACTGACATAAATTGGTCCAGGAATCCTAACAATTGTTGCATCTGAGCCTGGTACCACTCAGATGACTCCCCTAAATATGACCACCCGCTACATGTGCAAGGAAAAATAAAAAAACAGCATTTTTGCTTCCACGTGATTGGATGATAGAAGTCAGCAAAGCTTCTGCTCATTTACTAAGCTCCTAAGCAACTGCATTGCACAGTCTATTTGGCTTTAGTAAATCAACCCAAAAGTCTTTATGCCCCATACATAGCACAATTATACATAGCTCAGTTAACAGTATTCTGAGTTGATCTCAGCAGTCTTAGATATATTTGTTACGCCTACAATGACTTGAACAAAGTATTTCCTGAGTCATTTTAGGAGCAGCTTTAATATATTTGATTGCTGTGTAGCTTTAATGGATAGCTCAAATTTCCCACCAGCCATTTTTCATGTGCAGCTGGCTACCCGATGTGTTTGGCAACTAGTAATCGTGTTTTCTGAATGATCCTGGATCCATGTTCCTTATAGGCCCATTCATGCCATGGGGCCTCTGACCCTGTTCACACCGCTAATGTGCATTGCATGTGTTGTTACATTGCAGCGTCGTTCATTCTGAATGGTACTACCATGCATTTTCTCAGCACATATTGCGTTGCAGCGCACCACAACAGGCTACTGTGCTTTGCAGTTCACTGGGCTGTTGAAAGTTTGGCATGCATGATTTTTCATCTGTTGTGGGATGCTTTACAGCCAATTTAACTGCTTCCGAACCAGCTGCACCAGTTTTACTGCAGCAGGTTGGCTCCCCTGGGCAAAGCGACGTTACCTTACGTCTCTTCGCCTTTTGGCCACTAGGGGGCGCCGCCGTCAGAGCCGATGTGAGTGCCCGCGGGCTCGATGACCGCCGGGCACCCGCGATCGCTCGTGACAGGGGAGAGGGGAGAGGAGAGAGGAGACTGATCATGTGTTCATACGAAGTATGAACACCGATCTGTCATCTCTCCTAGTCAGTCCCATCCCCCCCACAGTTAGAATACACATGAGGGAACACATTTAATCCCTTGATCGCCCCCTAGTGTTAACCCCTTCACTGTCAGTGACATTTATACAGTAATCAGTGCATTTTCATAGCACTGATCGCTGTATAATTGACATTGGTCCCAAAAATGTGTCAAAAGTGTCCAATCTGTCCGCCGCAATATCGCAGTCCTGATAAAAATCGCTGATCACCGCTGTTACAAGTAAAAAAAATAAAAAATAAAAATGCCATAAATCTATCCCCTATTTTGTAGACGCTATAACCTTTGTGCAAACCAATCAATATACGCTTATTGCGACTTTTTTTACCAGAAATATGTAGAAGAATACATATCGGCCTAAACTGAGAAAAAAATGGTCTGGTCATTGAGCAGCCAAATCTTCTGGAGTTGAAGTGGTTAATCAAACAGCTACCTTAGCACAACACAGGTTAAAGCATAGCAGTTAAATAGCAGTTAAGGCTGTGCTAATGTAAATGGGCACAAATGGTAAACTAGGTGTGCTATGTTCTATATACCACTCTTTGTAGTTCTTGGAGAAACATGATGCACTGCATTGAATGATGTGACAAAAGGCTGCAGACTCTTGCAGAAACTAGTGTAAAGACAGATGAGTCTGGTTGCAATGCATTATTAAAAAAAACTCAGAATAGGTGTATTTTGTGTGGATTTTTGGACATACTTATGCGTATCATTGAGGAATGGCTGATTTGAAAATGTGCACCACCACTTGAAAATTGATGTAATAGTGCAGTCTAACTTCCAGGGGACAGGTGTTAGTCATATTATTTACCTGTACTGCTGTCAGAGCAGAAATATTATCCCAAAGTCAAGGCCCACACAAAGGATAACCTGTCTCTTGCATAGACTTAAGCCTCGTACAGACGACCGTTCGTGTGTATGGTTTCTTGTCGAGAAAACTAACTGCAGGGAATCTTGACGAGAAAAATAGAGAACCTGCTCTCTATTTTCTCGTCAGGATTCTCGTTTTTCTCGTCGGGATTCTCGTCGGCCTGTTTCCCGACGAGAAAACCGGTCGTGAGTACGCTTTTCCGAGTCTTAAAAAACCGTGCAAGCTCAGAATCAAGTATGAGACGGGAGCGCTCCTTCTGGTAAAACTAACGTTCGTAATGGAGATAGCACATTCGTCACGCTGTAACGAACTGAAAAGCGCAAATCGTCTCTCCCCAAACTTTTACTAACACGCGGTAACACGAGATCAGCAAAAACGTCCCTAGGGGTGGCGCTATTGGAATCGAACTTTCCTTTTATGCTACCGTCGTACGTGTTGTACGTCACCGCCCTTTACAACGACGAGATTTTTAATTGACAGTGTGTATGCAAGGAAAGCTTGACTAAAATCTCGTCGAGAAAAACAACTTTTTTTTTTTTTAAACGGGATTCTCGGCCGTGTGTACGAGGCTTGAGTGCAGATAGTTGACTTTCTGTTAGATGCTGGAGGAGGGTAAAAGTTTCAGTTAAAGCCTTTAGTTTTAGTTCATGTAACTAAGATATCATCTTTTTGAATTTGTTTTATATTAGCACTGAACTCTGCCAATAACATAGCTCCCCACTGTCCCTGATTTCGAGGTACTGTCCCTGATTTCGAGCAATGTCCCTCTTTCCCCCTTCCCTCCTCATTTGCCTCCCATTTTGGCCTGATCTATATAGTTGTATATAAAATGCACTTTTTATTTTTCCAAAAGTGTTTCCCAGTGCTAAACCTTTCATCCAATTTCTAAATTGCTGCATTTGTAAATTCCAAAAGCAATCTTGTTTTCTTGTACAATTCTCCTTTAAGGGGGCGTCCTATACCTGCATACTTTTGCTGATAGGTGTCCCTCATTCCTATCTCAAAAAGTTGGGAGGTATGCAATAAGACATTTATCCTGACACTCTGACACCAAAATAATTATATTAAGAAATTGCTGAGAGGTTAGACTATTATTATACCACTTATTATTAGAGATGCCTTTTGGTGACTCATTCACTGTAAAATATACCTATGGGAGGCATAAAAACGGTAAACCAAACAGTGTAGCATATAGCATAAAATGTCAGCAGATACAGTATTTTTTTACAGTATTTTTTACAGTATTTTACAGTATTTTTTCTGTTACTCCTATTGATCAGAGCCCCCTCCTCTTCCTGCCCTCACTTCAATGGAAATATACCTATGGGAGGCATAAAAATGGTAAACCAAGCAGGGTAGCATATAGCATAAAATGTCAGCAGATACAGTATTTTTTCTGTTACTCCTATTGATCAGAGCCCCCTCCTCTTCCTGCCCTCACTTCAATGGAGAATAGGCACAACTCCCTAAAATTTCCAACAGCAAAATGTTCATTGTCTGAGCAAAGTCAGCTCTGATGTATGGGGGGAAAGGAGGCATGAAAATGACAGATTATTAGCGGAAAGATATGTCTTTACAACTTAGGATATCAGCAATCTGCTGCACATGTAGGTTTACTATAGGTTCCCATATGTACAATATTTAGCTTTGCAAGGTTTTCTAAAACGGAAAATGTTTACTGTCCAGTGATTCATTCATGTAGCTTGGCCTGGGAACCTTTTTATAATTCCCTAAGTACGTACCTTATTTCTAGCTGTCTTCTGCCTGGTCTGGTTACTTCATGAATCTTTCCGCTTCCTGACCTACGGTGGGTGTGGTTGACCCTCACTGCAGTACCATACGGCACTCATATAATGATGTGTGAGTGATGTTTAATGCAGCAGTACAGGGAGCTTAGGCTGGCATTATAATGCAACCCAGGGGGCAGATCCATGACAGCCTAAGCTCATAAAAAGGGGTTGAATGATGCTGGCCATCGTTCATCCTGGAAGTGACCGACAATATGTGGTAGAGGAGTAGGGGCAGGATGAAACAGCATCCTAAAGAAGGTGGATAGCTACTGACAGAACATTTATAAGGCCCTGTTTATAAGTCTACAAAGTCCTCTAGCATAAAATCCCTGTTGCTTTCCTGCTTCTTGAGAGCTGCATGTGACATATACAGCCGCCCATCTAAGTGAATAGCTGCATGCGCCCATACTCGTGTAAACACCAATTGGTTTTGCATCGGTACCAGTGCAGGCACGTAAGGCATATTTTCAGTAATGCAAAAATGGCACATTCAAAAAAAATATGCCATACACGTATGCATGGGTAGAGACCAAAGCACTTGCGACTCACCGGGTGTGGAAAAACATCAGCAATTTTACGCTAGCAGACTTTGCAGCCTCTAGATGTCCATGTGCATTAGGCTTTGCAGGCTATGAACAATTATTTTATATAGGTCATGGTTTATAATACTGTCTTTCATGTGTTTTCTATACTAGGGGAAAGAAAAACAACTGTGTCTTGCACAAAAATTAGCAACAAAAATATAACTATTGTGGATAACTCCTACTGTAAAGACTTGATGAAGCCAGAACCACAAATTAGAAAGTGCAATGAACAGCCTTGTCAAACAAGGTAAATATAATACATTTATCTTACAGTTTAATCATCTCGATTCCTTGAAACTTGTTGAACTAGAAATTCTAATTTGGACAGGTAATAAATCCACCAACTTCCTCAATCAGTATTATTTGTAATGAACAATGAAATTATATCTATTGTTTCCTTCTAGTTGATCTCGTATATGGTTAAACACAAATTCTAGGGTGTTATTTCATGCAAGCTGTGAGTTCAGTGTTAGTTTTCAAAGTTGACTTTACTTTAAAAAACGATCAAAAGTAAAATTAACAATGAAAATAATCAGATTTGTATTTGTTTAAAAAAAATTGGAACTGTGTAACATAAATATGGGATTAGCACCCCATTAGTTCTAAACTGATTGATTTTTCAAGCATGTTCAATATTTACACCCTCACCAAGGTATGTCTCACAACAGGGTTTATATAGCGCCAACAACAGTTTGCGCAGCGCTTTACAAAATAAAGGCAGACATTACAGTTACATTACAATTTGGTACAAGAGGAATCAGAGGGCCCTGCTCATTAGAGCTTACAATCTAAAAAGGGAGGGTCAATTGATACACAATGTAATAGCTGTGGTGGATGAGCTGATGGAGGAAGTACAAGTTAGTTAGAAGCAGGATAGGCTTCTTTAAAGAGTAGAGTTTTCAGGGATCGTCGAAATATGGATAGATTAGGGGACAGTCGGACAGATTGGGGTAGGGAGTTCCAATGGATGGGAGAAGCTCTGGAGAAATCCTGGAGGCGAGCATGGGAGGAGGTGACAAGGGAGCTAGAGAGCAGAAGGTCTTGGGAGGACTGAAGAGAGCGGCTTGGTTGGTATTTTGGGACTAGGTTAGTGATGTAGCTGGGGGCCAAGTTGTGGGTGGCTTTGTAAATTATTGTTAGTACTTTATTCGTTGGGTGAGTGGGAGCCAGTGGAGGGATTGGCAGAGAGGGGTGGAGGACACTGAATGGTTGGTAAGGTGTATGAGTCTTGCAGCAGCATTCATGATGGACTGAAGGGGGGGATAGTCTATGTAAAGGTAATCCAATGAGGAGGGAGTTGCTGTTGTCGAGGCGAGAGATGACCAGGGAGTGATTTAGAAGCTTAGTGGTGTCATTAGTTAAAAAGGGGCGTATTTTGGAAATGATGCGGAGGCCAAGGCGGTATGATTTGGACAGGGATTGATTGTGGGCCTGAAAGGACAGTTCAGAGTATAAGGTTACCCCTAGCACCCTGGCATGTGGGGACGGACTGATAGATGTGCCATTGATGTTGATAGAGAAGTCAGGGGAAGGGGAACGTGGGGGAGGAAATATTAAGAGCTAAGTTTTAGATAGATTCAGTTTGAGGAAGTGGTTTGACATCCAGGCTGATATGTCTGTTAGTAAATCCGTAATGCGTGAGGAGATTGATGGGGTGAGCTGAGGGGCAGAGAGATAGATTTGGGTGTCGTCAGCATATAAATGGTAGTGGAAGCCATGGGAGGCTATCAGCTGACCCAGGGAGGATGTGTATATTGAGAATAGCAGAGGTCCAAGGACAGAACCTTGGGGGACCCCAATGGTAAGAGGAGTTGGAGAGGAGGAAGTGGAGTTGTAAGTGACACTGAAGGTGCGGTGAGATAGGTAACATTCGAACCAATGGAGAGTGCAGCCATGGAGACCAAGCTAATTTAGTTTTTTGAGGAGGAGGGGGTGGTCAACTGTATCAAAGGCAGCGGAAAGGTCCAAGAGTAAGAGTATGGAATAATGACCGTTGGTTTTCACTGTTAGCAAGTCGTTTGTGAGTTTTAGGAGGGCAGATTCTGTGGAGTGCTGTGGGCGAAATCCAGACTGAAGGGGCTCAAGAAGGTTATTCTCAAGGAGGTGGTTGCTCAGTCTGTTGTAGACTAAACGTTCAAGGAGTTTGGAGGCAAAAGGAAGTAAAGAGATGGGTCTTAGGTTGTTAAGATTGGTGGGGTCTAGTGAGGCCTTTTTTGGTATGGGAGTGACTAGCGCATGTTTTTAGAGGGTTGGGGAAGATGCCAGTATAGAGTGAGAGGTTGAAGATATGAGTTAAAGAGTGTAGGATAGAGTCAGATGGTGATTGTAGTATTTGAGAAGGAACAGAGTCCAGGGGGCAGGAGGTTAGGTGGGCATTAGAAAAAAGTTTAGCAACTTCCGCTATAGTAGCTGGGTTAAAAGAGGGAAGTATTGATAGTGCAGGAGGACAAGGAGTGAAGAGTGAGGGAGATATCTGTAGAGCGGAGATCTCGAGACGAATTGTCTCAATCTTATTTTTGAAGTGATTAACAATCTCCTGGGCAGTGAGTAAGTTAGTGGGTGGAGGTATTGGAGGATGAAGTAGAGTGGTAAAGGTAGAAAAGAGTTGACGGGGACTGCGTGAGAGGGTGTTAATGAAAGTGATAAAGTAGGTCTGTTTGGCAGTGTGGAGGCAGGAATGGTATTTTTGGAGGGCAGATTTATATTGGCTGAAATCTTGCTGTGAGTTAGTCTTACGCCACAGACGCTCAAGAGCGCAGCTACGTTTTTTGAGGCTTCTGGTATTGTCTGTCTGCCAGGGTTGTAGCGGTCGGGGCCTGATTCTGTGTGTAGTGAGGGGGGCAAAGGTATCCAGGGTGGATGACAGTGAACTGTTGTAGATAGAAGTGGCCAAGTTGGGGCAGGACAAGGATGAGATTTTGTCATAGAGACAATCTGTAGCAGAAAAAAGAATAGAAGGGTTAAGATGGCGAAGGTTTCTATGGGTAATAGTTTTGTAGTTGGAAGGCAAGGAGGAGGCAGACAGGGAGAGAGTTAAACTAATAAGGTGGTGATCAGAAAGAGGAAAAGGAATATTGGAGAGGTTGTGCGGAGTGCATAGGTAGGAGAATATGAGGTCAAGGCAGTTGCCAACAGAGTGAGTAGAAGCGTTTGTCCATTGTTTTAGGTCAAAAGAGGAGGTTAGGCTTAGCAGTTTATAAGTAGCGGGATTGTTACGATTAACAGGGATGTTGAAGTCACCAAGAATGATTGTTGGAATTTCAGAAGAGAGAAAGTAGGGTAGCCAGGCAGAGAAGTCATCAAGGAAGCTTGATACTGGTCCAGGAGGCCGATAGATCACAGCAATTCTCAATGAAACTGGAGAAAATAAACGAATACAGTGAGCTTCAAATGAGGAGAGGGACAGAGAGGGGGGTGGATGAAGAACCTGAAAAGTGCTTTGAGGGGATAGGAGGATTCCAACACCACCTCCTTTGCGTCCACTAAGCCTGGGAGAGTGAGTCCACAGGAGGCCACCATAGGAGAGAGCAGCAGGAGAAGGAAGGTCAGATTCTTGAATCCAGGTCTCACTAATTGCAAGTAGGTTCAGGGAGTTTGTGATAAATAGGTCATGAATGGTGGTGAGTTTGTTACAAACAGAGCGGGCATTCCAAAGGGCACATGAGAAGGGGAGGCTGGTTCTAGGCTGAAGAGGAATAGAAATTAGATTGTATGGATTGCGGCTGCTATCAGAGGATGGAGTGTGCTGGGTATGTTGTCCGAAGGTAATTGATGGCGGCCCAGGATTTGGGGAAATATCTCCACAGGTTAGGAGAAGCAGAAGGGTGAGAGAGGTGATATGGGAGTGTGACTTATGCGGGGGGACATGTCCTAGTGTCCTGCAGGTTTAATTGGTATATGGGTTCAGAATTAGCAGGAGCTGATACCTGCAGTAATAAGGTGAGGACAGGAGTGAGGGGGATATATACAAGCTGTGAGGTGGAGAAGATGGGTGAAGGAGAGAGAATTTAAGGAGAGAGGATGCAACTGTGAGTAGGAAAAGTAGGGAGTGCATGATATAGAGTGGTGAGATTGAAAGGAATCCTGGATGAGAGATCAAAGTTTGATGGAGAATCAGGTCACCTGTAGTCTGTATAGTGTTCTGCAGAAGTCTATTGTGGATATTCACTTTGTGCATTCGCTAAAGTGCTGTACTTAATCCAATATGAATACTTTATCCAAGATGAGTTGCCAATGTAATCCCAGCCTGTGCAAACCCCTGCCTGGGCATCCCCTAGAGCAGGCCTAAATGTATACTGAGTTGGGTGGGGGTATTATTGCCAATTAATCAGTCAGGATTGCATAGGAGGGACACATGGCTGACAGAGCGAACTTCTCACACCAAAAACAGACTACAAGATAGAGCAAGAGATCATCATGCCTATAAAGATAAACCAGCTCATAATTTAGGTGTGGACAATAAGAAAACAAAAACAAACATCACAGTGATATGGACAGAGGTAAAAAATTTGAAGGCAACATAGATTACCATGTAAGCATGTTTAAAACAATGGTGCAGTTAAAGGTGGAATTTGAAGGCAGCATAGATTACCATGTAAGCATGTTTAAAACAATGGTGCAGTTACAGGTGGAATTTGAAGGCAGCATAGATTATCTGTGGAGTAATAGAGAAGAGTTTTTTAGAAAGTGCTGAGCCGAAGTGCAATACTTAATCCAATATGAATACTTTATCCAAGATGAGTTGCCAATGCAATCCCAGCCTGTGCAAACTCCTGCCACATTACATCACTTACGAATTTTTAATATGTCGTACGAGAATTATCAGCACTTTAGTAAACTCTTCATTTTGGATATAATACTAGCATCCAAAAAAAAAAACAGACGATCATTCGTCCGATAATCTCATTGTGTGTACCACCTTGTCCCTAATGACAAATTATTTAATCAGTAACAAAAACAAAAAAGCTCAACCACACAGGAACAGAAAAATCAAAACATGCATTCTTATATTGTAGCAAAATTCCATTTATTCACCATGCTCAGATGCAGGTGTATGTCCCTATAATTTAACTTCCTACATCTCCTGGGGTTCATAGACACACCCAGGGAAGATAAGTTCCTCAGCTCCCCTCTCTAAACAGCTCAAAGAGGCCACACCTGCTAAGGCAAAGATAGCTGGGAAAGTTATCTAAAGCCAGGTGCTGTCTGGCAAAATCAGAAAAATCTTGCAAGAGAAAGATTGAAGCGACCCCAATTTGAAGTTCCATGAATAATTAGAAGTAGCCATAGCATTTCAGAAGCAGAAATGTAGAAGGCTTCATGGGAGGTGACCATGTGGTAATTTACATAAGGATTGGCTCAGCTCTAGACATAGTTATAGCTCCCCATGGAGGCAAACACAGCATTGGTAGCAGCCAAGGTGGGCAAGGTCACCATTCCTGTGCTAATGCTGTCAAGTTACATAGTAGACCCATCTTTAGAGAGCAATAGAAAAATAAAAGAATCCTGGAATCCACACATCCACAGAAAGTCTAACTATTTTGTGTACCAGCCGGTATGTCAGATGCTAGACGGGATACCTGCCATATGTAGCTCAAGAAACTATGGAAAAATTGGGGTGGGAGGGACAAGGGAGTCCCAGGAAAGCAAATTAAGGCAGGTCAACTATGGCTTGTGGTACAAAAATATGTATAAAAGGCTTTATTTCGGGTGGGGGTACATATAAATTAAATTTAAGGTACATGTGAGGGATACAGTGTGTCCGAATCAACACAGTGCAGCTCACTATACCTAACCATCTAAGTAAAAAAGCATATATTTTTTATTTAGATGGTTAACCAGTATTAGAAGGCTGGATGAACCACTGATATGGTAGACCTCATGGCAGGCTTTTGATAATCAAATCATTTTATTCAGTCACTAATTTATAGCGAAGGATAAAATCTATAATTTTTTTTCAATTCTACTGATAACATATCCAGGTATATAATAATATGGACAAAACCTAATATGTTATCTGGGCTGCTAATATGAATAACAATCTGTTTTCCTTATGCCTTTTTCATTATAAAAATTTTGATCCTGTCAGCAGAACTATTCTTAATGCATTTCCTTTAATATGGTGATAGTCCTCCCCCCTGGTTTGTAAAGTTCTGCAGTGCTGTGACTATTGTGCCAACTAGAACTACAGCAAAATGATGTCAGTGATGGAGCCATCACTGGTGGTGACTGAACAGGCACTATCTAGGCAATGGGTGTCTGGCAACACTTAGCCCCATCCACTATTTATGGGTAATGTAGTTCCAGGAGAAGCTTTCAGATTCTAGGGAAATGATGTGCAAACTCTGATGTAACTTGCCTAGTTTCTTCTCCAGCATTTGGCAGCAGGTACACACATGCAGGGTTGCCAAAAGTTGTTTAAATGTAATATTAAGGTAATGCTAAATATTTTATTCCGGGAACAGAGTTGCCCAATAATGGCATGTAAAACATAAGCATAAAAAATGGGCATTCAGATCTACTTTAATTTGGTGCGTGTTATTCAATGTGTCAGTGTAATAATAGTAATGTAGGGTACAAGGTGAGTAATCTAAAGTGCAAGGATCTAGGGCAAATCCGTCAGTGTTGTTGATTTTCAGAAAGCTGGCTTATTGACTGGCCGGGTAATGAAGCAAGACTGAAGGGAGACCAAGTTATTTTTCACTGTCATTCACCTTTGCAAGGGTTTTTAGCACAAGCTTAAGTAACAGCGTGAGTTAAATACACAAATTCTAGAATGGGATTTGGGAATATTCACCAGAATTCTTTTCAACCCCAATGTGTTATGCAGCTGCTACAATCAAGAGAGGATAAATAGCCACAGGGATCAGAGATTTAGTGAAGTTGGTGTGGGGAGCAGGTGTCCATATAGCTTTCATTGTAAAAAGAGGAGGCACCTCCCTCCAGATGTTGTGCTGTAGTACAGCAGATAGACATAAGGGATGTGTTCAGGATCTTGAATAGCAGAGTTTGGCAGAAATGTTACTGCTGGTTAGTATGTTAAATGCTACTATGTGCAAAGGTCAAGTGTATATTCGCATGAAATGTGAGCGTTTACTCATAATTTCTATCAATGCATATTTTAAAAAATGCAATATATTTAAGTAACACTTACAATGTTTTTTTATATGCAATCCAATTTCTATAGAAAGAAATGTGATAGCTTCTCTTTTGCCCCATTGACTATACTATGTAAGAGGCTTTCTGTAGCATGAAGCTTTCTGAAGGAAGAACTACTAGTGTTATCCAGTAAAGCCAGCCAGCAGGGTTGACTTGTATAAAAAATAGATGCAATATATTAACAGTGAAATAATATTCTTGCAAACTTTAAAAAGAAATCTAATACAAAAAGGTAATGTTATACAGCCCAGTCATTGGCCTGCTTTGCCTGTCTACTCTACTCTAGAATTGCCAAAGCCTTTTGCATGGCACCCAAAAACGCAAAGATGTCATTATACTTTAAACCACCACCCCACATTAAGTGACATGAAAGAGTGAAAGAGGTGGGAAGGAGAGAATTACAACTTTTCACTTCTTCCAAAAGCAGGGAACCCCCTATAGTAAGCTACAAGTAACCCCCTATAGTAAGCTACCTGATGGTAATTGTAAAATACTAACTGTCAGGGGTGTGTTATTTGCTATGTCTGCAGATATTATTTTGGAGAGAAATACAGTACATACAATTTGAGTGGTACTCAGTGGTTGAAAAAACTAAATCCTAATATCAACTCCTAATTAACAATTCATCAGGTTGAGTTAATTGTAAATCTATATTTTATCTTTTTAAAAGTGATGTTAATATTAGTAAAGTGTAATTGCAGCCTAAAATTACAGCTTATTATCTGCAATGTGTTTGTCGTGTTAAATAGAAAGATGCTTCACAAATTCAAGCTTTTTAAATGTGTTTTTTGGTTAGATGGATGATGACAGAATGGAGTCCATGTTCAAAAACCTGTGGTAAAGGAATTCAGAGTCGGCAGACAGCATGCACACAACAGCTCAGAAATGGAACTCTGATCACAGCTCGGGAAAAAGACTGCCCTGGACATAAGCCTGCATCCACCCAGCGCTGTGAGGGCCAGGACTGTATGACAGTGTGGGAGGCCGGAGTGTGGTCTGAGGTGTAGTAATACACTTGAAGAACATAATTAGAATGGATCTGTTTCAATTTAGTTACAGAGCTTACCATATTATGTAATACATATCAGTGCTCCAGTGAAAATAATGATGTGTCAGCAAAATGTTGTCAATGGTTTGAAAAAAAAGTTTATTGGAAAACTGCTGATGTCTTTTAGGGTTAATGGTGGAATAGTGATCAGGACTAGAGTTGAGCGGGTAGCTGGATATTCGGGTCCGGCGGGTTCGGCCGAACTTCGGAAAAAAGTTCGGATTCGGGACCGAACTTTAACCCGAACCCGGACCCGGACCCCATTGAAGTCAATGGGGACCCGGACTTCTGACGACTAAAAAGGCTCTAAAAAAGTAATGGAAAGGGCTAGAGGGCTGCAAATGGCAGCAAAATGTTGTTAAGAACACGGCAAGTGCTCTGCAAACAAATGTGGATAGGAAATAACTTAAAAGAACATAAAAAAAATTAAAAAATAAAAAAATATGCTGGAGGCCCCCTTTTCAGCAGAAGAGGTACAGGAAGTCATTAAGAACCTCAGAAACTCAACGGCACAATGCCACACATATGGTGGGAATGCCCCAGAATACGCCCTTTCTGGAATAAATTATTTAATTTAATGGATAAGCTAGTGGGGAAATAAAATACTTTGAAATAAAAATGTAGCGGGGTGCTAAATTTAAGGAAAGTGTTTGAGTGGTAAATAGGCTCAAATACCCTAATTCTGTAGGATTCATGGACCATTTTGTCCTCGGGGGACAGTATTGGTGTGCAGTTCCCTGCGGCCTACAGGTGGCGCCTTTTGTGTCCCCTCTTGGCAGTAGTACAGCGGGGCGGGGAACCTGCTGTGCATGCCGGGAGAGCATATAAAAGGGGCAGACCTTTGGCCTGGGGGCTGATGTCCAGTGGGGTCCGCGCCCAGGTGCCTTCGGCCTGGGTGCATGTGTTCCTGTTCCATCTCGGGCACCTTTAGCCCGGGGTGAGGTACTATCCTGGAGTTCTTGCTGCCCTGGGTATGGAGGCCTAGGGGCGGGAGTAAAGCCTGGAGTCCAGAGCCGCCTCGTGTAGGGGACCCTGTTCCAGGGAAGGGAGGATCATTCTGATGGACCGATGCGGGAGTCACGGTGAAGGAATGGTCTGTTGACTCCCTGGAGAGATGTCTTCCCCTTGATATGGGCTAGGTTCGTAGAAGGAGAAGCTCAAGGTCACCTTGACTGTATCAGAGGCCTTATTCAACCGGCCCGTGGCAGGGGCCTTATACACCCTGGTCTGTGGCTGAGACCAAAGTTCTCCAGGCCCGTGGCAGGGGCCTTGTACACCCGGTCTGTGGCAGAGACCAACCTCAATGTCTGTGGCAGAGACCGTGCGCCAAAAACTGTTTGAGAAACCTAAGCAGTGAAGTGAATGTGCTACGTTTGTGCCTGGACCTCCTCCACACCTTAAGCTGTCCTGTTTCTTTGCTCTAACCTTTTCTATCTGAGTACAGTTTATTTTGCCATGAGAGAATAAGAGTTGGAGTTTCAGCTGGTGTGGACATTGACTTTACTGGCAATTAAAGGACTTGCCTCTACCTACAGTAGAGGTGAGAATCATCCTCTGGAGGAGTTTTGACTCCGGCTGTGGACACGGCCCGTCAAGTACACCGCTCAACCTCTTTATATAGGATGATACGGGCTGGTAGTGCGGTGTGCCTTTCTCCCTCCTGCGAAGAGCCAGCAACATAAAGGCAGGTAAGGGGGAAAGGATCTGTGCGCTACAAAAAAATAAAATAAAATTTTTAATCTTGGCCTAGCAGGACGAGGTCCATATGGAGTAGGAGGTTGAGGTGGCGGTGGATGTGGCTGTGTAGGTGGAAGCGGCGGTGGAGGAGGACGAGGTAGCCAACACTGGTTCAAAAATACAACAATGGCTGGGTAAGGCCGGTGATGTGTCGAATTTTGTCCCCTGTCGAATAGTGTCCGCCCTGTACTGCGCTTGCTGAGTATGTAGGACAAGGGGATTTCAAAAATCTCCCAAGACTAACGGCGCCTGCGTGTTGAGTTCAGGTGAAGGCCACACCATCCGTGGTTCAAGCCGAGCCAAGCAAGGCCGCGATCGAAGCGAGCCCGTGAGGGGCCCTGTTACTATGTGCTACCGTATGTCCTCTTGGATGGTGGGGCTTGAACCTGCACTCACAGCGCAGGCGCCGTTCATCTTCGGAGATTTTGTGAATCTCCTTGTCCTCTGTACTGCGCAAGCGCTGCGCCTGCGCAGTACGGGCCGGGCACAATCCGATGGCCGGACAGTTTTTGTCACAACACCGGTATACATGTCTATTCTGCACAAGGTACGGACAAGTCCTGTGGGATCCATGCCTGGTTCATTTTAATGAACGTGAGCTTGTCCACATTGGCTCTGGACAGGCGGCTGCGCTTGTCTGTGATAACGCCCCCTGCCGTGCTAAATACACGTTCAGATAATACACTGGCTGCAGGGCAGGCCAGCACCTCCAAGGCATAAACGGCAAGCTCAGGCCATGTGCCCAATTTGGAGACCCAGAAGTTAAAGGGGGCAGACCCGTCATCCAGTACGTGTAGGCCTGTGGACACATACTGCTCAACCATGTTGGTGAAATGCTGCCTCCTGCTAAGACGTTCCATCTCAGCTGGTGGTGCTGGTTGTTGTAGCGTGCTGACAAAGCTTTTCCACATTTCGGCCATGCTAACCCTGCCTTCTGAGGTGCTGCCGGTGCCCCGGCTGCGTTGGCGACCTCTTCCTCCTCCTCTGCCTTCGCCTTGTGCTTCCACCGTACGCCCGCTGTCAGGTGGGAATGCCACCAGCAGCGCGTCTACCAGCGTGCGCTTGTACTCGCGCATCTTACGATCCCGCTCCAGTGAGGGAATTAAGGACGGTACGTTGTCCTTGTAACGGGGATCCAGCAGGGTGGCCACCCAGTAATCAGCACCAGTTAAAATGTGGGCAACTCGGCTGTCGTTGCGGAAACACTGCAGCATGTAATCGCTCATGTGTGCCAGGCTGCCCAGAGGCAAAGAAAAGCTGTCCTCTGTGGGAGGTGTATCGTCTGTGTCCTCTGTATCCCCCCAGCCACGCACCAGTAATGGCCACGAGCTGGTCTGAGTGCCACCCTGCTGTGAACATGGCTCCTCCTCCTCCTCCTCCTCCTCCTCCTCCATCTCCTCCTCCACCTCGTCATCCTCCAGAACTGTGCCCTTTCTGCCGGACAATTGTGTACCTGGCGTTTGTTGGTGCAGGAACCCACCCTCGTAGCCACTTGTGAAAGACTGCCCTGAAAGCCTTTGAAATGATCCCGCTTCCTCCTCCTCCTCCTCATCCTCCTGTGCCACATCCTCTTCCATCATCGCACGAAGCGTTTTTTCAAGGAGGCATAGAACTGGGATAGTAACGTTGAGAACGGCGTCATTGGCACTGGCCATGTTGGTGGAGTACTCGAAACAGCGCAACAAGGCACACAGGTCTCGCATGGAGGCCCAGTTATTGGTGGTGAAGTGGTGCTGTTCCGCAGAGCGACTCACGCGTGATTGCTGCAGCTGAAACTCCACTATTGCCTGCTGCTGCTCTCACAGTCTGGCCAGCATGTGCAAGGTGGAGTTCCACCTTGTGGGCACGTCACATATGAGGCGGTGAGCTGGAAGGCCGAAGTTACGCTGCAGCGCTGACAGGCGAGCAGCAGCAGGGTGAGAACGCCGAAAGTGCGCACACACAGCCCGCACTTTCTGCAGCAGCTCTGGCATATTGGGGTAATTTTTAAGGAACCTCTGGACCACCAAGTTCAGCACATGCGCCAGGCAAGGGATGTGCGTCAAACCGGCTAGACCCAGAGCTGCTACGAGATTTCGCCCATTATCGCACACCACCAGGCCGGGCTTGAGGCTCACTGACAGCAACCACTCATCGGTCTGTTGTTCCATGTCCCTCCACAACTCCTGCGCGGTGTGGGGATTTTCCCCCAAACAGGAAAGTTTTAAAACTGCCTGCTGTCGTTTACCCCTGGCTGTGCTGAAGTTGGTGGTGAAGGTGTTACGCTGAATGGATGAGGAGGCGGTAGAGGATGAGGAAGCGGAGAAGGAGGAGTTAGCAACAGGAGGCAAACTGAAGCGCCCTGCAATCCTCGGTGGTGGAAGGACATGCGCCAAACTGCTATCTGCCTCAGGCCCAGCAGCCACTGCATTTACCCAGTGTGCTGTTAGGGAGATATAACGTCCCTGACCGTGCTTACTGGTCCACGCATCCGTAGTTAGGTGGACCTTGCCACAGATGGTGTTGCGCAGTGCACACCTGATTTTGTCCCCCACCTGGTTGTGCAGGGAAGGGATGGCTCGCCTGGAAAAGTAGTGGCGGCTGGGCACGACGTACTGCGGGACAGCCAATGCCATCAGGCTTTTAAAACTCTGCGTCTCCACCAGACGGAATGACAGCATTTCAAAGGCCAGGAATTTTGAAATGCTGGCATTCAGGGCCAGGGATCGCGGGTGGCTAGGGGGGTACTTCCTCTTCCGCTCCAATGTTTGGGAGATAGAGAGCTGAACGCTTCCATGGGACATTGTGGAGATGGTCGGTGACCCAGGTGGTAGTGTTGCTGGCAGATCCTCTGTTTGCGGGGTGACAGGTGCCACTGTCACTACAGAGGTGGATGAAGAGGCCGAGACTGCAGCAGAAGAGGAAGCAGGAGGAGCCAGAGACCTTTCTTGGTTTCTGAGGTGTCTACTCCACTGCAGCTCGTGCTTTGCACTTAGATGCCTGGTCATGCAGCTTGTGCTCAGGTTGAGAACGTTTATGCCTCGCTTCAGGCTCTGATTGCACAGCGTGCAAACCACTCGTGTCTTGTCATCAACACACTGTGTGAAGAACTGCCACGCTAGGGAAGTCCTTGGACCTGGCTTTGGTGTGCTCGGTCCCTTGCTGCGTTGGGCAGTAGCAGATGTACTGTCTAGGGGACGAATGCTCCGTTTTTGCACCCTGCTCCCTCTTCTGCTGTGCTGGTGGCTCTGTGCGACCACCGCCTCTTCCTCCGAACTACACTGGTCACCTGCATAACGTTGATTCCATGTGGGGTCGAGGACCTCATCGTCCTCCACATCATCTTCCACCCAGTCTTCACCCCTGCCCTCCATGTCTGTCTGCACAATTGCGAAAGCAGCAGCAGTTGGCACCTGTGTTTCGTCATCATCCGAGACGTGCTGCGATGGTCCTCCCATGTACCCATCATGAAACATAAGTGGTTGGGCATCGGTGCACTCAATCTCTTCCACTTCTGGGGCAGGGCTAGGTGGATGGCCCTGGGAAACCCTGCTAACAGAGTCATCGAAAAGCAGAAGAGACTGCTGCATGATTTGGGGCTCAGACTGCTTGGCTGATTTGCAAGGGGGTGAGGTGAAAGACTGATGGACATGGGCTTCAGGTGCCAACTCTGATCTTTCAGCAGAAGAGTGGGTGGGAGACAATGTGAAGGAACCCGAGGCACTGTCAGCAACCCAATCTACTATCGCCTGTACTTGTCCTGGCCTAAACATTGGTACAGCCTCATTAGGCATGACAAAATACCGCCGCAGGCTCGGTCGCCTACTCGCACCTGAGGAAGGTGTTTCACTTGTGCGTGTAGCTGGCACAGATCCACCACGTCCTCTCCCTGCAACAGGAGCTCCACCAGCAGCACCACGACCGGGGCCACCACGTCCCTTTGACCTTCCCCTCATATTTTCCAAATTTAGGATCTTGCCCTAAATGGCGTTTTTTGGAAGACCACAACACACCCACAGTACGTAATGGCTGAAACGCACAGCTACAGAACTGCAGAAAATGCTATTCAAAAAAAAAAGGTTGTTTTTTTTAGTATAGCACAGTACAAGGAAAATATATATAAATTGTTTTTTTACACACACCTCCAGATGTGTATTTCACACTGCAAAATATTTTCTGTGGCCCTAAATGGCGTTTTTTGCCAGACCACAACACACCCACAGCACATAACCACTGAATCGCACAGCTACAGAAAATGCTATTCAAAAAAAAAGGTTGTTTTTTTTAGTATAGCACAGTACAAGGAAAATATATAGAAATTGTTTATTTTACACACCTCCACATGTGTATTTCACACTGCAATTTATTTTCTGTGGCCCTAAATGGCGTTTTTTCCAAGAGCACAACACAACCACAGTATTTAACCACTGAATCGCACAGCTATAGAAGTGCAGAGAATGCTATTCAAAAAAAATTTTGTTTTTTTTAGTATAGCACTGTACAATATATAGAAATTGTTTATTTTACACACCTCCACATGTGTATTTCACACTGCAAAATATTTTCTGTGGCCCTAAATGGCGTTTTTTGAAAGAGCACAACACAACCACAGTATATAACCGCTGAATCGCACAGCTGCAGAGAATGCTATTCAAAAAAAAGTTTTTTTTTTTTTTTTAGTATAGCATAGTACAAGAAAAATATATAGAAATTGGTTATTTCACACAACTAGAGATATACACTGCAAAATATTTTCTGTGGCCCTAAATGGCGTTTTTTGAAAGAGCACAACACAACCACAGTATTTAACCACTGAATCGCACAGCTATAGAAGTGCAGAGAATGCTATTCAAAAAAAATGTGTTTTTTTTTAGTATAGCACTGTACAATATATAGAAATTGTTTATTTTACACACCTCCACATGTGTATTTCACACTGCAAAATATTTTCTGTGGCCCTAAATGGCGTTTTTTGAAAGAGCACAACACAACCACAGTATTTAACCACTGAATCGCACAGCTATAGAAGTGCAGAGAATGCTATTCAAAAAAAAAATTGTTTTTTTTAGTATAGCACTGTACAATATATAGAAATTGTTTATTTTACACACCTCCACATGTGTATTTCACACTGCAAAATATTTTCTGTGGCCCTAAATGGCGTTTTTTGAAAGAGCACAACACAACCACAGTATTTAACCACTGAATCGCACAGCTATAGAAGTGCAGAGAATGCTATTCAAAAAAAATGTTGTTTTTTTTTAGTATAGCACTGTACAATATATAGAAATTGTTTATTTTACACACCTCCACATGTGTATTTCACACTGCAAAATATTTTCTGTGGCCCTAAATGGCGTTTTTTGAAAGAGCACAACACAACCACAGTATTTAACCACTGAATCGCACAGCTATAGAAGTGCAGAGAATGCTATTCAAAAAAAATGTTGTTTTTTTTAGTATAGCACTGTACAATATATAGAAATTGTTTATTTTACACACCTCCACATGTGTATTTCACACTGCAAAATATTTTCTGTGGCCCTAAATGGCGTTTTTTGAAAGAGCACAACACAACCACAGTATTTAACCACTGAATCGCACAGCTATAGAAGTGCAGAGAATGCTATTCAAAAAAAATGTTGTTTTTTTTAGTATAGCACTGTACAATATATAGAAATTGTTTATTTTACACACCTCCACATGTGTATTTCACACTGCAAAATATTTTCTGTGGCCCTAAATGGCGTTTTTTGAAAGAGCACAACACAACCACAGTATTTAACCACTGAATCGCACAGCTATAGAAGTGCAGAGAATGCTATTCAAAAAAAATGTTGTTTTTTTTAGTATAGCACTGTACAATATATAGAAATTGTTTATTTTACATACCTCCACATGTGTATTTCACACTGCAAAATATTTTCTGTGGCCCTAAATGGCGTTTTTTGAAAGAGCACAACACAACCACAGTATTTAACCACTGAATCGCACAGCTATAGAAGTGCAGAGAATGCTATTCAAAAAAAATGTTGTTGTTTTTAGTATAGCACTGTACAATATATAGAAATTGTTTATTTTACACACCTTCACATGTGTATTTCACACTGCAAAATATTTTCTGTGGCCCTAAATGGCGTTTTTTGAAAGAGCACAACACAACCACAGTATATAACCGCTGAATCGCACAGCTGCAGAGAATGCTATTCAAAAAAAAGTTGTTTTTTTTTTTTAGTATAGCATAGTACAAGAAAAATATATAGAAATTGGTTATTTCACACAACTAGAGATATACACTGCAAAATATTTTTTTTGCCCAAAAATAGGTATTTTTTGTGCACAACAAAGTGCCTTTTTTTTTTTTGCAACAGCACAATAAAGTGCCTTTTTTTTTTTTTGGGGCCCAAAAATGGGTCTTTTTAGCAAAAGCACAATAAAGTGCCTTTTTTTTTTTTTCTGACCAAAATAGGTCTTTTAGCAAGAGCACAATACAGCCACAGTATGGAATAGGTGTATCACTCAACGTAATGCAGTGCTGGTGCACTGAGCTTGCAACACAAACAGATAAACCTATGCAGATCGCTGAGCTATTATATCTCTCAATCTGGACTCCTATCTAAATCTCTCTCCCTGAAAGCACAAACAGGATCCTGCCCCTACACTACACTACACTGTCTCCCTATCTTTTCTATCAGTAGATTGCAGAATCAGGACTAACTCCTATTCTCTCCCTCACAGCAACAGCAGCCAGGATCCTTTCCCTACACTGTCTAAAAGCAGAGTGACGATCTGTGCTGTGTGCCTCTTTCTTATATAGAAGCTGGTCACATGCTGGGTCACATGTTGCACTGACCAATTACAGCCATGCCATTAGTAGGCATGGCTATGATGGCTTCTAAGGGCACACCAGCTAATCAAATGGTGATTGGCTGGCCCCTGAAGCATTTCTAACTGCGCCATTAAATTCCCGAATCCGAACCCGAACCCGGACTTTAGCGCAAAATCCGGGTCCGGGTCCGGGGTCGGGAAAACGCCAAAATTCGGTACGGACCCGAACTTTACAGTTCGGGTCCGCTCAACACTAATCAGGACTAGAAGGTTTGCACTTATTGCTCAAATACAAAGATTCAGCCAATAGTTTTCTCTGTAGGCTCAATTCTTGAAGTTTTACACATGTATAAAGGTCCTTATTTTTAGTCAAATGACTGTAAATTCCAAATTTTATGGGACTCGGCTGTAACCATATATTTTTTTTAAATAAGTGCCCTTACCTGGTATTTTAACTTTAAGAATTAAGCTCAAGTGCTTTCATAAATACATGCTATTTGTTAAGAGGAAAGGAAAGAATAAATTAAATGTGAAGAACATGCAAGTTTGATTGGACAAACAAAAGCTTATTTATGATTGGTTGCTGTAGATCACTGCATAAAATAACTCTTGATATAGTATTAGGCAATGTTTGCCCTTCTAAATTAAGACATTACTGATATCCATTCATTTATAAAGATACTTAAGGTAACATGGCATTAATGTTTTTATTTTTTAGTGCTCCTTGAAGTGTGGTAAGGGTGTAAGACATCGAACTGTGAGATGCACAAATCCTCGAAAGAAATGCATGATATCCACAAGACCAAAAGAAATGGAAGACTGTGAAGATTATTCCAAATGTTACATATGGAGGACAGGAGACTGGTCTAAGGTGAATTATTTTATTCATATATAAAATCATTTTCATTATATATATATATTAAGATGAGGATAAGAATATTTCACTACTCATTTAGAGCCGGTTCACACAGGGGCAACACGACGCTAGAACCGTATCTTTCGGGTCTAGCGTATGATGCGGTGACGTCAGAACGTCGCTTACCCAACGTTTCGTATCAACAGGGACGTGGTCACGGGACCACGTCCCTGTTGAGACGAAGCGTTGGGTAAGCGACGTTCTGATGTCACCGCATTATACGCTAGACCCGGAAGATACGGGCAGCCAGATCGAGGAGCCGGCCGGCTCGATCGTTTTACATGCTTTGTTTCATCTTACGTCTGTAAGTGTGCTTTTTATTACTTCTTATTAAAAGTCTAAAGGATTTTATGCTATGTGAGCCTTCTTTTCATTTATGTGGCATATCCTGATTGACTACTGTTCATGAGTCATCCAAGCAAGTAGCGCTGCCTGCTGAGGACACCTTTTATTGGGATTATCTGTTTATGCGCTGACTGATCTCCTGTAATAAGAGATCATGCACTTCTGGTAAGCGGCAGTGTGTCATTAAGGTGGAAGCACTTTTCTATCACCACTCTTTCTGGATGCTGTGGGTTCATTTGCACAGTGCAGACCCATTTAAAGTTTTATGGACTATATGCAAATATATACTTGGTTTTCATATGGACTGCAAGTTTTGCTTCTCTGTTTTTTGCACTTTAGGTCTTATTGACCTCCTACATTGAGTTTTATGCTAATTCATTGTTTTCTCACCTTCACTTTTATATTAGCGCAGCTTTTTTTTCTTTTCCCTTTAATAAGGGGGCCCCCAGATCCCGGCCCCCCACCTTATGTGAATGAGTATGGGGTACATCGTACCCCTACCCATTCACCTTGGGGAAAAGTGTCAATAAAAAAAACACACTGCGCACACGGCATTACAGCGGGAGACCTCGTCGTGTCAACATCTCCAGAAGAGAAGAGGGAAGAAGGCGACGGGGAAGAGCTGGCAGAAGATAGCGGAAGTGCCCGGCAGAAGGCAAAAAGAACCGAAGAGCGGGAGAAGAACCGGAGAGCGCGGAGAAGGCACTGGAGAGTCGGAAGAAGACCCCCAAAGTCAGAAGAAGACCCCCAAAGTCAGAAGAAGACCCCCGAAGTCGGTAGAAGACCCCCGGAGCTGCCTAATAAATTACTTTAGAAAGCTGTCTAGTGTGTTTTTTTTATTGACACTTTTCCCCCAGGTGAATGGGTAGGGGTACGATGTACGATGGTGGGGGGCCGGGATCTGGGGGCCCCTTATTAAAGGGGCTCCCGGATTCCGATAAGCCCCTTGCCCGCAGACCCCGACAACCAACGGCCAGGGTTGTCGGGAAGAGGCCCTTGTCCCCATCAACATGGGGGCAGGGTGCTTTGGGGTGGGGGGGCCGCAGGCCACAAGCCAAGTTGAGGGCATGCGGCCTGGTACAGTTCAGGAGGAGGGGGCGCTCGCTCGTCCCCACCCCCTTTACTGACTGGCCGGGCTGCGTGCTTGGATAAAGGTCTGGTATGGATTTTGGGGGGACACCCACAACATTTTTTCGGCGTAGGGGGTTCCCCTTAAAATCCATACCAGACCGAAGGGCCTGGTATGCTCTTGAAGGGAAACCCATATCGTTTTTTTATTAAAAATTTGGCCTGGAGTTCCCCCTCATGATTCATACCAAATACCAGCTCCGTGGGAGGGAGGGGGGGGTTTGCCTTAGAGCCGGTTCACAGCTTCTTGTAAAGTAGCCTCTCTATGAACGGGGATCCGACTTGGAGGCGACTTCCATTGAAATCAATGGGTATAAGTCGCCTAGAAGTCGGATTGAAGTTGTACAGGAACCTTTTCTGAAGTCGGAGCGACTGCAGTAGTGTACATTAAGACGGCTCCATTCACTTCCATTACTTTTCTAAACCGTGCGACTTGGGGAGACTTGAAGTCGGATCCCAGAACGCCCCTGTGTGAACCGGCTCTGACCCATATTTGTTGATACTTGGAGAAGGTATTTAATGATGTTGTTGAATCTGTGTTTGCTCTTATAATTTATTAGTGCTTCAACATGTGACATTTTGGTAGAAGAAGTACTTGAAGAGTAGTTGAGAACTTGACCAAGCTGGTGTAACCATTAAATGCATGAAATGTACTAGTACAGATCATGGGGCCCCATAATAAAATTGTGATAGCGATGAGCATTATGACTCTTCCTTTGTATCTGATGTCTGGTCTCTTCTTAGACTAGAGAGTTCCCACAGGGGCAGGGTTAATGGGAGCCTCTCCAACCATTAATAATTCAGTACCAGGCCTGCCTTATCTTCACATGCACACAGATTGTATAAGTTTGCCCCAAAAACCTCCCTACTGGCCACTCCCTCAGGACCTATAGCAGCAACTGCATGGAGTACACAAGCCATTAGCTGAGAACCTGAGGTCTATGAGATGGTTCTTTATAGACATCTTGTGGTACAGTAACAATGATGTCACAACTCAACAATACTTAAATAATGTACAGTTGGCTAAGATTCAGGACTTTTTAGGCACTTACACACAAAATATTATAAAAAAAACTAATTTATTAATCATACAAATTCATATACGTTTTAATGAATGTGTATGATCAATACATTTGTACAATTATAATATTTTGCCTGTAAGTGCCTAAAAAGTCCAGATTCTCAGCCAACTGTACAGTACATTATTCTATATATGGAATGTGGTACCCGGCAAGATTGGGCTTGTAGAATAACTTACTTGCATCAGCAGTCCCAATGTGCACATGTGATGGAATAGTTTTCTTCTTCTTTTAAGAACACACTGGGGCTGATTTACAAAACGTTTGCGCCATGAGTATCGGCGCATCTGTGCGCGCAATGGCTGTTTTGGTATTTACAAAACATTAGCGCCGGTAGCGCAGCCCTATTTCCCATTTACTATAGTGTTGTCGGCGGACGGGAGGAGGCGCTCAGTGCGCCACTATGGACCTGGCGCACGGCATGTTAAAATCTAAATATAAAGAACCTGGAAGTGAGAATATAATGGGGGAGACATGGGGTGATGTGAGGAAGTGTAGTCCTGCCCAAATAACTAATATGCCCAAAATAGAGTGAGAAAGTAACTTTTTCAAAACCAGCCCGCTGCGCCGGCAAGTACGATTAGAGCTGCGGGAGTTTTTTTTTAGATCAGCGCGGGAATTTTACTTGTTCAAATGCGCCAAGACACTGCGCCGGCAAAATCTTAGTAAATGTCAAGTCACGTAACTCAATTTGCATAAGTTGAACAGGCGCAGCTCTGAACTTGCCAGTGCGCCTTCAAAATAACATTTCTAAAGGAAAAAAAAAGGCATTTAAAAGCACCCGCGGCTATAATGAATAGGCCCACCAAATTCCATTACCAGGCCCTTCAGGTCTGGAATGGGTATTAAGGGGAACTCTGCCGCAAATGTAAAAAAAAAAATGCATACGGTTCCCCCAAATAGCCATACCAGGCCCTTCAGATCTGGTGTGGATTTTAAGGGGAACTCCACCCCAAATGTAAAAAAAAATGGCGTGGAGTCCCCCCAAAAATCCACACCAGACCCTTCTCTGAGCACGCAACCTGGCAGGCCGCAGGAAAAGAGGGGAGGATGAGAGAGCAGCCCCCCCTTCTGAACCGTACCAGGCCACATGCCCTCAACATGGAGAGGATGTCCCCATGTTGATGGGGACAAGGGCCTCATCCCCACAACCCTTGCCCGGTGGTTGTGGGTGTCTGCGGGCGGGGGGCTTATCGGAATCTGGAAGACCCCTTTAACAAATGTACCCCTACCATTTCACAAAGAAAGTGTCAAAAATGTAAAAAATGACAAGAGCCGGTTTTTGACAATTTCTTTATTAATGTCTTCTCCTTTCTTCCATCTTCTTCTTCCATCTTCTTCTTCTGTTCTCCATTCGGGTTTCTTCCTCCATCTTGTTCTTCATCTTCATCTTCCTCTTCCTCTTCATCTTTATCTTCATCTTCATCTTCCTTCTTCCTTCAGTCTTCTCGTCCGCATCTTGCTCCGGCTTCTTCTTTCTTCGGCCGCTCCGTTTGAATTGGAGGTTCCCGCTGTCTGACGCTTCAGTTCTCCTCTTGGTCCGCTGCCACCCGGTGGCTCCGCCCCCCTCTGACACCACAGGGAAAGTCCTTGTGAAATCCATGTGGGGGGCGGGGTCACCGGGTGGCAGCGGACCCAGAGGAGAACTGAAGAACTGAAGCGTTGCACAGCGGGAACCTCCAATTCAAACGGAGCGGCCGAAGAAAGAAGAAGCCGGAGCAAGATGCGGACGAGAAGACCGAAGGAAGAAGGAAGATGAAGATGAAGATAAAGATGAAGAGGAAGAGGAAGAGGAAGAAACCCGAATAGGGAAAAGAAGAAGATGGAAGAAGAAGATGGAAGAAGATGGAAGAAAGGAGAAGACATTAATAAAGGAATTGTCAAAAACCGGCTCTTGTCATTTTTAACATTTTTGACACTTTCTTTGTGAAATGGTAGGGGTACCCCATTACCAATTCACATAGGGGGGGCCGGGATCTGGGGGTCCCCTTTGTTAAAGGGGTCTTTCAGATTCCGATAAGCCCCCCGCCCGCAGACCCCCACAACCACCGGGCAAGGGTTGTGGGGATGAGGCCCTTGTCCCCATCAACATGCGGACATCCTCCCCATGTTGAGGGCATGTGGCCTGGTATGGTTCAGGAGGGAGGGGGGGCCGCTCTCTCATCCCCCCTCTTCCCCTGCGGCCTGCCAGGTTGCGTGCTCGGATAAGGGTCTGGTTTGGATTTTGGGGGGACCCCCACGCCGTCTTTCGGCTTAGGGGGTTCACCTTAAAATCCATACCAGACCTAAGGGCCTGGTATGGATTTTGGGGGGACCCCCACGCCGTTTTTCGACTTCGGGGTTCACCTTAAAATCCATACCAGACCTAAGGGCCTGGTATGCTCCTGAAGGGGAACCCATGCCGGTTTTTTAATTAAAATTTGGCCTGGAGTTCCCCTTCATGATTCATACCAAACACGGGACAGCGAGGCTGCCGAGATGCCATCGCGCTGGAGACATTCTCGGCCAGCTAGTCGCCTCTAGGACACGACTTGAGCAGCTGCTTCACGCTCAGGTCATGTCCAAGTTGCCTCGCAAAGTCGCGCTGTCCCTGTGTCAGCCGGCACACGAGTCGCCCCGCGAGTCGGATCGGCTTCATCCGACTTCCCGGGCGACCTCTATTCAAATCAATGGGCTCTCATAGGGAACCATTCATTTTCAAAAGAGCGCCACTGACATTTGTATTTACTATAACAGTGCACCGCTGGTTCCTGCGCCCAATGAAGGAGTTATCCGGCGCACCAATTAAGGTATGAACCGGCGCAGCGCACTGTTATTAGTAAATCAGCCCCACTGTAATATAAAAAAAATAGTTAGTCAATTTCGGTAATTATTCTTTAAACTAGTAAGTAACCATACTTTTAAATATTAGTAGATTCACATGCTGGAGGTTTGGACAGAGTGCAGTAGCACTATGAAAAACTGAATTAGATCATTGAGTAGACTTTTCTACGTTATTAGAATAAGGTCTTGTTTATACAGATATTACAGAGGACCACTGAGTGCACAAGTGTGATGCCTACCTTTGACTTAAGAAAGAAGGTATAATCAACTAAATGGTTCAGTGCACACCACGGACGGACCGAAAGTTCGCGCAAACTTTAGAACCCCGTTAAAGTCTATGGGACTCGAACGTTCGGAATCAAAAGTGCTAATTTTAAAGGCTAATATGCAAGTTATTGTCCTAAAAAGGGTTTAGGGACCCGGGTCCTGCCCCAGGGGACATGTATCAATGCAAAAAAATTTTTTTAAAAACTGACGTTTTTTCGTAAGCAGTGATTTTAATGATGCCTTAAGTGAAAAAAAGTGAAATATTCCTTTAAATATCGTACCTGGGGGGTGTCTAAAGTATGCCTGTGAAGTGGCACATGTTTCCCGTGTTTAGAACTGTCCCTGCACAAAATGACATTTCTAAAGGAAAAAAAGTCATTTAAAACTGCTTGCGGCTTTAATGTAATGTCTGGTCCCGGCAATATGGATGAAAATCATTGAGAAAAATGGCATGGGTACCCCCCCAGCCCATTACCAGCCCCTTTGGGTCTTGTATGGATATTAAGGGGAACCCCACACCCAAATTAAAAAAAGGAAAGGCGTGGGGCCCCCAGGCCCTATATACTCTGAACAGCCGTATACAGGTGGTCCAAACAAGACAGGGACTGTAGGTTTGTTGTTACGTAGAATCTGTTTGTAATTTTGAACTGGTACATTTTTAAAGTGTAGCTCCAGCCAAAAAATCTATTTTTAAGCTTTTTGGAAAACATAGGGAAGGGTTATCACCCCTGTAACATTTTTTTTGCTGTCTGTGCACCTGTTCAGAACATTTCACCTCACTTTCTGTCCCAATGACAAATGTTTTTGGAAAATTTGGGTTTTTTAGTGAAACAAGGATTGGTGATAAAGCATCAGTGGAGAGGAGACACCTTTTTCCCATATTAACTCTTAAAGGAGAGAATTTCCCTTCCTAGGGGTAGATTTCCTCTCACTTCCTGTTGTCTGCTTCCGTTTTCAAGTAGGAGTCGTTTGTAAGTTGGATGTTTGAAAGTAGGGGCGTGACCTATATACTCTGCAGAAATTTGGGCCTTAGGTGTTGGTGTTGCCACAACACTGTAAGCCCTCACAGTTACTCTTGGTGCAGGCTGGAACACCCTGCTGTGAACTATTATATCAAGAATTGTAATTACATGCCATTGTTGAACAGTGGTAGAAAAATTGGGCCTTTGGCGGTGGTGGTGGTGGTGGTGCTGGTGCCACAACACTGTAAGTCCTCACAGTTACTCTTGGTGGGTGCTGGAATGGGCCCTGCTGTGAAATATTATATCAAGAATTGTAATTACATGCACCTGTTGAACAGGGGCAGACGAATTGGGCCTTCGGTGGTGGTGTTGCCACAGCACTGTAAGCCCTCACAGTTACTCTTAGTGGGCGCAGGTATGGGCCCTGCTGTGAAATATTAGATCAAGAATTGTAATTACATGTCACTGTTGCACAGGGGCAGAAAAATTGGGCCTTGGGCACTGGTGCCACAACACTGCAACCCCTCACAGATACTCTAGTTGGAGTGCAGGAATGATCCCTGCTGCAAAATATTGCATCAAAAATTGTAATTACACACCCCTGTTAAACAGGGGCTGAAAAATTGGGCCTTAGGTACTGGTGTTGTTCCCACTACACTGCAATCCCTCACAGATACTCTGGTTGGAATGCAGGAATGAGCCCTACTGCAAAGTATTGCATCAAAAATTTTAATTACACGCCCCTGTTAAACAGGGGCTGAAAACTTGGGCCTTAGGCACTGGTGCTGGTGCCACAACACTGCAAACCCTCAAAGATACTCTAGTTGGAGCACAGGAATGAGCCCTGCTTCAAAGTATTGCATCAAAATTTTAAATTACACGCCCCTGTTAAACAGGGGCTGAAAAATTGGGCCTTAGCCACTGGTGGTGGCGCCCAGAACCAAAAATGTTCTTACTAGCTATCAGCATGATCATTGAGGAGGAAGAGGATAGTCACTCAACATAACAGGATAGTCACTCAACATCAGCATAGGCAGTCTTGAAGGGATCTGACATTTCAAAAAAAATTATTCGGTTACATCAGCATCAGGTGCTTGGTAGCTGGTGGTGATCCAAGACTGATTCATTTTTATGAAGGTCAGTCGATCGACCGAGTCGGTGGACAGGCGCACCCTGTGATCGGTTGCAAAGCCTCCAGCAGCACTGAATGTGCGTTCTGAAAGAACGCTGGATGCAGGACAGGCCAGTAGCTCAATTGCATACTGTGCAAGCTCTGGCCAGTGATCCTTCCTCAAGACCCAGTAACCCAGAGGATTTTCGGTGGGAAAGGTGTCCAAGTCTGATCTTGCCCCTAGGTATTCCTGCACCATGTAAAACAGATGCTGGCGATGGTTGCTGGAACCGATCATACCTTGGGGCTGTGGACTAAAAAATTGTCTAAACGCACTGGTCAGACGGCCACCTTCTCCACCGCTCTTTCTTTGACTGACCGAAGCCTCAGCAACACGTTGTCCAGGACCAGGAATTTGTAACCTCCCAGTCTCTGGGAACGCAATGCACAGACCTTTCTGCAAGGCCTCTCGAAGATTTTCATCCTCTGCTCCCTCTGCAACGGCAAGATAAGGTCCACAACCTTACCCTTGTAACGTGGATCAAGGAGGGTTGCCAGCCAGTAATGATTCCTCTCCTTGATACCACAAATACGAGGATCGTTCCACAGGCTTTGCATGATCATGGAGGCCATGCAGCGTAGGTTTGCTGAGGCATTCGGTCCGGAGTTCTCTGGGTCACTCAGGACGACATGATCCACAGCCACCTCCTCCCAGCCACGTACAAGTCCATGGGTTTCTTGGGACTGTAATTGATCCCTTGAAGACTGCTGCTAATGCTGAGTGCTAGGCTCCACCTCCATGCTGACACAATCTTCCTCCTCCTCCTCCTCCTCGTCCTCTTCCTGTGTGATAGGCGGGCCAGCAGGAACACTGTCTGGATAAAGGGGGCCTTGAGAGGTAAGGAAGCCCTCCTCTTCCTCCCTCTGTTCTGCTTCAAGTGCCCTGTCCATTATCCCATGCAGCGTGTTCTCCAACAGGTGGACAAGAGGGACAGTGTCACTGATGCATGCACTGTCACTGCACACCATCCTTGTGGCCTCCTCAAATGGTGACAGGGCAGTGCATGCATCCCTGATCATGACCAACTGGAGTGGCAAAAAAAAAAGCAAGCTCCCCTGACCATATCCTGGTGCCATATTGGCACAGATACTCATTGATGGCCCTCTGCTGCGTGTGCAGCCGCTGCAGCATGGCCAAAGTTGAGTTCCACCTGGTGAGCATGTCACAGATTAGGCGGTTCTTGGGGAGGTTGTATATCTATTTGGAGGTCAGCCAGCCGAGCACTGGCATTATATGACCAGCGGAAATGCACACAGAGTTTCCTGGCCTGCTTCAGGACCTCCTGTAAGCCTGGGTACCTGCCCAAGAACCGCTGCACCACAAAGCCAAACAGGGCACATGGGTCAGGTGTCCCTGTCAGAGGATGGAGAGGAGGTTGGTGCCATTGTCGCAAACCACCATTCCTGGCTTAAGCTGGCATGGTGTCAACCACCTCTGAGCCTGCCCCAGCAGAGCTGACAGAATCTCTGCCCCAAGCACCCCAGCTCAGGCACCGCATGGCATCTTTTTGCCTGCGTACTTGCGTAGCCCCTTGAACACCTACGGAGCACCGCTGGTTCCGAGGACAAAGCACAGGAAGAGGCCATGGAGGAAGAAGAAGAGGAGGGGGTGGAGGAGAGAGGTGTGTCAGAATCACTAGTAGTAGCATTTTGGAGGCGTGGTGGCGGAACAACCTCCAACACAACCTTGTCCTGCATCCTTCCCAGCTGCCAGCAGAGTCACCCAATGTGCTGTGAAAGATAGGTAACGTCCCTGTCCATGCCCGCTGGACCATGAGTCAGCGGTAATATTCACCTTACCGCTGACCGCCCTGCCCAGCGAGGCCAAGACATTGCCTTCCACATGCCGGTAGAGAGCCGGAATCGCCTTCCGTGAGAAAAAGTGGTGTTTGGGAACCTGCCACTGAGGAACCGCATATTCCACAAACTCACGGAAGGGGGCAGAGTCTACCAACTGAAAAGGCAGCATTAGGTAGTGCTAGCAATTTAGCCAAGCTAGCATTCAACCGCTGGGCATGTGGATGGCTGGGAGCGAACTTCTTTCGGCGGTGCAGCAGCTGGGGCAGGGAAATTTGCCTGGTACAATCTGACGTCGGTGTACCGATAGCAGATTGCCCGCAAGTACTTGGCTGTGACACACCTAATTCTACACCTTCATTCCTCTCAGTGCATGTTTCAGAGAGAACTGAAGGTATAGTGGGGTTGAAGATCCCGGCTGATGAGGAGCAAGGAGAGGTCTGGAGAGGAGAGGTGTGGGTCTTTTAAGATCCCAGCTGATGAGGAGCAAGGAGAGGTCTGGAGAGGAGAGGTGTGGGTCTTTTAGGTACGCTTGCCAACGAACTGCATGGCAGGGCGACACATGTCTGGTCAAGCATGTGGTGCCCAAGCATGTGTTTTGGCCACGCGAGATGTGCTTGAGACATATGTTGCAAATAGCAGCGGTGCGATCTGATGCACTTGTCTCAAAGAAGGCCCACACCAAAGAACTTTAGAAATAACGTGCAGAGACAGCAGCGCCCTGCACATGCGGAGCTCTGCGGTGTGATGCAGTCGGTGTGCTGCCCTTAAGCTGGCCCCTGGGGGGCATCCTGCCTCATTGGAGATGTGCCTCCTCCTCCTCCTCCTCTCTTCTATCAGGCACCCATGTGGAGTCAGTGACCTCATCATCCCCTCCCTCCTCATCACTGGAGCAAACCTGGCAGTATGCTGCAGCTGGGGGAACATGACTGCCAGATTGCTGTCCTTCTTGGGCACCCCCTCTCTCTGGGCTCACGTTACTGCCTTCCTCTAGCTGGGTACCATCATCAGAGCCTTCAAAACGCTGGGCCTCCTCCTGGAACATGTATCCAACACTGTGGTCAAACAGTTCGGGGGACTCCTCAGGAGGACATGGTGGGGCTAGGGAAGGAGTGACTGATGCCATTGAGCCGAGGGAAGAGGCTGCATTGGCAGCTGCTTTGCCAGACAAAGTACCCTGAGCCTGGGTGAGAGAGAATGAGGAGGATGAGGACGGCTTGGTCAACCACTCTACCAAGTCTTCGGCATGTTGCGGCTCAACACGGCCAGCTGCAGAAAAAAAGGACAAGTGTGTCCCACGCCCACATGCTGATGAGGATGCACCGTGTCCACGACCAGCACTGTTGCCTCTAGACACAGAGCCTTGGATGTATATATATACTAATTATACTGCAGCTAGCAGAATCAACTGCCTGCCTGTAGTATTATTAGTATGAGAACACCAGCAATTGTCTTCAGGTAGCTTTAGGTGCAAACTGTGCAAAGGAAACAATACACTAACTGTAAATACTGCAGCTGCCTGCCTGTGGTATTATAATGATCAGAAGAACACTAGCAATTGTCTTCAGGTAGCTTTAGGTGCACACTGTGCAAAGGACACAGTACACTAACTTTAAATCCTGCAGCTCCCTGCCTGTGGTATTAATATGATCAGAACACCAGCAATTGTCTTCAGGTAGCTTTAGGTGCACACTGGGCAAAGGACACAGTACACTAACTGTAAATACTGCAGCTGCCTGTCTGTGGTATTAATAGAATCAGAAGAACACCAGCAATTGTCTTAGGTAGCTTTAGTTGCACACTGTGCAAAGGACACAATACACTAACTGTAAATACTGCAGCTGCCTGCCTGTGGTATTAATATGATCAGAACACCAGCAATTGTCTTCAGGTAGCTTTAGTTGCACACTGTACAAAGGACACAGTACACTAACTGTAAATACTGCAGCTGCCTGCCTGTGGTATTAATATGATCAGAAGAACACCAGCAAGTGTCTTCAGGTAGCTTTAGGTGCACACTGTGCAAAGGACACAGTACACTAACTGTAAATGCTGCAGATGCCTGCCTGTGGTATTAATATGATCAGAACACCAGCAATTGTCTTCAGGTAGCTTTAGGTGCACACTGTGCAAAGGACAAAGTACACTAACTGTAAATACTGCAGCTGTCTGCCTGTGGTATTTATAGGATCAGAAGAACACCAGCAATTGTCTTCAGGTAGCTTTAGGTGCACACTGTGCAAAGGACACAGTACACTAACTGTAAATACTGCAGCTGCCTGCCTGTGGTATTAATGGGATCAGAACACCAGCAATTGTCTTCATGTAGCTTTAGGTGCACACTGTGCAAAGGACACAGTACACTAACTGTAAATACTGCAGCTGCCTGCCTGTGGTATTAATAGGATCAGAAGAACACCAGCAATTGTCTTCAGGTAGCTTTTGGTGCACACTGTGCAAAGGACACAGTACACTAACTGTAAAAAATAAAAGACTATTGGCATAACATTTTAGACTATATTGAGGAAATAACCGGGGAAAGGATCCCTCAAAATGCTTGGAAAAAACAATATAAAGAAACGTTGGTCCCCCCCTGCTCAATGCCGCAAAGGCTCTGATCCCAAAAAAAATGGCTTCAAGTCGAGAAGCCAGCTATAAAAGAATGGATACAGAGAGTAGATTATGTGTGTGAGATGGAGTACCTGTGCAGCAGGGAGCAGGGAATGGAGAAAAAACATAGAACAACTTGGACGAAATGGAGTGAGTTTAAGCGAACAGAGAAATACGCAGTAGCAATGACAGAAATAGATGGGCCCGAGATAATTTAACCTCCCTGGCGGTATGATTCTGTCAGATTTTAGGTGCTGAAAGCGGTACCATTATTCTGCATGGAAATTTGGCATTTTATATTGCAGGCCTGTAATTCTTAGGAATAACTCACTTAAATCTGTCCAAACAAGAGTCTAGTAGACATCCCGGGTATGATAAAGTTCAAAAAACAAAATCATAAATTATAATATAATAAATAACTATAAAATAATTATAACAAATAATAATATAATAATAATAAAAGTGTTTTTCAGTGTTTGATGACGAATTTCCCCACAAATCGCTATCGCTTAATTCTGCGAGTGATTCTAATTTATTATCGCTGTTTTCTAGCTGGTCTAAAACCACTTTTGACATAAAGGGACACTTTTTGGTTGCTATGGACAATCTCCAAATTCCAGGCAGAAAGAACAGTTTTTATTATATAAAAGTGCATGCAGGACACTGGGCAGACCACTAGGGACAAAGGGGGTGTGTAATTATTTTATACAGTACTGTAATCTGTAAGATTACAGTATACTGTATGTGTACTGTGTTTTAACTTTTTTGAATTTGGCGCCGATCTCCGCCCCCGTGCGTCGTAACATCGCAGGGAACGGAGCTCGGCGGCACTCGGCACTGTGTGAATCGAGCGAGATGACAGCTCGATCACACAACGGGGAGGCATCGCAGGATCCAGGGGACAAGGTAAGTAACTCTGCCTGGATCACTGCGATGCAATCCCGAGTCTGGCTCGGGGTTACCGCTTTTGGTGCTGAAACTTCATCCCGAGCCAGACTCGGGAATACCGCTAGGCAGGTTAAGAAGGCGAAAATAAGAGATCTGGGGGGGGGGGGCAGGGAAGGGTTAGGTTAAATTAATATAGGAGGTATGTAAAATTTTAAAATGTATATGTCTTCCTATTTTTTGTAATGATGTTGAAATATGTCTTAAACTAAAAAAAAAAAAAAAAAGGACACAGTACACTAACTGTAAATACTGCAGCTACCACAATCACCTGCCTGCCTGTCAGTATTTTAGGAAGAGAATAACAGGAACGGATCTAGCTAAACTGAATACAGTGTATATATGTAAATACAACACCTAGGATGCATATATATCCTCTAAACACTGTAACTGCAGCTAACTGACTCGCCTGCCTGCTCTATCTAACTTAAATCAAATGACACTGTCTCTCTGTCTATCTCTCCCTACCGCCGCAACACACTACACAAGGCCACCACGCAGGCGGCCTTATATAGTGTGGGGTGTGTACTAAACCCCCTGAGCCATAATTGGCCAAAGCCACCCTGGCTTTGGCCAATTACGGCTCTCTGTACAGACGGCGCTGTAATTCGCCAAGCATGTGGGTCATAGTGCATGCTTGGCCAATCATCAGCCAGCAATGCACTGCGATGCCGCAGTAAATTATGGGCCGTGACGCGCCACACGAATTTGGCGCAAACGGCCCATAATGTTCGCAATTCGGCGAACAACTGAACAGGCGATGTTCGAGTCGAACATGGGTTCGACTCGAACTCGAAGCTCATCCCTACACACCAGTAGTTGTAACCTTTGCTTCACACTGTATGGTGCTGCCCACTGCATTTCCTGTAATGCAAGCCTACTAACTCTAATTATGGACCATGGCAGCCCACTGATAGCCCATTTGAAAAGTATTTGAAAGAAAAAAAGAATGAAAGTCAAGGAATTTTAGCAGATTGTAGAGTGATTCTAACAAGAGTTTGATCTTCGTGATTGTTTGTGGTGTAGAGGTACACCTGCTGCAATGGGGAACAAGTGTGGGGGCGGGACATAAGCACCCTGTCGCTAAAAGGGATGTTCTATTTTAATTAAAGGGGGAAAAAAACTTTTATTTATCCATGTAGTTTATGTTACCTCCTGAGACCATCCCTGACAACTATTTGTAACCTTATCTCTTGCTCATCTTCTATGGATGCAGCCTTGGTTGTCATACAGGCCAGGCTTCAAACTGCCTAGGATCATCTCCATTACATGGTGGCTTCAGCATATCATGTGTAGTGTACCCCCTAAGGACCTGCAGATGCACTGGGTCCTCCACTCCTGCACAGCCAGGCATGTCGAATTTTCACAGTCACCCCAGAGTCACCCCAGAGTCAGAGAACAGTCCGTGACTTTGTTTTTGTTATTTATTGAGGGTTAATAACTTGGATAGTGATGGGAGGTTATGGGATGCCCATTTGACTTCAGCAACAAAACTTTGGCAACTTCAGGGACATCTTCCTACATACAGTCTATATACTGTACAGTCTCCTTTACTCTCCTCCTGCACTTCACCTGTTTGCAGTCACCAGCTGATTCACTGTTAGTTGATCTGACAGACTCTCAATCAGATTCTTAGTATTGGCCCTTAACAGGCAGGAACTTGTAGACCCTTGTAGTGTAGCAAAAATTACAGTGAACAGCCTGCACTTCTTCCTCTGTGGCTACAGATCCCAGCATAACCTTTTCAGGCACTGCCAACCCACCTGGCTGCAGCTGCCCCTTTCACTAGCCCTCCAAGCTAACTTCTCCATACCAGTCCTCCAGACTGATACTGACCAGCATACCCTGCTGACTCTCAGGAGATCTCCCAGGGAAGGATGTGGACCTAAAGTGATTGTAAATGATTACCTTGTAAAACAACCTATTCAGTTTAAAATAGAAATTAAAGGCAAAACATTTTGTATATAAATATATAATATATAAATACCTTTTTTCCCTTTTTTATAAATGATCACATTCCCTCTGTACTCAGCTGCATTAGAGATGGGGGAGGAGAAGCAGCAGCACACTGAGCCTTCCAGTGATTGGCTGTGCAGCGGGGGAATGTCAGGACAAGTCTGATCATTGAAGGGGAGCACACTGAGTTCCCAGCATAGCTAGAGAACTGATCACGGTGTGCTGTACTGCTTAGTGTGGTCAGTTTTTATTAGTAAATCAGAGGGACTAGCAGGAGCACCAGGGATCAGGAATATGAAGTGTTGGGGTAACAAGTGCTTTAAGCCCACAGCTTTCTTCAGGAAGACTGGCTATATGTGGCAGTCTCCCCCTTGTTAGTCCCCAGAAGTGTTTATCTACTTACTCTGTCCTCTCTTGCTCCTGTGCCTCCAGGAAAGGCTTCCTCCCGTGTGTTTTGGCAGGATCCTTCCATCACCTGAGCCCCGTCCCAAAGTCATCTCCCCCCCATACTAGGGAGCATCCCTGAGGGCCACCGACAGCTTTCTCAGCACTGTATCTCCAACTTCCACCCAACTGCTCTGCTGGCCTGGCCCATGTCTATTTATGGACTGATCTCAGCCCCCTTCCAGCCAGCTCCTTGGGATTGGCTGAGGCTCCATAAATATTCAAGACAGCTCTTCCTAACTTCCACCCACTAGCTCTAGAACACTGTACTATGTCCCAAAAATAGGGGGAGGCACCAGAGGACTGTCAGGATGAGTCATCCAGCCCTGACTCACTGAACCCTGACCCAAATTCACAGACTAAATTTACCTACACTAATAAAACCTACACTACTTCTAGCACACACTAGAGGGTGCTACACATGTATGTTTTTTTCCCTGCATGCTCTGCAGATTCTCCTCTGCTGTTTATCTTCAATTGCTACATCCCATGCTGCCTACAAGCAGTGATTCATGTACTGACTCCGCCTCCTGAAACTCCTCTTCTCAGAACCTTTGTAGTTCAGAAGGCAGACTCTATGAAATGTGTGACACAGAGGTGCCTACTCACAGGTCATAGTAAATAAGTATCACAGAAGAGAACAGAAAAAAAGGAAATGTGTGGGAATCTTTACAAAGTAAGGTTACAAACTTTAAAATGGTTTCGATTAATCGGAGTAGGCTAGAAAGTATTGAAATACAATTTGGAAATAAACATATGATTTTACATTTTGATCATAGATATGCTTTAAGCCACTCTAGCAGTTGTTCACATTGATCTTGTGAGGTAATATACAACTACTGAGCGAACAACTACCTGGGAAGCTCCAGTTGCCCACCATTCGAAAATGTAGGTCCATGTCTCCATTATGTCCGTAATATGTGGAGTACAAACAACATTGAATTATTATCCTACAACAATGTTCTGTTATTGCTACATGTTGCCCTGTGTGTAGCTGGACATGCAGCTAAACCTTATTAATTGGATGCCATAACAAAACTGCTACCAAAGTGAAAGTTTGAATAACTGAAAAAATATGAGAATTACATGAGAAGTATTTTTTGAGAGGGGGTGTTAGCATGCTGTTTTTGCAAAAAAAGGTGCAACAACCATTCTCATATATTAGACTTTGATTGGTTGTTCTGCTAATAGGTGTAGTGTTTTATAATGTAATTTTCTTCCTAGTGGAACATTGTGGGTATTATGTAATTTCCAGTCTCTGTGTTCCTGTTGTTTTCCAATAAATCAAAAAAGGCTCAGCCAAATGTCCAGCAACATCTTGACTAATAACAGTCATATCTGTAGCAGCTTTCCAGCACAAATTCCTTCTGCCCTTATGGTAATGAGGTTTAGTGATGTCACTATAGTGCTGCTCACTGTTGTTCTTATAAAAAAGGATGCATCAATGCAAGACTATCTGCTTATACCCTTTTGTGGATGTGTACCCTCTTAACCTTTCCTGCTGCTGCATGATTATTTCCCTATTAGTCATCAGATCACCAGTCATTTGGGGGGGGGGGGGGGGTTGGGAAATAAGATCTGTTAAGAGCAAGACCTCCCTTCACTAAGATGGAACAAGGCACAGCAAGCCAATAATGGGAAAGATCTGCTGCAAGGAGCATATAAGCAGTACTAGTGACCAGTCCTTTCTAATGTACCTTCCCATTTTTTGGGCACATGTTCACAGTTCAGGTCTTCATTATTAAGTCTTTAGCAGCACATTGAACACCTCTAATTCACAAGTATATATTTTACTGCAGCATAGTTGAAATATCAGTAAACCTACTATATTTCAGCAGTTATTATTTCATTTCAGATTACTCATTTGCTTGATTTTTTTTTATACTTTTTAATTGATATTTTCACAGTGTCCTTGACAGCTCCCATCTTAAATTGTGGATTTCTCCTTTAGTGCTTGGCCAGTTGGAATTAACTGTAACACCTTCCTCAGCTATTGGCTTGTAGAAAATCTACTATTTCCATCATATACCTCGAGTGTTTGGCAGTGAATGGAATGAATAAATATGAGTAATAATCTTGTATGCCAAGATTAGGATTGGTTTGTTAAAAACACAGAAATTTTGTGTTGCATTTATATACAAACCGTAAAAACAGCCCATTATTAATGTGTGCTCTCTGTCCATGTGTATGTAGCCATACGTGATTGGCCAAAGAATATTATGACTTGTACACTGAAATACTTCTTTTGTCGGTGTAACGGCACCCCAATATAAAGGAGTAAAACGCCGTTTACGATGTTCCCTCTCCTAGACACACATCCACTCGCTACCAATATCCACAGCCAAACGACCCTTTCCCATAGGACCCGATCCCCTTAGAAGGACGAGACGCACTCTGTCTTCTTCTGGGGTAGAATGCCTTTATTATTGAGAAACATTGTAACTTTATACACAATTCAATACACATGATTTAACATGAACAAGGGCCCAGCTCCACCCACACATCCCAAGACTCAACACCTCATCCTGACGTCTGTTAGGCTTCAAAAGATCCCACACAATACACATCTTCTCACAAAGGGTTGGCAGCCAGTCTGTCTGGCACTTTACAATACACACAAGGACAGATTTAATCTCTATTCACACCAGACCTTCCCCAGTCATAATGAACAATAGAATGCAAAACACCTTAATTCCTCACAGCAATGATTACATAACCTCCACACACAGTATACATCCAATCTATATACAATGTATATACAGCCTTGAATATGGCTATCACAGACCATATCGGGGGTTTCTTTTATTCACCCTGTGTCCAAATTGACCCCACTGTCACACATCTCCCCTTTTGGCAGGGGACTAACAGAGGAGGGGACCCCAGACGGGTCTACTCCGAAGTTAGTCCATGGGTCCATTCTTCCAATGCTGGTATCCACCCAGTACCACAAATGAATTGCTCCAAGCAGAGCATTACTTACCCAGCCAACCTCTGCCTCTCTCAGAGAACATACCCGCCGCTGGGGAGAAGACAGGGTGACTGGGCTCAGTCCGTCATGCTGTTGGGGATCTGGGTCGACTGCCCGGCATCCCTGGGGTATACAAGTGGAGACTGAAGTCCCATCCACTTGTGGTAGGTGGAAGTCCCCCAGTGCTTGCAAAGCAAGGCTGACATCCTCCTGTCTCAGTGTCACACCATTTTCTGGGGTTGTGTCAGTGAGGACTGAAGTCCCATCTACTACCACAGGAACTCCCTCTTCTGTTAGTTGAGAGCAGAGGCCCGTGGCACTCGGCTCTGTTGCCAGCTCTTCTGCTGGGTTGCTGTGAGTGGAGACCGCAGTCCCATCCACCGATATCCGCTCAAGTGGCAGTTGTGTGCAGCGGCCAGTAGCATTCTGCCCTGCTGCCAGTGATTCAGCTGGGGGTGAAAGCTTTACCCCCTCAGCTTGTTGCTGGAGAGAGGGGCCAACTGCCCCGGCTCCCTGAAACTCCCCAGTTGTTTCCGGTGCTGGGCAGAGGTTGCTATCACTCTGCCCTGTTGCCAGCACTTCTGCTGGGGACTCCACACCATCTGCTCTGGCTAGCTGTTGGGGAGGGAAAATGGCTGCTTCTCCTCCCTGCATCTCTGAAATCCACTCAGAAAGAGGAACCATCACCTTCTCAACTCAGGCCTCCAAAACTGCCACGGGTGTAGAGCAGGGGTCTGCAGTACTTTGTCCTGCTGTCCGTACTTGAACGGGCGATGCATAATCCATAACATCCTCTGAACAGTCCCTTAAGTCCATATCTTCTGTAATCTGTGGCTGGGGAGATGAGCCAACTGCCCTAGCTCCCTGGAACCCCATATCATCCACTTCGGTTTTAAGGGTGGCAATCTTCAGCTTTTCCACTGCTGATTCTTCAGCCAGGCTAGCTCCCTGGGACTCCGTATCATCCACTTCGGCTTTAGGGAGGGCAATCTTCAGCTTTTCCACTGCCGATTCTTCAGCCAGGCTAGCTCCCTGGAACTCCATATCATCCACTTCGGCTTTAGGGGTGGCAATCTTCAGATTTTTCACTGCTGATTCTTCAGCCAGGATTTCATAGTTGTCAACTGGTATTTCCTGATAGTCCCAGGCAAAGGGAGCCCCACCCTGCTGCTGAGCAGATTCTAGCAGCTGTCTGTAGGCGATCTCGGATTGTCGTATTTCCGCCATTCTCCACTCATGTTGCCGCTCTAGTTCTCTCTTTTGTCGCGCATCCTGCAGCTGGATGCCTCTAATGGCTTCCTGAATGGCGGTCTCTGATGGGTTAGCACCATATAATGCCAACCGCTGTCGCACTCGTTTCTGAAACAAATCTTCAACTGACCGGGATCCTGCATCACCATCTCTCTGGTCCATCTCGGCTCTCAAGTAAGTCTTTCAGCGTGACTTTCCTGCAGGCTGCATAGCTGGTCATTCACTGTGGTGGCTTGGAGTGTCCCAGGAACTGGAGGAAAAATCCCGCTGCTGCCAACCTATGTAACGGCACCCCAATATCAAGGAGTAAAACGCCGTTTACGATGTTCCCTCTCCTAGACACACATCCACTCGCTACCAATATCCACAGCCAAATGACCCTTTCCCATAGGACCCGATCCCCTTAGAAGGACGAGACGCACTCTGTCTTCTTCTGGGGTAGAATGCCTTTATTATTGAGAACCATTGTAACTTTATACACAATTCAATACACATGATTTAACATGAACAAGGGCCCAGCTCCACCCACACATCCCAAGACTCAACACCTCATCCTGACGTCTGTTAGGCTTCAAAAGATCCCACACAATACACATCTTCTCACAAAGGGTTGGCAGCCAGTCTGTCTGGCACTTTACAATACACACAAGGACAGATTTAATCTCTATTCACACCAGACCTTCCCCAGTCATAATGAACAATAGAATGCAAAACACCTTAATTCCTCACAGCAATGATTACATAACCCCCACACACAGTATACATCCAATCTATATACAATGTATATACAGCCTTGAATATGGCTATCACAGACCATATCAGGGGTTTCTTTTATTCACCCTGTGTCCAAAGTGACCCCACTGTCACAGTCGGTAACATGCTTCTTGACTTCATGCCTAAGTTATTTTATAGTAACTTACTGCGATGTTCCAAAATAAACCAATTCTTGTCCTTTTAATATTCCTGAAGTTTGTTACTTATTAGTACACCAGAGTATTTAAAATTATTAAATTTTTTGTGTCTTTTGTAAAACTAGTGCTAAAAAGACTGCTTCTTAAGGCTGGGTTCACATATGTGCGAATTGGTTGCGGCTGTCCCCGCATCCATTTCGCATGACATGTGAGTGTGACTGGCTCTCCATTGAGCCGGCTCACACAGGTCCGGAGGGGTTGTGGAGGGGATTGCAAAAGGGTCCTGTGTGTGTGTTTGGGTCCAGTTCAGATGCGAATTCAGGAAAAAATTTGGACCTTAATTGCACCAGAACCGGTGAGCAGACACGCACCGTACCCCAGGCACGAACCCATGGCCGCGCGTATGTGAACCTGGCCTTAAATAATAAAGCTGTGAGATAAATACTATGGGGTCTGATTATAAAACATTAGCTGTGAAAATGTTTTAGCATTTATCAAAAGTCAAAAAGAATCCCTGTTATGTTTGTAATATGTGTGAAATGTCATTTTCTATTTGTTGCCTTTCTCAGGGTGAATGTAACATTCCCTAACTTTCGTTCTTAACCTCCCTGGCGGTATGATTCTGTCTGGAATTTTGTACCAAAAGCGGTACAATTATTTTGCATGGAAATTTGGTGTTATGTATTGTAGGCCTGCAATTCTTAGTAATTACTTACTTAAATCTGTCCAAACAAGAGTCTAGTAGACATCCCGGGTATGATAAAGTTTGAAACACAACATCATAAATTATAATATAATAAATAACTATAAATAATTATAACAAATAATAATATAATAATAATAAAAATTATTCACTAATGTAGTCAAATAAAAAACACAGAAATTTGCTCAGTTGCAGAATTGTCGCTGTCATTAGATTCAGTGTTTGATGACGAATTTCCCCACAAATCGCTATCGCTCAATTCTGTAAGTGATTCTAATTTATTATTGCTGTTTTCTAGCTGGTCTAAAACCACTTTTGACATAAAGGGACACTTTTTGGTTGCTATGGACAATCTCCAGTTTGCAGGCAGAAAGAACAGTTTTTATCTTATAAAACTGTATGCAGGGCACTGGACAAACCACTAGGGACAAAGGGGATGTGTATTTTTTTTATACAGTACTGTAATCTGTAAGATTACAGTATACTGTATGTGACTGTGTATTTACTTTTTTGAATTTGCCACCGAAATCCGCACCTGTTGCCGCGCCGCTTGGGAACGGAGCTCGGCGGCACTCGGCAGTCACCAGTGTGTGAATCGAGCGAGGAGACAGCTCACACACTAGGGGTGCTGAATTTAATCGTTGCATCGATGCATCGCGATTCGGGGCTCCCCGATGCGGCATCGATGTGTGTGACCCCAATAATCAATGTCGGGTGACGTCATCCCGACTTGCCCCGCCCCTCCCGGGAGAGCGCTCCGAGCATGTCTATTAAAATGCCAGTTTTGTAATAAATGCCGTTATAATCCATTAAGTGGCCACCGCTGCATGTGCTTTTTAAAATATATGCAGCTTCATACCTGCATTTCTGTCTGTATACAGTGTATATTCTGCTCATGTGACTGTTCGCTTCGGCCCGCCTCTCACCTCTCACGTTTCTCCTGACATCAGCCCCGCCTACTTCTCTTCTGATCTGATAGCTACAGTTGGTGGGCGGGGCTGAGAACTCCCACTGACGTCCGGAGAGAGGAGAACGAGAGACGTGAGGTGAGAGGTGAGAGGCGGGCCGGACCGGACAGAGTCACATGAGAGGAATATGCAGTTATACACAGACAGAAATGCAGGTATGTGAAGCTGCATATATTTTAAAAAGCACATACAGCGGTGGTCACTTAATGGATTATAACAGCATATATTACAAAACGGGTATTTTAACAGCATTATTCTTACACTAATATCGTGATGGTGGCTGCGCTGTAGTGAATTTAAATAAGATAAAGTGAGGTAAAAAGAAGTAGGGGAGGGGAGGGGGGTTTACAAAAGGAGGTGGGAATGGGGGGGGGGGAGAGAGGAGGGGTATGGGTGGGGTTGAAGGGGGATCGTATGTAGATCACTAGCTGAGGCTCAGCTAGATAGCGATGATGTGCAATGTGCACAGTGACACAAATATGCGTGCAATAATGTGTGAACAACTGGTAAATAAAAATAATGATCAAAGTGAGAACATGTGAAAACAGTGTCTGGATAGTCCAGTGATATACAAACGTGGTTTCTTAAAGTTCAAACATAAAAGGAAAAAAATATAAATCACTAAGGCATGATATGAATCAACAAACGGTGTCTGTGAATAAGATACACACACTGAGTGCATCAGTGAACTAAACCAATAAAAGCAAAAAGTCCCAGACAAGTCCTGATTGTGACTTCCAAGTATTGAAAAAAATAATACAAACACTATATTGTAAATTAATAATATATGAATAAAGTCATATATAAAAATAGAGTCCGTCACCAAAAAAGTGCTTGAAGATTTTCATGTGGCATCCACCCAGTGAGTGTGTGAATCTATATATTAGTGATTCATCCTGCTGCACGCACAGAGTTGCGCTATTGATGCTCTTCCCTTTTCATGTTTTCTCACATGCATCCCAATGAGTCATATGGAAACTGTGTCATAAAGATTATGCCATAAGGACGATTTACCATTCTCCACCTCAGAAATCTGCTTCATACCGCCCCCTCTCATTAGAGAGGTAAGCTGTTTGTGATCACTGGGTGGATGCCACATGAAAATCTTCAAGCACTTTTTTGGTGACGGGACACTATTTTTATATATGACTTTATTTATATATTATTCATTTACAATATAGTGTTTGTATTATTTTTGCAATACTTGGAAGTCACAATCAGGACTTTTTGCTTTTATTGGTTTAGTTCACTGATGCACTCAGTGTGTGTATCTTATTCACAGACACCGTTTGTTGATTCATATCATGCCTTAGGGATTTATATATTTTTTCCAGACACTGTTTTCACATGTTCTCACTTTGATCATTATTTTTATTTACCAGTTGTTCACACAATATTATTGCACGCATATTTGTGTCACTGTGCACATTGCACATCATCGCTATCTAGCTCAGCCTCAGCTAGTGATCTACATACGATCCCCCTTCAACCCCACCCATACCCCTCCTCTCTCCCCCCCCCATTCCCACCTCCTTTTGTAAACCTCCCTCCCCTCCCCTACTTCTTTTTACCTCACTTTATCTTATTTAAATTCACTACAGCGCAGCCACCATCACGATATTATTGTTTCACTGTTGATCTGGGCCAGACCCCTCGGTGACTGCTGCAGTATCTCATTCTCCCCCCATTTTTCCCAACCCCCCACATTATTTTCATCACTCAGCCAGCGCAAGGGTTTCCTTGTTTATATACATTATTCTTACACTGGCTCCTACACTTGCTCTGTGCTGAGATTTCCCCGGCTTCCTGTTTGCACATTCCACTGTGTTAACTCCTAGTATGCTGGAATGTGCAAACTTGGGAGCCCAGAGAAATTTCAACAGAGACAGTACAGGGAACTTTACAGGGCTGTTTGCTGTGGATTCTAATCCCTCCTGACCTCCTACCAGCCACATGCGTGAATTCCTGTACCCTGTAGTGCCCCGGATTAGTGCACTTTTTAAAGCGGAGTTCCACCGTTTTTTAGTTTATTAAAAGTCAGCAGCTACAAAAAGTGTAGCTGCTGACTTTTATTAAACCGACACTTACCTGTCCCACAGTTCATCGATGTGGCCGCACGGAGCCCCGCACCTTTCCCCCTCCTCTCCTCGATGCTGTCATATCTACTGTGGGCAACTGGCCATGATAGCTTACGGCTTCATGGCCAGGTGCGGACTGTGCTCTGCCATTGGCCAGCCAATCTTCTGGGACCTGTGTTGTGTCCCAGAAGATCGCTGGCAGGGAGGGGCCACCTAGAGCGAAAGGAGGAGTCACCTAGGCGGCCGGGACAGGAAGTCCCACTAAAAAGAGGACACCCCCACCCCCAAAAAAATGACATGCCAAATGTGACAAATGTGTCAGGGGGCGAGGAGTGCTAAAAACGGAAGTTCCACTTTTGGGTGGAACTCCACTTTAACCACTTGACAACTGGGCACTTAAACCCCCTTCCTAACAAGACGAATTTTCAGCTTTCGGTGCTCTCACATTTTGAATGACAATTACTCAGTCATACAACATTGTACCCATATGAAATTTTTGTCCTTTTTTTCACACAAATAGAGCTTTCTTTTGGTGGTATTTAATCACTGTTGGGTTTTTTATTTTTTGCGCTATAAGAGAAAAAAGACTGAATTTTTAAAAAAAAAATGAATTTTTCTTTGTTTCCGTTATAAAATTTTGCAAATTAGTATTTTTTCTTCATAAATTTTGGCCAAAATTTATACTGCTACATATCTTTGGTAAAAATAAGTACAAATTGGTGGATATTTTTTGGTCTTTGTGAAAGCTATAGAGTCCACAAGCTATGGTGCCAATATCTAAAAATTGATCACACCTGAAGTACTGACGGCCTATCTCATTTCTTGAGACCCTAACATGCCAGAAAAGTACAAATACCCCCCAAATGACCCCTTTTTGGAAAGAAGACATTCCAAGGTATTTAGAAAGAGTCATTGTGAGTTTTTTGAAGTTGTCATTTTTTCCCACAATTCTTTGCAAAAATCAAGATTTTTTTTTTTCCACAAAATTGTCATATTAGCAGGTTATTTCTCACACACAGCATATGCATACCACAAATTACACCCTAAAACACATTCTGCTATTCCTCCCGAGTATGGCGATACCACATGTGTGAGACTTTTACACAGCGTGGCCACATACAGAGGCCCAACATGCAGGGAGCATCTTCAGGCGTTCTGGAGCACCCAGGCCAATTCTGACATTTCTCTCCTACATGTAAAAATCATCATTTGTTTGCTAGAAAATTACATAGAACCCCAAAACATTATATATGTTTTTTTAGCAAAGACCTTAAAGAATACAATGGTGGTCATTGCAACTTTTTATCTTGCACGGTATTTGCGCAGAAATTTTCTAACGCGTTTTTTACGGAAAAAAACAGTTTTGTGCTTAAAAGAAAAAAAAACAGTAAAGTTAGCCCAATGTTTTTGCATAATGTGAAAGATGAAGTTACGCCGAGTAAATAGATACCTAACATGTCACCCTTCAAAATTGCACACGCTCGTGGAATGGCGCCAAACTTCGCTACTTAAAAATCCCCATAGGCAACGCTTTTAAATATTTTTACTGGTTACATGTTTTGAGTTACAGAGGAGGTCTAGGGCCAAAATTATTGCTCTCGTCTAACGTTCGCAACGATACCTCACATGTGTGGTTTGAACACCGTTTTCATATGTGGGCGGGGCTTACGTATGCGTTCACTTCTGCATGCGAGCTCGCGGGGGCAGGGGCGCTTTAAAAAAAAAAAATATTTTATTGTTCATTTTACTTTATTTATTTTAGTTTGACATGTTTTTCCGCCCCAAATTTTTTTTTTATCACTTTTATTCCTATTACAAGGAATGTAAACATCCCTTGTAATAGGAATATGGCATGACAGGTCCTCTTTACAGTGAGATATGGGGTCAATAAGACCCCACATCTCACCTCTAGGCTGGGAAGCCTGAAAAAAAACCAAAAAAAAAACAATCTTGGCTTTGATCGTAGCGGTGAGTCGGTAGAAGCACCGGAGGGCAGCGGGAGGGGGGGCATCCCCTCTCACCTCGCGTAAGAGCGATCAAGCGGTGGAACAGCCGCTATGATCGTTCTAATGGTGTAGGGAATCGCCAGCTGAAAAAGCGAATATCTGAATGATGCCTGTAGCTGCACCCATCATTCAGATATCCCTGCACAAAGTTAAGGACGTAATATGACGGCCGGCGGGCGGGAAGTGGTTATTGCGGAGTATTGCCGGGTATTGCGGAGTATTGCCGGGTATTGCGGAGTATTGCCGGGTATTGCGGAGTATTGCCGGGTATTGCGGGGTATTGCCGGGTATTGCGGGGTATTGCCGGGTATTGCGGAGTATTGCCGGGTATTGAGGGGTATTGCGGGGTATTGAGGAGTATTGCCGGGTATTGAGGGGTATTGCCGAGTATTGCGGGGTATTGCAGGGTATTGCGGGGTATTGAGGAGTATTGCAGGGTATTGAGGAGTATTGCCGGGTATTGAGGAGTATTGCCGGGTATTGAGGAGTATTGCTGGGTATTGTGGAGTATTGCCGGGTATTGTGGAGTATTGCCGGGTATTGTGGAGTATTGCCGGGTATTGCGGAGTATTGCCGGGTATTGCCGGGTATTGAGGAGTATTGCAGGGTATTGAGGAGTATGGCAGGGTATTGCGGAATATGGCAGAGTATTGCACAGTATGGCAGGGTATTGCACAGTATGGGCAGAGTATGGGCAGGGTATTGCACAGTATGGGCAGGGTATTGCACAGTATGGGCAGAGTATGGGCAGAGTATGGGCAGGGTATTGCACAGTATGGGCAGAGTATGGGCAGAGTATGGGCAGGGTATTGCACAGTATGGGCAGGGTATTGCACAGTATGGGCAGGGTATTGCAGAGTATTGCACAGGGTATTGCAGAGTATTGCACAGGGTATTACAGAGTATTGCACAGGGTATTGGCAGGGTGTATTGCAGAGTATTGGCAGGGTGTATTGCAGAGTATTGGCAGAGTGTATTGCAGAGTATTGGCAGGGTGTATTGCAGAGTATTGGCAGGGTATTGCACAGGGATGGCTGAGCAGGGATGGATGGATTGCTGGATCTGTGACTGCAATTGTCACAGATCCAGCCCACAGCTGACATGATCTGACATGGGGGAGGGAGCGGACATGATCCGCTCCCTCCCCTCTCCGCTCACACTGTACCGATCGGTACAGAGAGGGGAGGGAGGAACCGGCGTCATCACATGACGCCGGTCTGTTTACAAGTGATCGCTCCGTCATTTGACGGAGCGATCACGTGGTAAACGGCCGCGATTAGCGGCCATCTACCGTGATCCGTGATGCGCCGGGTCTTACGGACCTGGCGGTCACGGACATTTCCTGGAGCGCGCCCCAGGGGGTGCGCGGGAGCAAGATTCTGGGAGGACGTCCACCCTGGATAACTCGACCGCGCTGTGGACGTCTTTTGTCCATGGCGCGGTCGGCAAGTGGTTAAGGGAGTGAGGTTATTTTTATTTCAAAGCAGAGTTCAGTAAATTTTTTGTTTTATTAAAAGTCAGCAGCTACAAAAAAAGTGTATCTTCTGACTTTTAATAAAAGACACTCACCTGTCCCACAATCCAGCGACGTGGCCACCCGAACCCTCCATTCTGTCCACGGCGCTGGCAATACTACTGTCGGCATCCAGCTGTGACAGCTTGCAGCTTCACAGCCGGGTGCGCATGTCTCACTGCGCTGTCCTGCATAGCCGGGCAATCTTCTGGGACCTGTGATGTGTCTCAGAAGATTGCAGGGAGGAAGGGCCGCCTAGGCGGCCCAAGTGGAAGTGAGAGCTCGTCGGTAATCGTGATGCATCGTGGAATCGAATCGATATGAATCATTGACCAGATAATCGTAATCAAATCGAATCGTGAGACAAGTGAAGATTACGCACCCCTATCGCACACACAGTGGGGCACATCACAGGATCCAGGGACAAGGAAAATAACTTCCCCTGTATCCTGCAGTGCGATCCCGAGTCTGGCCCGGGGTTACTGCTTTGGACATGAAAAATCCACCCTGAGCCAGACTCGGGATTACCGCCAGGGAGGTTAAAGCGGAGTTCCGTCGAAAAAAAAAATTAAAAGTCAGCAGCTACAAATACTGCAGCTGCTGACTTTTAATATATGGACACTTACCTGTCCTGGGCGCCTGCGATGTCGGCACCCGAAGCTGATCTCTCCCTCAGCTCTCGGGTGCTGCCGCCGCCATCTTCGGTAAGGGAATCAGGAAGTGAAGCCTTGCGGCTTCACTTCCTGATTCCCTACTGCACATGTTCGGGTCGCACTGCGCAATCCCACTGGTCCCTGCTGTCTTCTGGGACCTGTGTGTCTCTCAGAAGACAGCGGGGGGACGGAGTAGGCGCCGGACATGACGTAGGTCACCGCAGTCACTGCGGTGATCTATGCCCAGAAGTGGGAGAAAATCTGCTCCCTCCTCCCTCCTGAAAGGTGGCAAATGTGACACCGGAGAGGGGGAGGATTCCAAAAAGCGGAAGTTTCATTTTTGGGTGGAACTCCGCTTAAGAGAAAATTGTCTCAAGAACATTCAACCAGAAGAGATAAAGATCATTTGGCAAATAGAGAAAATAGCCTACCACTAAAAAATAAGAACATTCGACCAGAAGAGGAAATTATATGAGGAAGACCTCTGCTAAGTGTATGGAGACTCCTGTGCTCACCACTGACCGTGTAATAAATCAACTACCGCAAAGAGGAATTGATAAGGTGTTTCAGAAACAGAACTACTGTTTATTTTAGGTGATCTGTCAAGGGTTTCAGTCCATTAAAGTTGTCAAACAATGGCAGTCGTCTCTGCAACATTGTATTAATTCTGTACAGCTGTTCACTCTCTGCAGTAGCTGATTCTTTACAGAGAAACTAAACAACCTCCTTATCCTCCAAAATAATCCATACGCATTCACCACCTAATGGTCCTGTAATTTATTTTTCACAAAATCAATTCTTACTGTGTTTTACTGCCTTTATGTAACATCCTGTAATGTCCTCCATGAACTTCTGAACCACCAGCAGTAAACATTAATTGCGGCCATGTGCACTGCCCTATGCACACCACACTAGTCCATAGTCGATAGTCCCTAGTCCATCTCGGGAGCAAGCAAGAAAGGGTGGCCACATTCCTCCTTGCAGATACACCGTGGAGAACGAACGTTACCTAACAGGAAGTCTGATCACAGCATTAAAGAAAAAAAAATCATATATATATATATATATATATATATATATATACATACATACAGTATATAGCTACTATATAGCAATTTACAAGGAAAATTGTTAAAGTGTAATATAGTATAATCTAAAAATTAGAGGTACTTCCCATAGGTATTTTCCATAGGTACTTGGCTGGTCTTTCCATAGGTAAATTATATGATCTATACATTTTTTTAATATTGAAGAGGAGGATATAAGGCATCTAACAGTAAAATATTGGTTGACAAGTTTTTGTCAAAGATGAGCTGCCCAGTGGTTTCCCATACACAAAAAAAGATGCAGAGGGATGCAAACATCTGGTTCGTAAGACTATTTCATACACACACATTTTACCTATAAAAAAAACGCTACTTGATCTTAGGCAGCTACCGAATACCTGTGGTTGTATCAAAGTGAGTTTTCCGTATGTTAAAATACATTAAATTCATGATTATCCAAAATTTTGACCAAATTGACCTTAAAGCCTTACCTACAGCAATGAGCAATAACGTTTAATTCTTTTTACTGTTCATGTTCTAGAAAAATGTCTGAAGATTCCCTTTAGAACTTTTCGAAAAGCTAGTAAAATTATAATTAAAATAGATTTTATCCTTTCTATGCTAAGAACACTGTTTCTTATTATTCCTCAATATAGGCAATGTCGATATCAGTCTAGCGAATTCTGTGGGTTCCAAAATAATAAAAATTTAAAATGTAGTCCATATGCATTTTCAGGAATTTTTTGGAAAAAAAAGAAGTTTATAATATTTCAAATTGGAGATGAATAAAATTATTTGGCAGTCTACAGCAGAGTTCTAGCATTTAAGAAAGTTTGAAAGCCGACATGTATATTACTTTAAATAGAACTTATTTATAGTATGTTACATCTCAGGTATCATATAAAAATTTTACTTGTTTTTTTATTTTTTTATTGTACTTAGTGTTCCGTGACTTGTGGAAAAGGCATGCAATCAAGAGTAATTCAATGCATGCACAAAATTACTGGAAGGCATGGAAATGAATGTTTTTCATCTGAAAAACCAGCAGCCTATAGACCATGTCATCTACAAGCCTGCAATGAAAAAGTAAATGTTAACACAATTACGTCTCCAAGACTTGGTAAGTGCACAAAACAATTAAATACAACTATAACTGTGTTTCAGGTCAATAGCCTTATTTTCTGTGTCTAGACTGTAGAAAACATTTATGAAATGATTTGTAACTTTTGGACACCATTCAGTAATAAAAAGAGCATATGCTCTGCCATGTAAATATTTTCTACTTTCGATAGGTACAATTCATATGCGCTCAACAGAACTGTCTGTTGGCCATGTTTTCCCTGATATAATAACATCAATATCTGTTAATCTGCTGTTACCTTACTCCAATTTAATCCAGTTTTCTTATTTTTATTAAAGAGACCTAATCCACGCAGGGCAATATGACAGTGTCTCTCCAAAGGGCATCCCTCAACCCCCTTATGCTCTCCATTACCTATGCTCCCCAGCAGTTGGTGGGAATACCAGGCACTTCCATTGACCTGCTTCCATGTAAAAAAGCCTGAGCCCGAGCACTGTCACATGACCTGGGAAAGGCATATAACTGCTCCGCTGGGTCACCAACACATTTTAGTGTCAGCTGTAAGAAAGTTGTCGGTAAGGTGAGCCCATTAGGGCCAGGGGATACCCAGAAACGCTGGGGTTTATTTACTAAAACTGAAAAGTGCAAAATCTGGTGCAGTTCTACATAGAAACCAATCATTTTCCATTTTTTTTTGTCAAAGCTTAATTGAACAAGCTGAAATTAGAAACCGATCAGCTGCCATACCCAGCTGCATCAGATTTTGCACTCTCCAGTTCTAGTAAATCAACCTCACTGTCACTTTGCCCCGCAGTGCCCTGCAAATGACTTGTATTTATAGGGTCTACTCCAGCCTGTCCTGGAAATTCTTAAAGTGGTTCTAAAGTCAAAAACTCCATACTACCTATCCTATCCCCCCATCCATAAACTCCTACTTTAGTGCTGCTTCAGCCACAACACCACTCCTCTCACTTGCTGGTCTGCTGCTCTCAGTCAAACTTCTTTGAGGAGTGAGCAAGTGCATGGCTTACTGGCGCCGTGTGTGTCTAAGGACGGGCACAACCCAGCTTGGGAGTGTGTGCGCACAGGTGCCCTTTTCGCACCCAGCTTGCTAAGGAGGCACTCAGAGGAAGGAGGAGTGGACAACACCAGCGGGGGGA